>OZ010606.1:82427716-82527716 GCA_963932145.1 Acanthosepion lycidas
CAAAGCAATCTAGCACTCTCTTTGTTTCTAATGAACCAACATGGATTTTCATTTTTCCTTTAACTACTAGAATTACTATTTTTATTAGTGCTAGAAATGTGATATAAAGACGAACAATATAATCCTTATTTTCTCAGGTTCCTGGTTAACCTTTTCTTCTTCTCCAGTACCTCCACCCCTACTTTTAGACATCTATATTTGTGAAATATTTTTACTGATAAGCTGGTGATCTTAAAAAAAATAAAAAAAACTACTATTTTTAGTTGGCAAAATCAATTGAAATATAAAAACCAAAAATTAGTCTGGCACTAAAGGACAGTCACCTGAATAATTCCTGGAATCATGGTTACTTTTCCATATGAATTTCTGCAGAGCTTGTCGATTTTGTCTCAGTTAAATTTTTTTTAATAAAATATTAAATTTTTTCTTTTTCAAAAAATTCAAATAAAATATCCACTTAAACATAACATATTATAAAAATATAACAGCTTTATGTGTTATCTTTAAATGCTTTACCAAAATAAATCCTGGTTTATATTCTAGATTGCAATGTCTAAATTTTTGTTTTCATTTATTTTTGTTTTTTTACATAAATGTACAATTTATTTGATCCTAACAGGTGTGAGAATTTTTCTTGAAAAAAAATGTCAATCTCGTATATTTCTTCATTTCTCAGCCAAATATTGGATGATATTTAAAAACAATTTTTATAAAATCTGCAAAATTTCTCATCTTACAATCACAAAGAAATAACCATGGGCAATTATGAATGACTCACTCATCCAAAAATATAAATAATTTTTAGGATGAAGTTTTAGTTCCTTTTAATGTGGTAAAAAAGAAAAAAGTGAGATGTTTTTCTTTAGGTGAAATATGAAATATCATCTTAATTTGTTTACAAGTTGATGAGTTTGGATGCATAGTAACATTAACTTTATTAAACAAAGCATTGTTGGCCATTAATATTAGGTTGGTGCAAAAATAATGACGTAATAATGTCGTTTTTTTGACATATTTTTAACGTCAAAAAACGACATTATTACGTCATTATTTTTGCACCAGCCTAATATTTAGTCGTATATTTTTTTTCATCTATTGTAACTACTCAGTCTATGGTTCCAGATAAACAGCACTGATTGGAAATATTCTCTCATTGAGATTCAAACTAACTTTTGCAAGAATGAATCTTGCCAAAAACTTATCCTTTATTTATCATTTGTACTCTTTATTCATTACTGTAGCCTGACTCTTCATTGCAATGAAAAACAAATACAATTAAGATGAAAGAAATATTAATGAATAATGGTTGACAATGCTTCATCTAATAAAAATTCAAGATAACATTACTACTACTATTACTAATTCTGTAAAAAAGGCAACTAAAATTAAGGTGAAAGAAATACAAGCAAATAAATTAAAATTCTGGAGTTTCTTGATTTAAAATTCTTCTTACTACATATTTAGAGCATTAATATATTTTAGCCATGGTCCTTTTAACCTGGAATTTTAGGGGCTAAAAATAGGGGGTTTATGAAATTCCAAAGAATGAGTCATAAACCTAAAAAAAAGTTATTATAAAAAGGATAGGAAATTGTGGAGTCATGATCACTAATGTCTTTAAGGGACACAGCACATAGAAGAAGAATTAAATTTGTTTCAAGAAAATAATGAATTATGAAGAAATTTAGTCTTTCTGTATTACATATTCCTTGTCTTTCACATGGAATTTGTATTTACCTATTTGTTGTAAAGGAAGTAGAATATGTTTGGTATAAGGCCATGAGTTTGAGGCGCTCATTGATGACTGAACTTAATGCTTATGGTCTGCTAGAATGGCAGGCTGACCATTGCCTCTCATGGTGAAACACCCAAAGGATATGGAATAGGCCAATCAGGAAAGAACATTTTCTTTTTAACAGTCGAGGTTCTTAACACTGAAATAAGAGACAACAAAGTGAATTACTTGTCAGTATATTGCTGCCAGAAAAGATTTTTTGACAAAGAAATATGACATTTTAAAAAAAAAAAAAATGGTAACATTATGCTATGTACTTGCAAAGATTCACAATACCTAAGGTTTAAAATGAATTTTAAAAAATGAAAAAGCTTTTATTTTAGTTTTAATTTCAAGCTAATAGATTAAATTTAATATTTCCTATAAGCCAAATACTTTGCTGTATTTCAAAACTAATTTAAATTGTCTGGAAGGGATTTTCATTTTGAAATCAATAGCAGTTGCTGATTTTAGCAACATTTTTAGCCATCTTTCATCACAATGTAATTCTCTTTATTAAAGCATCTTTCAAAAACATACTTTTCTGAAATTTTATTTGAGAAATATTAACTGATTTAATGTTTAATTAATCTGACTTGAAGTAAATGTTACTTATTTACAGTTAAAATATTGCAGAAAAGCATTTTTTAACACAGCTGTAGCAGTTTATTTTAGGTGTTGACAGCTTGAATGACAAATGGAAGTTTATCTAATTTTTTTCTATGGTGGATATATCTGTAAAATTAACTAGTTGTCACTCTTATTTTCTGATAATGTTGTGCATGGATGTCTATATTTACAAAAATTGGCATGTTTATACATACACACACACACACACACACACACACAAAAAAAAAAAATTTCAAAATTCTTTTTAAAATATTGGTGTTCAATGAATTGTACTAATCTTTTCCATTTATGATTAGTAAATATAGTTTTTAGTTAATCCCCTAACTGGTACAAAGTAATGCATAAATTTAAAAGAATTAAAACTTCATAAATTATTCTAATTAAATTTTAAAAATAAATGAAAACTATTTTTACAAAACTTCATCATCAAAAAAAATTTATTTTCTTAAGACAAACAATAGTGTCCATCATATATCTTATTCATAGAACAATTAAAAGCCTTTCTAATTACATAATGTCTTAGTTTTATTGCATTTTTTATTTTATGATTCAGAGCAGATTTTTGGTAATGGGTGGTGGGGGGATGTCCTGTTTTACAAAAATAAATTGCCAGTTTAAATTCTCCAAAGAGTTTTGCTTTTAACTAATAGAAACATTAAGTGGCATAAAATTTAATTTCTAAAAATTTAATTAAGCAAGGTAACAGATGTAAAAAAAACAAAAAAAAAACATATTTCTACCACGATTTTCTAAAAAGAAACCTTTCTAAAATAATTTAAATCATTTGTGAATATGTTCTGAAAGTTTCATTAAAATCTGACAATTATTTCATTTTTGCAAAAATTTTCAAATCCATGTTTTCCACAACAAAAAATACACTCAAATTTCTGATTTGGCCACTGGGTTGACACAAAAACAAAGATTTTTAACATTCTAAAAAGGATGAAAAAATATAATTTAATAATGAAAAAATCCTCAGTTCTTTCCTCATAATAATAACAAAGGTTTTGACAATAAAAATTTGTTTGTTTTAAGTTTGGGACATTTTTTTTTATCATGTTTGCTAATTTTTTAGCAAATCAGTAGTGATGCCTACATTATACACAGGTAATGTAACACCTGTTGGTGCAGGAAATGAATCTGTAAGCAAATTTCAAACTGTTGCATTTATTTTGTACTGATGCCTTTAGGGAAGAAAAAAGAATTCATTTCTGCAGTCAGCTGTCGGTAAAATAGTAGGACAGTCTGAGCTCTTTAAACTTGGTAAGGCAAATTCTCCAAGTTGATACAATTCTGAATTCAAAACTAATGAAGGCAAGAACATGCAATTTGCAAATATTAACAAAAAGAAAATTTAGTCATGATTACTTACATCTTGAAAAGACACAAATAAATAAAAATATAAACAATTTAGTAGTTTAGTTAACTTTCAGCTTATATCCCTTGTACTATTTACAGTTTTTGTTTTGTTTTTGTTAACTTTTTTCCTGAATGGGTCAGAATAATAATAACCCTTTCTTGTTTTTGTTTGGCTCAAACCATTTTATTTATTTTTTAACTTTTTTCCTGAATGACTCAGACTAATATCCCTATCTTTATTGTTTAGTTAAAACCTGATGAAACCCAATTGCAGATACTCTTCTGATTGATTCCTGGAATAAGAATATTTCAGAAGGGGTTGATGCCATTCAGTTTTAGCAGAAAACCCAAAGTTATTGAAGATGTAGGTCATTCTTTCTCTGACAAACTTGAGGCCTGGCAAAATCTTAATCTTAAAATGTCTGTAAATTAATTTGGCCTTCATGGAATTTGCCATGTTTCTTTACACCAAGAAATATTTTACAAATTGTTTGTCCTGTATCATCTCTGTTCATATCTCCCTCCCCAATCCTTCTATCCTGACAGAAAATCCCTTTTGGCTGGGGTGAAATGTCAAGAGTTACAAATTAAGTCTCATTTTGCAAGTTAGGTTGGGGACTAGGAAATGGGTTTGTTTTCAAGTATTACGGAAATGGAAGAGAAAAAAAAGGAAGTTGTTTATACTTCTAGAAGGAACTAGAAGCTGAAATTGTTTATACACTTGCTAAGGTCAGGTTGAAAATTTGTTTTTAAAATAAAATCTAAATATTGAGATATTAGATAAGTTATTTATCATTTGTCACATGTGACATTCAGGATTTATTGAACAAATACAAACTTTGATTTGTTCTAATTCAAAGTGAATCCAAAGAGTTATCAGTATCGCCTTGTTCTGATTATGTCAGTCAGTTATGTGCCATGTGTGATATATGCTAAAGCGATCCTGTATCTTTCAATATATGACTGATAAGGTAGATTTTTTTTCCCCACATTAGGTTGCCACTTCCTTCTGTGGTAGACCAATTTCCATCCAAGGCTACAGAATGCGATCTGGCCTGCTATTTAACTTACCCATAGCTAGAGGGAGAAGAGGATTCATACCTTTCCCAGGCACGTGTGAATGGATTCGACTGAAATTCGAACTAGGATCTCTGATTCCTCAATCCAAGCTGCTATCCATTAATCGACCATACCTCCTGATTATATAAGTAATGGTAAATTTTTGGAATGGTTGCGGGGGTGGGTTCATGTCATATTTTTAGCACCTACTATAAATTGAATAAAGGAAAATGAATATGGAATAGTTCTAACCAACACTGCAAATCACTACAAAACATTAACCTCCATACTGGAGTCCTGTACTTAAAAAAAAAAAAAAAAAAAAAAACTTGTCAGATCAAGACTTTGATATGGAAATCATGTATGGTGCCAAACCTGTTAGGAAATATCTAAATTGTCAGCTGTATACAACCACTTTTTCAGATTGGTAGTTAAAAATGGCTTTGAGTGACTGAAACCTGTAGGTCTTAGAGAGGACCATCTTGCTTCAAACCTTGTGGAATGGTGCAACAGAATCAAAAACAAAGCAATTATCCAAAATAACAGAAACCACATCACTTGAAGACTTTCAACAAAAGTAACAATTAAAATTGATAGCACAAATAACTCAAAGAGAAAATAATAACATTATCAAAATCTAGATGTTCCACACTACTTTAAACAAAAGGTTAGGAAGAAAGTTGTCATCAATATGGGAAAGAGGAAAAGCAGTGAGCTTGAGAAACCTATTTTCATGAAAAATTGTTTGAATAGAAAGATTTTATAAATTTCGACTGATAGTAATGCTGTTTCATCAATGTTTGTAGAATATTTCCTTATAAGGAAACCACTAATATTACCATTAGAAATGAGAACAGATACTACATTTGGTATTTACTTATCCCACCACCATGGAGGGGGGGGTGATGACATAAGGCCAGTTTTCTTTGTTTGTAACAAAGTTTTTCTGTCTCTCAATCTTTTGCTTAGCTAAAAGATGATAATGTAAGTTTTTTTTGTTTTTTTTTTCCCCTGAGCTAATGCATGAATAGTTTTTGGAATATGTAAAATACAAAAAGTACAACCAACTCTGCACGTGTGCACAAACTCAAGGTGTTGAAAATTTCTTGGCTTAACCAAGAAAGAATTCTCTGCTAAAATAGTTCTAGTGTTTGGTCAAATTTTTGGAATTGATTCAGGCCAAGAACTTTTCAGCACTTTACTCCTGTGATTGTGTATCAGGTATTTATTTTTTAATATAATTTGTTGATGAATTTTCTCAATATTTTCCATGTCAAATAAATTGAACATTAGACACTGAAAATTTCACATTAAAATTCAAAGACTGTCAGGTTACATATTTATTGATCCATCCCATGTGTGTGCATGCACATTGTCTCTCTCTCAGTAAGATTGTACGATGACCACTCCTTACTATTGTCCACATCCTTGTTGCTATCACAATGTTTCAACTGTTGTACTATCTTGGGTAACTTCCAAGGGATTTTGAACTGAACCCTTTATTAACCTACAGTGGTGGCCAAGTTGGAATTCTCCAAGAAATTGGCAGGCCTAGTTGAAGATGGTAGCTATAGTAAGGTGAAAAAAATACACACTTAAAAATCGAGAGAAAACTGTCACAGATACTAAATGACTTCTTCAAGGACTTCTTCCTACTGAATAAGTATAGATGACAGCTGACTCATCCCAGAAATTCAGATAGTAATTACTCCTTCCTAAATGGATAAAATAAAAAAAATTCAATGTTATAATTAAACAAGTCTTATCTAAATTTATCAAACTAAGGATTATTACTCTTTCTAGGAACAAGAAATTTGTTAATTTATAAAAAATAAACTTACACCATTTTTGTTTTGCATTGTCACACTTCTGTAATATGTACATTTTTCATAAGGTCTCTTAAATCTACACAATATAAAAAGACACCAATTCTTTGAAGTTTAAACAGTAAAACATTAAGAGACTCTGTAATGCGTAATGTTTCTCTATACCATGAAAGCACTCTACTCCTGTGGTTGTGTATCAAGTATTTAACTCTGAAAGAGTATAATACTATTTAAAAAAAATATATTATTTTATAAACTCACATCTGAAAATCTTATTGGTCTTTAAAAGTTGTCTTGTAAAGATAAAAAAAAAAACTGTCACTTTAAAGAAGCAGTGGATATAGCATGAATCTGGGGAATGCAACATAAAACTTCTGCCAAAAACAATGAAACTCTTTAAAAAATGTGAAAGATCATAACAGTACTTACATTGTTTACATTATTCGGATCGTTATCCTCATCTTCATTGCCATATTCACAGCGTTTCAGCCTCTATACCACTGAGATGGGGTATTATGATTACTTGCATTATTTCCATTATTCGGACTGTTATCCTCATCTTCATTGCCATATTCACAACGTTTCCGCCATTGTCCTCAAGTACACAAGACCCAGACGTTGGTTGGATCCAATGTTTAAACCCAAAGAGTTGTGAGTTCAATACCAGGCTACAGCAGTGGCGAACCAAAAAAACTTGGAGAGTTGAGTTAAAGGGAAATAACTGAGACATCTGGAAGAGGCATGGCACATGAAACTAGAACATTCTACACTGGTGGACGAAATAAAGGGTTCGGTTCAAAATTCCAATCCCCTGAAGAAGGCTAGAGTGCCATATTCACAATGTTTCAGCCGTTGTACAATGAAGATGGGGATAACAGTCCAAATAATATAAATAATGATAATACCTCATCTCAGAGATATAGACAGATATCATGACATTATTTTCTCATCTTCATAACTTTTGCAAGTAAATTAATTCATTTCTTGGCATGAGAAATTTGCTCAATTTATTTGACTGAAAATGAAATTTAAATTTACCTTTTTCCTTTTCGGCTTAGTTTGGATACTTTTTATTAATATTCAATTCTTGCATATCTTGATTCTGTCTGACATTTGTTCCACTTGCAAAAGAAATGGTAATAAAAAGTAATTTATAAAAGCAGTGACAAAATCAAATTGGAATAACAGAATTTTTTTTTCTCCTAAAAAAACGAAACAAAACAAAAATTGTCACTTTACAAAAAATGCCCTCTTTTCATTCATTATTTTAATGTTATTTTATGTTCAAAATTCCAAGTGCAGAGAATTCTGTAAAATTGTTTTTATGATATTGTTATTGAAGCTTAACATAGAAGGCTTCAACATGACAGGTATTGGATCCATCCTAATGAAAATGCAACTCAGGTGGGCAGGATATCTTTCTCATATGAGCGATAGCAGACTTCCAAAACAACTCTTGGCCAGCTTCTAACAAGCAGGCCATCTGGAAGGCCATTCTTGCATTACAAAGACAAACTCAAAGATAATCTGAACCAATGCAGCATCTCCTTTTCTTTCTGGGTAAATCAAAGCGTCATAGCAAAGGTGTTGGCTCTTGTCCTGCTTCTCATTTATACAAAAGCTTGAGCAAGGCTGACTTGAACATTGGGATCAACTGTGAGCAAATATTAAAGAAAGTTGGCAGCATGCTGCTCCTCTCGATGATAGCCTTACCTGCCAATATGGCTTTTTCGCACACAGTAAAGCACATGGAAACATGTGGCAATTTATCCTCAAGCACTCAAACAAAATGGCTCAACCACATGTTCCATCTGCCTAAAAATTTGCAAAACACCTGCAGGCCTTGGGAGACACATATGTATCCATAAAAGTTGAACATCTCTTTATTTTACTGAGCCCTCATTTGTTGTCCACATATGGGATCAAAAGAATAATGGTAATATTAGTCATTTCTTTATATAGAAACAATTGACATTCAATGTCCGAATAGTCGGTAATATTTTCGGTTGAAATTTATAAAAAGTTTCTATTAAAACAATTTCACAGTTATCTCTATTTCCAATACTGATGAAGGATTCCTTCCTGAACTTTTTGATCGAAGTAGTCTAGAATATCAACATCTTGATTATTTAATTTTCTCTTCAAGTTACATGTGATATCCATTTTAACTGTTGCTACTGTTGAGTCTTCAAGTGATGTGGTTTCTGTTATTTACTACAACTCTTTGATAGTTCTGGTTTAGGTAGTTTGAAGAAGTATGGCCTTCTCTAAGGTTTATCCACTCAAAGTATATGGTAAATGATGTACAATATATACAAAGGGTTACTGAAAAGTTCTATGCTTGACTCACTTCCCAAAATTTTACCAAATAAGTTTTTCTTGCTGAAGCTTAGAACTTTTTAGCACCCCCTTTTCTATTCAAGAATTGAAATAAGTCAAGTTCTTAACTTCTGTTTTGTAAACATTTAAACCAACAGAAATCTTTAAAATTATCTTGTGTAAACCAACAGAAATCTTTAAAATTATCTTGTGTATGATGCTATAACTATTTAGTATTCAACCTGCCATAACCTACCCTATAAATATTGGCTGTCGGTGTCCAACCTGCCATAAACCACACCATGTATACTCTGCTATAGTATATGATGACATCATCACAAATAACGCAGGAAGTCATGCAAACAGTGAGACTTTGAGGAGCTAATATTTATAAAGTAGGTTTGAGCATCCTAAAGGGTTAAGAAACACTACCATTTTTTTTTTCTGGTTACAAAATATAATAATAAAAAAAAAAATTGGGACTAGAAAAGTTTTTACAGACAACTTGTCAAATGTTTGGTATTGAAAACTTTAAGAACAATGTCTTCTAATTAAACAATGGCAAAATATTTTTAAAGACCCCTTCTAATAGACACCCATGTCCTATGTGCCAGATTACATATTTTTTATTGATTTAAAAGCCACTTTTTATTTTTAACTAGTTTCACTGGAAGTTAAAGAGGATTAGGGTCATCAAGAAGTGAAAATGACTTGAAACTGCAGAAGGCCAAAGTGATTGTGGAGAGAAAAAGTATCTTGGTGATACAGTGAACCAACTTTCTTAGCAGCTGACCTAGCAGTGGATTCAATATAGTCTTTCCACTTCATGTCAGCTGAGAATATTAGCCTGAGAAGGAGCAACAAGTCATTCTCCTGAAGGTTAGCATCAGCCATCCTGATGGAAGGCAGAAAAGGGTCTCTCAGATGATTAATAGAGACCAGTTTAGTTTTGGAGGTGTTAAAATTAAGAAGCCATCCTGTTCCCCAGTTAATAGACTGAAGGTCATTTTTGACACCAACTGCCAATTTGATTTTATATAACGGATTCTTAATAGTACAGAATTTTATAACAGTAAGGAATAAGTAAGTTTTTGATGGCATTTTAACTAAAAACTAAAACGACTGGTTTTGACCCAGATCTTATCAAGTTTATTTTCTGGGTATATCTTAGAGGACAAAAAGGATGAAATGAAATATTGAGTGCGACCTAGACAGAATGGTAATACAGTCGACACACAAACCATACACACATTCCCTACGGTTTATAGCATGCTGTGCTATGGAAAACCCAGATGTATTCACCAGCTGACT
Organism: Acanthosepion lycidas; assembly: GCA_963932145.1. Taxonomy (NCBI): domain Eukaryota; kingdom Metazoa; phylum Mollusca; class Cephalopoda; order Sepiida; family Sepiidae; genus Acanthosepion; species Acanthosepion lycidas. Next base: position 82,437,995 of record OZ010606.1, read on the forward strand.
ACCACTAGCGGCCTGATTCAAAATTCTGGGGAGTAAATGTTGTTTAATTCTGAAATCCAAATGTTGAGATGTTCTACCTATGTAGTCATATCTACAACTACATTGAAATTTATACACAACGGAATTAATATGGTGTGGAGGTAAAACATCTTTATGAATGGATGACTATATATATATATATATATATATATATATATATATATATATAGCAATTATTGTTTGTTATTGCCGTTTCTTAAAGATTGTTTGCCTTTATCTATTGAGCTTCACTTTATAAGTTGTAAAATTGTTTTGCAAAAGTTTCCAGAAATGTTTAATCATGAAATACTTTTTTCCTTTGCTATTAAATCAGCCTAAACAAAAAACAAAACAAACCTAGACCTAATCTAGACAAGTGTTATTTTGAATTAATGACAATAACCCAGACTGAACCTATGCAGAAGATCATATTATGAAACTGACCAATATATCCTCTTTTTTTATACCCAAATACCTCAAATATTGTCAACAGCTCAGTGTTCTCTTAATTGAGCTAAACCTGCAAGTTCTGTACAGATGATAGGAGGTCTAGGTTTGTGTTTCTTTTTACTGATGTTTGTTGCAAGTTCTAAATCTAAAATTAGACTTACACTTGATAGAGTTCAAAAGTGTTTATGCAGCCTTGTGGGTGATGAATTATTTTACCCCACAGTCTAAATGTTGTAGCATACCTATGAGCAATAATGGGTATGTCCCCATTCACATAAATATAGTAGTAAATACTGTATGTTGGTCTTCAGTTGGAGATTTGTCTCCAGCTAAGCTAGTTGAACTCTCTGCCCAAAGGCAGAGAGGAACCCAGACGAGGCTATGCCAAAGGGCAGAGTGTCATCTGAGGTGGTAGACAGCTACCCTACCCCGTTTTTTATAGGGTGTATGGGGAATTTTTGCCCGAGCCTACATGCTCGGATACCCCTCTTTAAATTCGGCCTTGTGCCACATCTGACAGCATCAGGTGGTTGGCAAATATCTTGCAGTTGGAGATTCATAGTGGAATTCATTTGACTCACTTCTAGCAGTTGACTACTACTTCTATGCACTGCTGGCAAATCTTATATGTGCTGTTCTTGTCTTAAGCATTATCATTCATTACCAACCTTCAACTATTCAGTAACCTTCCCTAGGTTACAACACTAAACATTGCTAGCCTTTTACTATTCTGTTGCTGTTTCCATAGCAAATGTTCAGATGAGCTACATTCCTTAGTTCCACCAGTTCTGACATTTACATTTAGGAACTTCCATGATAGTTACAAAGGGTCAAATCATCTTCATTCTTATTAGATTCCATTGGTAAGGAGGAAGTTTCACTTAGCTTCTTCCTCCAGAATTGTTACTTTGTAGAACAGACTCCCAAATGGATGCTTAACCAATCACTACAATTTAAACCTCGTCAATTCTAAGTGTAACTGTCATCTATCCTACATATCCTCATAACATGCCCATCTTACTTCCTTCGCTTATGGTATGTGTTAGTGGAGTGAAGGATAGTGGCTTGGTATGGGTTAAATAGCTGAACACATCTCTGTAAAAAATAATTCTTCTCAAAAAATTGTTCATGCAATATTCACTCAAAAATAATTTATTCTTACAATCCAAAATATTTTAAATAAGCCATAGAGGGTTGATAAGCTGTTAAAAAAAAAAATTGATCCTACTCTTACATCCATAAAACAATCTCCTTCAGTATCCCTCTACCTTGAGTGGTTCTTGATCCTTGTATTGGATGAATAATAGTATTAAAAAATAAATGTCCCACTTTAAGGCTCTGTGTTGGTGTTTGCTAGTGATATAAGCTACTAGCATTCATTTTGTGTCAGTCCTGACCTGTTTTCGGTCATCAAAACTCTATTATGCAAGAAATTTTAACCTATAACAGAAATTAGTTTGAGGTTTGGAAATTATGGCAAGCCTAAAATCATTGATGTAAGACAAGATCCAAGATTAAGGGTATTCCTCAAGATCTTAAAATATTTCTTTGAACTCCTTAAAAACCTCAAAAATAGTGAGAGGGAAAATAGCGTGTTTCCCTCTATAGAGAGAACTTTAAAAGAAATCTTTTTATTCACTGACAATTTCAAAGTGTAACGATTTCTGAGGGAAACAACTCAAATTCAACAAGTCTAAAAACTCTGATTGTCTTAAAAAAATTTTTTCTTTCATCTCCATTGACACAATCATTTAAAAAAGGAATATTGCAAAAGTTTGGTATCATGGATTTTGTTTACATAACTGACTAGAATGACAAATGCTCTGTATTGATGTGGGTGTTTTTCATTTTTATTTTTAGTAGGGCAAGGTCTGAAAAGTCTAAGTGACTGATGAATATGAGCTGACTGTCTCAAAAAACTTGATATAAATTCAAATAATGACTTGGAGTCTAATGTACCTCAAGATGAACAGCAGGGGCACCAGAACAGATATGGAAACAGTATTCAATGCCTGGACAAATAGTAGATTTGTGCAAGATAGTCTCTGATGAGAAAACCATTCTGGTACAACACAATGAACCAACTTTCCTTGCAGTAGATGCAGCTATTGATTCAATGTAGTTTGAAGGGATTTTTCAAATGTTATATTGGATAATGTTTTTCTTTTCTTTAATTGTATCTTATTCATTTTTTTTTTTTTTTTTTTTTTTTTTTTTAACAAGTTTCCAGACTTGGTTAAATATGCTATCTGTATTTTAAAATAAATATTGTTTGTAGTAAACAGAAGCAGAAGGATTGGTTTTTTTACTTTTTAGAAGTACATGAATGAGATAATCAAAATGTAATAAAGAGGAAATTTATATTCAAACATTGACCTACCTACTTGTTAAAATGCAACTTTTTGTAATTTTTTAATACTATGTCACCACTTTGGTTGACCTGTACAATGCCCCCCATTAAACTCCGGGGACAACAACAATTCTAATAACTGTGTGTGTGTGTCCTTCATGTTGCTATGTCCTAATGATGTTTAACAAGGATATGAAAAAACACTACCCCACCATCTCCCCTTCTCCAGCCTTGATCCGTGATCTTTTTTTGTCCCCTCTCTTCCCTGCATGTTGTCGACGATCAAAATACTTCTTTGTAGCAAAAGTTTTTCAGTCAGTCCAACTTCCTGTGTTCTCATTTTGTTTGTTGTTATCAAAAGTCAAACCTTCCTCTCTCTCTCTCTCTATTTATTTTTTTTTGGCTTTGTGTCTGCGTTGTTTCGTGGATTTTTAGTCTGATTTGGAAGATAATTTTTTAACTGCTTTAATGAAAGCAGTGGCGTTTACTTTTGCCACTTTTTTTTTAACATATGACATGATAGATCACCATGCCAAAGTATTACCTGCTACAGAATTCTGTTGAAAGTAATTCGATATATCAAATTATTATTCCAGATGGCAGTGGTGGTGGTGGTGGCAGCAGCAGTAGTGGCAACGAACAACTGCCCACATGGAAGACGTATTGTAAGTGTTATTTATTTATTTACTATATCGACTTTCTTGTTCAATATTCCATCTCTTGTACATTTTATCATGTCCCTCATTTTGGGGGCCAATGTTGCCATTCCTATAGAAGACTTAGTTCACTTTTAAATTTTTAGATCAAATAATTTTTTGTCAAATAAACAATGACATTTTTTGAGTTGATCTCACGCTTAGACAATAATAATAATAATAATATTGATGTACAAGAATAATTTTTAAAAATATCTTCATTAAAATGCAGTAATATACTCAAAAAGGAAAAAAATGAATTAACACTAGTAAAGTTAAAAAGTAATTAGATTAAAACATTTTTTTTTTTTTTTTAATAAAATCTGACCAAACCGTTTGGAAACCATTTTTTTTTTTTTTTTTTTTTTTTTTTAAATCCAATTGTTTAACTTCTTTTACAGTTACACTGACATCTTTTCATCAAATATTGCCATCTTTGTTGTTTTTGTTTTGTTTTTTTAGTTTTGTTGTTTTTTTGTTTTTACATGTCTTTTTTTTACTTGACACATTTTTTCCTCTTTCTGAAGAAGAGTATGGGATTATTTCCTTAGAGCTGAAATTCTTGAAATGATTGAAGGCTACCTTTGTTGTCCTCGTCTAGCAAGCAATTAGTCTTTTTGGTACAGCGTGACCATTTTTTAGTTGGTGTGTTATACAAAAAAAGAAAACAAAAGGATGTTCATTATCATCATTATTTTCCTTCATTTAAGAAATTTGAGACGACAAAAAATTTTATTTTGTATACCATAAAGTACACATGGATAATGAATTTGGTTGGTATTTGCTGTAGCCTTGTTCCAGACTCAGTTTAGTAAATAAATCTACCTGTGACACACTTGAATATTAAGTTTTTAGTTCAAGGTCAGTGGAACAAATGTGCTAACCATTGCCCTAGCAATTTAACTACATACATCCAAGTTTAGAAACCAAATTACAATTTTTTTTTTTCTTCCAGAAAAGGTTATACTTTAACTTTTTCATAATTTAAATTTTATTTAATTCTGGTTTTGATTTGAACAGTATTTTATTTTGACTGTAAAAAAATCTGGGGAAAATAATAAGCAACTATTGTTGAAATATTTCTAATGTGTCATTTAGATTTGTTAGAAATGAATCTTTAAGACATGCTTAAACAACATTGTTTTTGTTTTTTTTTTTTTTTTTTCGGTAATTGCTGCATAATTTGTAATGAATGACTTCACTCTGTGACATCTTTGATTTTTGAGGCTTGCCCTACTTAGACGCAACCATATTCATTACACATTACATCAAATTTTGTAGCAACATTTTCAGGGAAATTAACCTCAAGACTCTTATGAATATCTCTCTTAGGTTTATCATACACAACACAATTCTGTTCAAAATCTCTCTCTAACCATTGTGCACTGCTTTCCTGGATGAACGATCTAGAGCAAGATTTTCCTAGTCATTTGGCATGATGTCGGCTTTCTTCTGGGTTTTCACACAAATACATATGCATTGAATTTACAGGGAAGTGTGTGAGTGAGTGAATAAAAGAAAATATTTGGAATTATACAGGTACGCATCATAAGTCTTTTCCTATCAGGGTATAAAGTTGGGGGTTAGTACTGCACTTACCCATTGAGCAAAGGTCTCAAACATGAGAATGGCCACATGTGGTCCATCGGAAATCGTTTTCATGATTAATATTTTCTACAAAATGTAATAAGTTTAATAACTTTGTACCTTGCCCCTTTCATGCTTTTTCATAGCAGTATTATCCTAGACTTACCCAGTAAATGCCAACTGCAGTCAATCAATTTTAAGGTCATCATGGTGTGTTCTTGATCCTATCCAGGGAAGGGAAGAAAACTTGGTTTTGACACTAAAAGACATTAACTGATCTGGGATATGTTTTTGCCTTGCATTTTAACAATGATTTTTTTTAATTTGATAAACACAAACGGCTGAGATACATGCTAAATCTTGTTTGTCTGCCCTTTCTCTCCCTTTGCCTTTCTCTCTCTCAAAAAATTCCTATTACTCAAAATACCAAATTCCCTTAATTTAGCCTTGTGGGGCCATAGGACCCTGGTTGGGAAGTTTATCCCTTCTGCATTGGCAATAACCTGATGAAAATGGCTCTTTTGTGCCCAGCTTTTGAGTATTAAAAGTTAATGGCCAGCCACTTCAGGAGTGTGTAGAGTAAATGACCTGGCACAAATCATTTATAGTGGAGCATCAAGCTAAGATCAAACCTGTAAAGCATCATGCCATTTCTCTGAAACAGGTTTTTTTTTCTTCTAAAGCAGATATTAAATGTTTATACGACTAGTCTGGCACAAGGTCTTTTTAGAGGGGTGATGATTACTCACTAACTTGTATAAATAGAAATAAAGCGTGGGTATGACCTAGATTAACATCTTGCGAAACTGAATCAGCAAGCCAAGTTCAAACTTACAGTTGAGCTGGCTAGATGTTTTTCCTTGCACTTCTCACTTGTGGAACTCCCTTCTGGTTCTTTGCTTTCCAGCCAACTTTAATTTGCAAAAGTTTAAATACAATGTCAATCACTATCTACTGTCCTCTTAATTACTCTTTTCTCTTCCCACTCATTAATAATGTTTCTGTTCCTAATTCTTCCACACCCTGTAACCCTTGTGTCTTAGTAACTTTACTGAATTGCTTGAGGTGATATCAATTTAAAAAAGAAATGTTTTCTTCTCTTGATAAATTATATTTAAGGTAAAGGTTTGATCTTGCCTAGTACAATGAAAATTATCATTTGAAACTTATTTATCTGATTTGTGATCTATTAATTATTGGATTACTTTAATTCCCTTTTACCAAAATCTATTCCCTAAGCAGTCAATAATCAAAAGGACTGGTGCATGATAATTTCCAAATTAGAACCAACCATTTACTTGTTTCTCAACAGACTTGATCCAGCAGTGTTTCTTAATATGGTGTGATGTTTCCAAACTCTTACATCAAGTCACTGCTTTTTTTTTCTCCTGAAATTAGCTTCACAAACTATAATTCTCAGAACTGATTCAACTCCTTGATGTACTCTTAAAGTTTTTTTATTGATTTATTGTGTGTGTATGTGTGTGTATATATATATATATATATATATATATATATATATAAAAGTTATTTTTAGTGGATACCCATATTTGAGTAGACAGTTCATTTATTTATTGAACAGTATATTTTATTTTTGTCTACTGGCCTGAATATTTGAGAAATCTTATTACAAAAAATGATGTGTTCTTTAGCAGGATTTGAAGGCAGTATTCAGCTTTGCTTGGTCATTGACACACTCTGTAGCTGAGAGGTCAGATCTCATGATAGCTTCCCCTAGGAGAACACAGGTTCGAATCCTGCCAGATAGCACATATTTTTCTCTAATAAGATTTCTCGAATGTTCAAGCTGGTAGAAGAAAATATAGTCTGACAACCAGACTAAGAAGGCCTTCTGGATATGAGGAATTGGTTACAAAGTCTGGATATGAGGGATTCCAGATATGAGGGGTTATATTTAGATTAAAATAAAAGAACTGAAATCAGGTTGAACTTTTATTTTCAATGTTTTATAGTAAACAAAATAAGCTAATGGTGAGTGAAATATAATGGAATTGATTTTAAGGAAAAAGAAATAAATTATGTAATGTTAATGAAAATTCATTAAATGCCACATATACAAAACAAATAATGTAACGAAGATTTTTTAATTGCTGTTGCATAATGATTCTTTCTCTTCTAATGTCACTCAACCTTTTCTGCATTTCGTTTTGCTTTTGTTCTTGAAATCTTTTAGACAAAAGACACTTTTTAATTCCATGTGTGTTATTGCAATCATCATAGCTGGTTGCTAGCTTTCTTTCCATAAAACTGACAACCTTTTCAATAGCTTTATCAATTTCAGTCCAGGTTTCATCACAATCATGTTTTTTTATTTCCTTGTTCATTGTGACAGTGTGAAAACTGGAGAATACATTTTATATCATACAATGTTGACTCTCTTATGTTGAACTCAGCCATTAGTTACAATGAACTTTCACCAGTGTCTGTTTAAAATTTCCACTTTTTGCAATATCTTCAAAGTTGTTCTTTTCCTCTTATTCCCATCATCTTTGCACTGATACAAGCCATTAGGGTGAAATAAGCATAAGCAATTATCCAAAGTAAATTTCCTGAAAAATAGAAATTTCAAATCAGTTACATATCACTCAAATAGTTCAAATATACACATCAAAATCCTGTCCAGTTTTAAAGTATGCTATATTTATGAGTTAAAGTGCTCAATATTAGGGATAGAGCATATGTAAATATAAGAATGGATACTGAGGTAAACACAGATAAGGAACAGACTTTTTTTTTTCTTTGAACACAATCTTCAGGCCATAAGAAAAAAAATGATGCTCAAATATTGCTGCTTTTCTGTGACTTAGTTTCATATAGCCTCCCAATTTGCTGGTTGGTTGATTTTGTTTAGCGGCACATCAACATCTTTGAGTTATTCAATGCCGAAATCTAAATATTTTGAACACAATTTTATGGCTTCAACTATAGATATAGATATAAAATGTATTGTTGGTTATTCTACTATAAAATGTATTGTTGGCCATTATTTTTTTTATATAAAAATGTATTGCTCGTATTTTACTATAAAAATGTATTTTTATACTTTCATAGTATTAGGTTAGTGCAAAAATAATGTCGTTTTCTCACATAGTAACATATGTGAGAAAACAACATTATTTTTGCACCAACCTAATATTTTGTTTTTGTTTGGGAGTTTACTATTTGTCCATTGCTGGGATGCTAAAAGGTACTACCACCTGGATCAGGGTGGATCTGAAAACAACAACAATTAAGAGGTGGTTCCATGCTCCTCAAAACCTCCAATCTCCTGATCCTTTGTGCAAGATGTAGTTTATCATCATACTCAGGACTTCCCAGTTATACACAATCTTTAGGTGGTTCAAAGATCAAGATATCCAATTCTGTATTTCAGATATAGAATTATCTTGTTCTTGGAACTGCCTTTATATTTTACATTGAGCACAGTTCGTATAGTGTCCTTATTTGTTTTATTATACAAAATATATATATATATATATATATATATATATATATATAAAAATGGTGGTACTCGCTTGGAAAAATCTTGGATAGTTCAACTTGTAATAGAAGAAATTGGTACCCAAGGAAAAATGAGTAATAAAAAAGAAGAAAGAACCAAGAACATTAAACTAAGGTGAAAACAATCGTCCAGAATTCAAGCTCAAAATCCAAAGAAAAAACCTCCAAAACAAATAAAAGGCAACTATGTGCCCTGACGAACTGTTTAGGTGAAACCTAGGTAGGTTTGCCTGGCTCCTTAGGATTATCTTATATATATTACTAAGTCTAACAATTATTTTAATATATTTATTGTTTATGTACATATGTGGGGAAAAACGTATGACAAAGAAGTGGAAAAAGTTTTCTCGTGACTTATGACATGTTTTGTCCTTTGGGAGTTCATCTATCAAAATTTATGTTTGTGTGAGGAATACAAGGAAATAATTTTTTTTTTTTTTTCTTGTTAGACATTTTTGTCATGGTGAATTTATCAGAGTAGCATTTTTTTTTTTATGTAAAAAAATGTGGTCAGTCTCCTTACAGTGGGTAACTAAAACAATGCATCAAATGTGTTGGTTTATAACAAAACTGACCACAATTTTGATGCAAGAAATGCTACTCAAAGAAAGCAATTTACCATGACGAAAATGTCTAGAGAGTGCCATGATCTCAAGGTCATCTACATTAAACTTGTTTCCGAGCTCTTACAATATTTCACTATTCTTGGCAGAACTTCTATTATTACAGTGTGGGATATCCACTAACAAAAGTGATGGAAAGAAAAGAATCTAAATGAAATCGGCCAGATTAAAAAGAAAAAAAATCCCTCATTCATGCGCATATGTAGTCACACGAACATAACTATAGTCTGATGAAGTCATGAAGGACGAAATGTATCACAAGAAAATTTTTCCCACTTTGTCATACATTTTTCTCCAATATTCTTGATATATAAAAAAAATATATTATCTCATATATATATATAAATATATATATATATATATATATATATATATATATATATATATATAAGGCACAGTGGATAGGGGCTCGGATTGAGGAATTGGAGAGCCACGGTCGAATTCCAGTCGAATCCATTACATTCACTTATGTACTAATACCATTAGGAAAGGTATTAATCCTCCTCTTCTCCCTCCAGCTATAGGTAACTAGCAGGACAGACTTGGTCTTACAGCCTTGGATGGCAACTAGTCTAGGAGGAGGACAATTCTGAATTCAAAACCTGTGGATGGTCGTTTGGGGACCTTGTGATATGTAGTGCACCAGGCCTCTGTATTCAGCCCTTCAGAAAGTGTGGTTGATTCTTCACAAAGCCTTCACCACTATAATCAAATTTGCTAGTGTCTAGCTGTTGGTCCCTAGGAACTGACCTGCTTGACCTTCATATGTTGAATATGACAGGAGAGTCTGCCATATATATATATATATATATATATATATATATATATATATTTGTGTATTTTGGCAGCAATCGTTCTTTCACGCACATCTCATTGAATATGACAGACAAGGTACTTTGATTTAGTCTTTTATACACTTTCTCATGTGTTCTAATAATTTTTTTTCTTTTCATAAATTATATATTTATTTATATTTATGATAAATTATATAAAAACTGTACAAATGTTCTTTTTTTTTCTGAGCACTTTCGGCTATACATTTAGCCATTTTCAATGTTGAAATATTTTAACTGTTAAATAAGTAGTTTGTTGCATGTATGTATTTATAAAAAAAAAAAATGAACATTCAGAGAGTTTTTATATAATTTATCATCTGAAAAAAAAAATTATTAGAACACATGAGAAATTGTATAAAAAAAACTAAATCAAAGCACTTTGTCATATAATAATATATAATGATATAAATAATATATATAATATATTTTATAGTGGATTGTTGGTAGTTTAATGCTTATATTAGCTCTATTAGCGAAGAGATTTCGCCATTAATAAATATATATATATATATATATATATATATATATATATATACTCTTAAGGTGTGCTATATTTATGGGATAGAGATAGAGCCTGTGTAAATATAAAAGTGAACATTGAAGTCAACACTTAGAAGTGACGGTTTGTTTCATGCTAGATGCATTTGTCAGGCCTCGAGTGCTTTTTTTATTTCCTCGGCTATATGCAAAATTTATATATATATATATATATAAAAGTGAACATTGAAGTCAACACTTCAAGGCGACAGTTTGTTTCATGCTAGATGCAATCATCAGGCCTCAAGTACTGTTTTTTTTTTTCCTCTGCTATTTATATATAAATAGCTGAGGAAAAAAAAAAACTCTAAGTGTTGACTTCAATGTTCACTATATATATATATATATATATATATATATATATATATATAATAAATAATTATATTTGCTCTACTCTGTATTGAGCACTCTTTTAAGAATAATAATTGTTGGTTATTGGAATTTATTAATCATATACTTGTGTGTGTGTGTGTGTGTGTGTATATATATATATATATATATATATATATATATATATATATATATATATATATATATATATATGACGTCATATATTACGAAATGGACAAAGTCCGACAATTTATTTATTAAAGACATTTTTATGTTTAATGTTCTTTTTATAGATACAAGTATTTAAGTAAATGCTCTGTTTTATAATAAACAGTATTAAATAACATTTACCGGCCTAATGGTAAGGCACGTCAGCGTAAATGACGGTTCCGTATAGGATGCTGGTTCGAGTCCTGTCAAAGAACGAATATTTTCTATGAAAATTTCTCGGACATTCAGGCCGGTAAATGTTATTTAATACTGTTTATTATAAAACAGAGCATTTACTTAAATACTTGTATCTATAAAAAGAAGGTTAAACATAAAAATGTCTTTAATAAATATATATATATATATATATATATATATATATATATTACACATGCATAAACAAAATGAATGACAAAATATTGTGTATATTTTTTTCTTTCGCTGACATGCGGAAGTGCAATAACGTTTGTTTTTTTTGTTCCTGCTGCGTTCATCAGTTCATCTTGATACTATGATCCCACATATCAACAACATAAAAACCATAAAAAATATACAAAGAATATTTTTGTCTTTCACTTTTTTTTATATAAAGAATATGTATGGATAACTATTTACTACCAATTCCTTTTAAAAAACATGAAAAAGAACTGCAAAGCTCAGGATAGTCCAAGAATAACAAATACCAATATTGAAAATTTCACAATGTGCCATGTCCCTTCTTGTTTTGGGTGATGATGACTCTCCACTATTTCCTGTCATTTGTAGCTCTTAGTATTGTCTTTTTACTATCTCTCCTATAATCCCTTTTCTGCCAACCATTCACGCAAGCTCGTTAGGTAGGTTATGTACTGTTTTCCTCTGTGCCTGTTTTCTTCAATATGTCCTATGAGTATCAAATTTTCTAAGCACTTTTTCCTCATTATGTGCTTTAGAAAATACAACTATCCCTTTTGTGATGTTAAGCAAATTCTTTTTGCTTTCATTTTCACTAAAATTTCATCATTGCTCACATATTCAGTTTTTAGTATTCTCAGCATCATTCTGTAAAACCATATTTTTGTTGCCTCTTCATATGTGAGAAGATTGCCTGGCATTCACAGCCATATAGGAAAACTGATATCATATAACAATTCAGTACTATTTTCTTTGGTTCTAATGAAATTTTCCTGTTTTTTTTTTTATACTTTGCTTAGCTTTTGGAAGGCATCTTTCACCATCCAAATGCACCTTTGGATTTGGATGTTACATTTTCCATCCTCTGTTAAAATACTTTGTAAATATTTTAATTTTTGTACATGCTTGATTTTGCCTTCTCCAATTTGTAATTTGTATGTTGGTCTGTTCCTTTGTACTGACAAACATACACTCCATCTTCTTGCAATTGATGTTTAATCCTTTCTTCTCACTTTCCTTCACTACCTTCTATAGTAGTTTATGTATTTTCCTTTCTATGTCTGCTATCAACACTGTCATCTGCATATCTTATGTTGTTAAGATTGTGGCCACCAATAATGAATCCTGGCTTCTAATTCTCTCACTGTAAAGTTTGAATAAGACTGGTGTGAAGACACATCCTTGTTTTTAAATTTTTATTTTTTTTATTTTTTTTGTTCATGAGTAAAAAATGTCAAAAATCGTCCATATTGACAAATCTGTCAACACAATATAATTCTTTTAATTAAAATAAACCTTTCCAAAATAAAATATTCTTTTATGAAACTTTGAGTAAGTTTATCTGATTTAAAGTTTAAATAGTATTTTACCTCTAGTCTAAAATATCACAAAAAAACATTTTCTAACGTGGCAGTAGGGGTTTTTAGGAGATTTTAACAACTCTTTATAAACTTATGTTTGGTAATGTTTTTCTAAGAGAGAGAGATAGCTGTAACAATTACTTGACAAATAAAACATGGACACCTTTTCTATATAATTTTTTTTTTTTTTTTTTTTTTTTTAACTATCCAGTAATCTTAAAAATTTTTAAAAATATTCTAAGCAATCTAATATTTAATTGAATTTTAGGTACTTTGGTTTTATAGTCTTAGGAAGATGCTTGCTGGGCAAATATTAGAAAATTATCAATAAATTTTAGCTTTACTATAATTACCACTCTTATTTTCTGATAATTTTGTTTGGACATCCAGATTTACAAAAATCAACACATTTATAAACATAAAACAAATTCAAAATACTTTTAAAATATTGGATCATTGAATTGTAGTGAGATTTTCATTTATGATTAGTAAATAGTCTTAATTTAATAAAAATATCACTTAACCACTACAAATACAGAATTTTAAGATTTAAAAGTTTACATATTATTTTAATTAAAATTTTTAAAAATGAAAAGAATTCTTGTAAAAATTCATTATCATTGAAAATTTTTTTTTCATAAGACAATAGTATCCATAACATATATTATACATAAAAGCAATTAAAAGCTTTTCTAATTAAATAATCTCTTAGTTTTATTGCATCTTTTATTTCGTGATTCAGAGCAGATTTTCTGTAACTGGGGGTCCTGTTTGACCAAAAGATTTTCTGATTTAAATCTGCCAAGGACTTATCCTTATAATTAATATAAACATTATGTGCTACAAAAAATAATTTTTCGAAATTTCATACCGTTAAATAAGTGGGGGTTTAACAGATACTAAAAAAAATAATTTAATTCATTTGTGAATAAGTCCTGAAAGTTTACTTAAAATCTGACAATTATCTGATTTTTGCAAGAATTTCCAAATCAGTGTGTTATGTACTGCAAAAAGACTAAAATTACCCATACTAATTTATAGCACAACATTGACAGTGGAGAAACAAGGTTTTAAACAAAATTTTCAATGTTCTAAAATGGATTAAAATTATAGTTTTACATAAAAAATCCTATTAATAACAACAAATTTTCACTATAAAACTACCCAGGTCAGCTTGATTGGTGTGGTTCACCCTCATAATCTCGTTGGTTTGCAGGCTGGATTCTGCTTCTTGAGTGGCTTCTACTATTGACCATTTGCTGCCAGGTTTGATATCTGGCTGTAACCTGCGAACGAACTCATTGGCTGAATACCACATCATGTGAAGGCATACCTTCTTGACCTTGAACTCCTCCACCAATGAGGAAATGGGAATTTGGAGGTTTCTGGCATTGGTATAGAGTCCCACTGTGGAGTAGCATGGGGGGGAATTCCAAGCCACTTGTGCAGGTACTTGTTGATACACTATTACATCTTCTGAATATGAGACAGAGTAATATCATACACCTGCAATGGTCACAGAAGCCAGGGCAGCAAACTAGGTTGGTAATACCAAGCCTTCAGTTTCCTAGGGAGATGGATTCTGTTGATGGATTCAAGTCCATCTTGAGCCACTTTTTGCATTTCTTTACCTCAGTTCCGATCAGTCAGTGGAATTTCATACAGCTGTTCAAGGCTCTTCACTGGCTTCTCTTTGATAATCGGGATCATGTCAAAAGTGAATCTCCCTGACAGAGCCTCTGAGTAATGCTAAGCTACAGCTTTTCCTGAGTTTAGCCTTCATTCTTGCCCATGTGAAGAGCTTATGGTAGCACTGCAGTAGTTCATCAACACCGATCTTACACAGGACCAGAATGGTTATGTCATCCATAAATGCTCTGGAAGGAGAAAGGACCATTTGTTTCTTAATCATCACTCCCTTTGCTGTATCTGCTACACCCCACAATATGAGTTCCATAGACATAATGAAAAGAAGTGGTGAAATCACACACCCCATTATGATGCTGACCTTGAGGGCTTGCCATTTGGTGGTGTAGTTACCAAATGTGAACTGCATAAACACTGCCCTGAAATATTTCGCTATGATTTCCCCAACCTTACTAGGGAAATTGAAAAATTCAAAGGACATTGGAATTAGCTCATGAGGAACTGTTCCATGCGCATTTGTTAGATCAAGTCAAATTATATGAAGTTCAGTTTTATTTTGCTTATTAGGATTGAGTTTCAAATCGTGTGTGAATGCTCCAGACAGCCATGGAAACTAGGTATTCCAGCCTTCTGGACAGCTGTGTTTATATAATGGTTACCTAGCAGGAAGTCCTTTCTATGATGAGCAAGAACCCCCAAAAATATTTCCCTTCTACTTACAGGAGGGAGATGGAGCAGAAATTTACATGCCTTTTGCATTCTCTTCCTTAGGTATCTAAATGTCATCTGCCAAACACCATTCTTGTGGTACAATACCCCATTTACATGCCTGCTGAAGGAAGATGGTAGGTTACTTGGACAATTTTTATATAGCTTGATGGATATTCCATTTGTTCCAGGTGCCATTGTGGAGGAATTCCCGAATTTTCCCCCACTTTAGTCTGCTGTCATTAAACATGACTTCTGGATCTTAGGGCCTAGGAACGTCATTCATAAAAGGGATTGGAACATCATTCCAAACATTAGAATACATCATTATCAGGGTTCTTGAATTCCTTCTGTGGTACATCTAGTTGCCACTCTTAGTCTCAGTGTAACGGCTTTTTAACAAAAGCATAAGGATTATTGTAAAATGATCTCTGAGACGGTTACTTTTTCTTCCAACGTTTTCTTTGGTTCTCAGCTCTAGAGACCACTAAGTTCCTTTCTTTAATATCATTAAGCAGGTCTTTAAATCCTGCCCTTTCATGAATTGGAACTTCGTTGGCGCTTCACAACTTTCTGCTCTTAGTTTATCCTTCTGAATCTGTTATCTATTTGGACGCTTCTCTTCTTTCCTATCCCCTCTTGCAGTTGCCACACCAAACCATTTAAGGCAAACTTTGTGCACAACTTTGCAGAAAGATCTGATCTGTTGGTTAATGGGAGCCCCTTATATGGTTGGTAAGTATTAATGAGAGTTCCCAATCAAGATTCAACCAAGTAGCTCTCTGATTGCCTTCCAGCTACTTGATTCTTGGTTTGTTTGGAATTTTTCCAGGGTGCTGAAACTCAGCAATTGGATCTTGAACACTGTCGGTATAATCTGGATACATATTCCCATCATTTGACTTACATTCTACAATAGAGGAACTGCGTTGTTTGCTCCAGCATGCCCTATGGATACAACCTTGTAGGGTGTCGAATTTCCTGCTGCAATCATATATTGTAGCCAATTTCAAGTTCATGTCATTTCATTTAAATCAGTCAGATGGGTGATGTATTCTCCCTCTCTGCTACAGACACCCAGAGGGCATTTTTTGTTTGTTGTGCTAGTCATATTTGCTTTAGCATTTCTAGTGTGTATGTATATATATATATATATATATATATATATATATATCCTCCCTGGAATTACCCATATGGATTACCAATTAACTTGTATATATGATTGAAAAGTAACTCCCTATTTTATGCATGAGTGGCCAGCCATGGGTCCTGACTCATCACCTCTGTGACTTTTTCTCTAGGGTTGGTTAAAGTAGACTTGCTCAGTCTACTTTACCAAACCAAGACTTTGGAAGAACTTGAAGGGCGGACACAAGAAGTTATGTCTTCCATACCACAAGAGTTCCTGTTGAAATGAAACATTATGCTAAATGCTTTCCTCTCATATCCATTTCTTGTAAAAATTATAGTTAATAAATAAATTATAAGTATTTTAAAATGGGGAGTTACTTTTCAATCACCCTGTGTGTGCGCGCATATATATATATATATATATATATATATATATATATATATATATGTATAGAGAGAGAGAGAGAGAGAGATAGTTGGTAGCACACTTTAAGAGAAGGAATTATATAATAACTGCACATCTGAAAAATGAAATTTAATTATAAAAAAGAAAGAAAATTAGTTCATTACATTTGGGAAAACATAAGGTAGAAATTAAGTTAATTTTTAAGGTTAGATTTTTATGAAGCTTTATTTGAAGGTCGTTTTTTATTGGATAGTTAAATGATTCCCAGTTAGTGAATCTGTTGGACTTGAACATGCAAACTATACATAGATGCCCAGCCTCATCAGGTAGTAATTTTTTGAGCCAATATGTGTGTGTTTGAAACAAAAGTAAACAAATTAATGTAAAATTCAAATTTGCCTTTCAATGTGGATATATTGAGAATGACAAATATAAATCAAATATTTTAGTCTTGAGCTATAATCTGGTTAGTTCACATCCTACAAGATTTGTTTTTCTTTTCAGCATTTTATGAATTGAACTCTGATGTCTACATTATTCTATATAATAAAGTACATGTTATTCTACATAATAAATAAAGTACACATTATTCTACATAATAAAGTACACATAAATGTTGTAGTGAATTTGATATTCACTGTAGTCTTGTGTCGAATGCAGCTTAGTAATTATTTACATTCGGACTATTGTCTTCATCTGTGTTGTTGTTATAACATTTCAGCAGTTGTGCTCTCCAGTCTTCCTCAGGTGTATATTGATCAAGGTAACCTACGAGGAATTCCAAACTGAACCCTTTATTTAATCTCTGGAGATAGTTATCATTTCATTGCCCATGTCTATAGATATCTTGTCTAGTTCTTGTTTTTAGTACTACTCAGTTATTGCTTGCCCATTTCCACTGAATAGGTTACACAGATTAATATACACCTGATGAAGCCTAGAGGGTACAACGGCTGAAACATTGTGATAACAACAACAACAAAGATGAGGATGTAGAGCCACATTTCTGTTGCTTCAAGTCTCTTCTTCATCTGTGAGAAGAATGTCCATCATTCACAGGCTTATAGGACCAATACTACATAACGACTCAGTACTCTTTTTTGTTATTTACACTATTTGCATTTGGACAATTGTCCCCATCTTTGTTGTTGTTATCACAATATTTAAGCTGTTGTGCCCTCTGGTCTTCATCAGGTGTATATCAATCTAGGTAACCTACATGGAATTCTTAACTGGACCCTTTATTTAATCTATGAGGGTAAACTGTTCTCATTCCACTGCCTGTGTCTTGTGATATCTAGCCTGGTTCTTATATTTACTACTGCTTAGTTATTGCTTGCCCATTTTCACCAAGTACACACTGCTTGACTTGGGGATTGAACTCACAATTACAATGTCACCAAATTCTATATAGTGTAAGTAATAACAATTCCTCATCCCAGAAATTCAGAGAGAAATCAGTTTAGTAAATATCTACATGTGATATACTTGCATATAAAATCTGCATAAGGCCAGTGGAACATGTCTATTAACCACTGTCCTACAACAGCATACACATGTATAAAAATAGTTTTGCATGTGTTTTTCTCTTGCTTTTGCATAAACACACACACACACATTTATTTATATATATATATATATATATATATATATATATATATATATAATACACTTAGTTGGTATTAATGCTCTTGCATGATGCTTGTTTACTGAGTAATGTCTTTTGCCTCTGGGTGGGTTAAGAGTGTGTATGAGTGGGAGTCTGAAAATATCCAATATGCATTTTTTTTTTTTTTTTTTTTTTTTTTGTGTGTTTTACTGCCAATAGAAAACAGATCCCCGCTACCCTACCCTGGCGCCACCACCGCCTCTCTCCAATTCACCGAAGAACTGTGAATCTCTCTTCTTTACTGATACAGAAACTGGGAAGGGGGGGAGGAGAATACACTGAACCAACCTTGCTGTTTACTGTGGCAGTATTTTCCAATGTATGTCAGGAAAGAGACGAGAGTTTATGTGAACTTCTCTGAATGTTGAAATTGGTTAAAGTCAGAAACAAGAATTATCTAGATATGATTAGGCAGTGCAGTCTTTGACATTGTCTGTACACTTTTGGTATTTTCCAAATTATGAAAGAGAGGGAAGGGCATGACCTCACTCTCTGTTTTCTCTTCCTTTCGTTCCAGTAGTTATGTGACATCATCATAAAGGCAAAGCAGTTTGGTAGGGTGATGCTGGGCTGCTATTTAACAATACGAGCACCTTCATAAAAGTGTGGGAATATAGAAAAAGGGAACAAATTGAAAAGATTGATTACTAGTCTTTATATTGTAATTTTAAACAAAATAACGTCTTATTTTAATTGTATTTTTTCATGTTTTTTAGCTTTTAAGTAGAATTAAAAATGATAACTTGTTTGCAATTATATAATGATAATACTTTAAGTGCAGTGTCATAATTGCTTCTTAATTTCTGTTCTTTTATTGTTTTTGCTCTTTAATTTTTTTTTTCTTATATTCTTTCATACTCAGTAACCCCCTGCATATTAGTGGCTTTGTTGCCTTGCTTGCAATGAAATGATTAAAATAAAAAAAGAAAGTTATCCTCTTAAATTATCTTTTATTTTCACAATTATTTACTTGTTTAAAAGTGTGTGTTGCAGCACCTACTTGTAGTGAATCCATAACATACCAGAATCCATTCTGGGTGTCTAAAGGTGTAGCACTCCTTCTTGAGTGGGGTAATAACCTCTTTTAATTGTTTTTTTTTTCCTTTTTTTTTTTCCTTTGTTTTTTCCTTTTTTTTTTCCTTTTTTTTTTTCCTTTTTTTTTTTTTTTGCCTATTGAATTTTTACCTGACATGAGACTGACCAGTTGTATTCTACCAATCACTATATCACAAGAGAACTTGGCACTCCCACCATGAAAAAAAACAAAAAACTCTACAATTGACGATTTTCATGTTCATTTAGTGGATCTCTTGTTTTGTTTATTAATATTTAAAAAAAAAACAAAAACAAAAAAAAAACACAATCTTCAAAGGGAAAGGACTCACCCCAAACACCCAAAACTGGTTTCACAAATATAAAATTTAATTTGGAATTATTCTTTAAAAATTATTATTAATGAAAGAATTCTTAAAATTTTCTGAAGTTATAAAAGTCAATGTCATTTATCTTTGGTTTGATGCATATTTTGAAACCCCCACCACCACCACCACCACCACCAACAAAAAAAACTCTTAAATCTAAAATTCATTTTCTAGATTGTGGTTGGGCAGGGATGTAAGTAGTTTGAAGATAAACAACTTACTCTTATAACTTACCCATTAGACCAGGGGAGATTTTCTGATTGCACCATTTAATAATTCCATATCACTTTTTGAGCCTTCAAATGATTTTCCAAACCTCCCCATTCCTTGTATAACTAGAAAAAAAATTAGAGCCCTCTCCAGGTTAAGAACTCACACTTTGCATTAAACACTTAAGTGTATGTGATTTTTTTTTTTTACTCACCACACACAAGGCTTCAGAGCCACTCAAGCTAGATTACTGAATTGAGGTTGTTGTATGAATGTAAGAGGAAGAGAAGAGGTTAAGATCGCAGCAATCAGAAAAGTATCCACTCGGGAGTCTGTTCCACAAAGTAGCTGTTCATGGGCAGAAACTGTGTAAATGTGACTTCCTTCTTACTAACGGAATGTAATGGCAATGATTTGTCTCATTGTATGTGACATGGCAGGTTTTAGCTGTAAGGGTTTAAACTGGTGTTACTAAGGAATACAACCCATCAGAATATTTGCCATGGAAATATCTATAGTAGCTAGAGGCTCTATTTACATTACTCAGACTATCATCCTCATCTTTGTTGCCATATTTATCACACTGTTTCAGCCATTGTACGCTCCGGCCTTCTTCAGGTGATTGGAATGTCGAACTGAACTCTTTATTTCACTCACTGGGATAGACTGTTATAGTGCAACGTGCCATGTCTAATGGATGACAGTTATCAGTTATCTCATGTTAATTCTACCCCAGCAAGCGAAATAAAGGGTTCAGTTCGAAATTCCAACCACCTGAAGTAGGCCGGAGCGTACAACAGCTGAAACATTGTGATAAATATGGCAACAAAGATGAGGATGATAGTCCTAGCAATGTAAATAGTGTACATAATACTTCATCTCAGAAATATAGACAGATACTACTTAGAGGCTTGCAATATTTTGCCAGTAGGGAAGGGAGTTGCAGGGTGAAAAACAATTCATCACCCACAAAGCTGAACTCTGTCAAGGCTGGAAAATGAGGACTGGGCAGTTTCAGCCCTAATATGGCAGCAGTACTCCATTTTGGGTCTGATTGGGCTCTTGTAAATATAGTGCATGCCAAGAGGAGTCTGGTACTTTTGGGAGCAGTACAAGGAAACAACCATTTTTCCAGCGTCTTTAGCAATGATCAATGAAGTAGCACCACTTTTATGAAGATTTTTATTTGAACTGAATTTGAAATCCAAAGAATTTCTATCCAATGTCCGTTATTGGTCAGTGCCTTAATCAGATTAACATATCATACTGAAGCTTGGCATCTCGGTAATAAATTATTTACTTTTCCTCTAATAAATGTAATGTTTGTGTTATTGGGTGAACTGGCTTACAAACTGAGACACCCCCAATCTCTATCATTCTATACTTTACAATTATAATAATTTATTTACGTATGAAATTGATTAAATTTTATTCTTAACAACAACATTTTAAAACCTTTATTTCTATTATTTATTAAAATCCAGCCAAAGAAATGAAGCCATTATGAAAGGAATCATATAATCATATTTGAATGTAAACAACTGTTGTGCATTTTAAGATTGCTTCATTTTGGATTTGCTTTCAGTCAAGGATAAAGAATTGTTTTCCCAGACATACAAAGCTCAGCCTTTAAACACAACAGAGCCTCAATTTTTGAGTTTCCTGAACACAGCTATTTAATTTGTAGCCTCACAGTCTGTGGAGGTGGGGTCGAAGGTGTCTATTATGTAGACTGATACTATAAAAATATGTTACCAGTCAAAGAGTAATGGTTAATGAATTAGTCTTATAGACAACTTGATAGAACAATTTTTGTACCTTAATGATTGCCCTCTAAATATGTTAACCTTAGAACATGTCTATATAGTACTTTTTTTTAAGCATAGCTTAGATGTGGCACAAGGCCGAAAGTATGGGGCACCCAGTGAGGATCAAACTCACTACTCAGTCGTAACTGATCTAGCAAGACAAACTTTCTAGCCATTACACCATGTCAAGGTGCCCAAAGAACATGTCTATATAAAAACTAAATGAATATACATAAAGTGGATATTTTTTTGTCTGATTGTAATGCATCTTTTTGTAATGCTAAAGTAATCTCCCTTGCATTAATGTTGCCAGATGGCAGTGTCTTTATGACAGTGACAAATATTGGAGATGTTTACAAAGCTGGATGGTGAAAAGACTCTGTAAAAGAGCAGAGTACAATAGCATGAACAACAACAATAATAATAATAATTGGAAAAATATATTAAAGACTCGCATGTGATAGGCTTTTAATAAAAGAGCTTAAAATTTGCTGTCATTTTTATGGCATGGGTAAACTTGTATTAGGTTGGTGCAAAAATAATGACGTAATAATGTCGTTTTTTGACATATTTTTTAACGTCAAAAACGACATTATTACGTCATTATTTTTCCACCAACCTAATATTAAGAATCTTTTTGATGTTGGGGTGGATAGGACACTGCAGGTTTGCCTATCAATATTGGTAAATTTTGCATCTAATTACAACTGCAATCAGTGCAAGGGAGACAAACATCAATCTGGAATGTAGAATTGCCAAGATTAACATACAGCTTGCTTTTATATTTCAGGGTTCTTAAATTTTGTAGAAAAGAGGGCAAGAAACATTAAGTGACTGCTTCCTTTCAATCAATATACTTTTTTTCATTTCTTTTTGGACCATAATCACCAAGGCTCAGCATACGTTGTCTTAAAATTGGACATTTTCAAATAAACAAAGAACACTGGATATTACAGTTCTAGGATAAATGTATGAAACAAAAAATTAGAAGATTTCTGAATACAGCATTTACTTGATACTGGCTAGGAAAGCTATTGGACTATATTTAACATAGATTCAAATATATAGTAACTTGTTTGAGAATGTCAAAAAAAAAAAAACAGTATTTTTTTCCTTTTTTTTTTTTTTTTGTTAGCTTTTGTTTTAAGATGAACTTCGTTTTTATCAACTCCTCTTGATACCTTTAACTATCCTTGTACTTTCAAAGATCAACCCTCCATTCATAATACCAGTGCATTCTGATTTTATTTTATTTTTTTACATGAGGGTATCTTATCAGCTAGAATTATTTGTATATAATATAGATTTTTTTTCTTCCTCTCTATTAATGTTCTTTTGACTATCCACTCACAAAATAAAAATAAAAATCCAAATAAATGTTTTAATGTTGCTTATTCAAAGAAGTAAGCTTTTGAGAGGCAACATATAAATATGCATGATATTTTTTAAACTGTTGAACTTGTAATACTTGTTTATTGTACAATGATTCAACATTTAATCCCTAAAATACTGTTAAACTATTAAGAGCATATATGTCTATTTCACTTTGTAAATTAGCTTGGAACATGGTATTGTCATACTGCTTTGCACACTTTAGGAATAGGGTAAATCTAATGGCTGCACTCTTTATATATTTTCTGCAAATAATTCAAAGACAAAACAACACAGTTTATCTGCTGGATAAAGGACTGGCATACAAAAATTGAACTACACAGCCTAACTTGTAAGTAGAAGACTATTATTATGAGCAACATTGTTCTCACTATTTGCTGATTTGTTTTGTTACACAAGCAGTTTTGAAATAGAAAAATTGATCTAAAATATCCCAGGATAGTGTAATGTCAAGTGGAGTTATGTTTTAGGTTCAAATTGGTTAAACCTAATTTATTCTCTTGTATTAAAAAAACACATATACATATAAACAAAAATAATAAATTAATTCAAAGTTGGAGTTCTGTGGATTTCCTCACTTCATTTTTGCTTAAGTCATTTGTCTCATGAGGTGAGGAGTTTAGTACCCTGTTACTTAATACAACCTTGATTGGCTTTTATTGTCTGTCCCTTTAGACAATATGTAATTGGCTTGGCCAGTTCTTGTCTCTCATTACAAGAAAAAATAAAATTAATTTATTTCAATGTCTAACCTTAAAATGAGATGATTAAATCCTTCAGGTAAGTCAATTTGAATGACAATCAGGAGCGGATTAGCATTATCTTTTATCTTTACAAACAAAATAAACTTTCATCTTGTTTCCAAGATATTGTTTTAGGGTTGTCATTTTAATCACAGGGATGAGACTATATGAACCATACCTCATAATTTATTTGTTTTTAAATATACAACAAAAGAAAATCAGCTGAATTGTATTGAAAAGAGGAAAGAAAAAACATAATCTGAATGGATGGTGAAAATAGATTTCAACCTCTCACACAGTCAAATGGTAGAATTGACATTGTGAGACAGATTAAGGCATAGTAAATATTCATTTGTGCCTGTGTCAGAATAGAAGGCATTTAAATATTGAAATCTGTATGTGGAAGATAAGTTGACATTACAAAAACTTTACATTTCTGCTTATGTTACTCTGTTGACAATATATAAACAAAAATATTTTACTTATTTTTATTTTAGTTATTGTTGTTTTCAACTTGGCAAAAGCAGTTCACAAATTTATATACACAGAATTATACATATATGATATGTCCCAGAAAGGGATATATTTGTTCGAAGTAGCAAAGTGGTTTTGGACTACTGTAACCAGGTAGGACAATCTAGCAGGTAACCGTAATGGACTGGTCCTCATCGTAGTGGTAGGCAATAGGCAAAGACAATAGACGTTGTCCATGTACCTCCACATCAGTCTGTATTTATGGCTGACACCAGCCAATCATATTACTGTGAGGGGGAACCCAGGTGTATGCATATTCATTACATCAATATATATGCACACAAATTCACATGCATATTGACGAAGTCATGTGAACACACACACACACACATGATGACTGCAATTGGATTTTGAGCAATGTCATCACTTGATCCATTTTCAGATACTGGCAGTGTGGATGTGGCTTTTTAATTCTGCTAGGGTCTTACATTGTTTTACACAGATGTGGCAACATTGTTTTTTGGGGATTTTTTCAGTAATTTCTAATGTATAATGAATGACTTCACTGTGAGATCTTTGATGATTTTTGAGGTCTGCCCTACTTAGACATGACCATATTTATTACACACATTAGATCAAATTTTATAGCAACATTTTCAGGGAAATTAACCTTAAAACTCTTACGAATATCTTGCTTGGGTTTATTATGTGCAACGTGATTCTGTTCAAAGTCTTTCTCTTACCATTTTACACTGCTTTCCACCAGGATGAAACAATCTAGAGCTTGGTTTTCCCAGTCATTTGGCATGATGTTCGTTTTCTTCAATGACTTCACACAAATACATATACATGTACATGAACTGAATTCATGGTTGGGTGTCCACACATACTTTCTCACATGCTTTTGAATAATAACTTGTGTATAAACAAATAATTTCTGATGAAAATTTTACATTTAATCTTGATAGCAAGGAAGCAAAATATTTTTGAAACAATAAAAAGTGTTTTGGGACTTTTATTTTTTCATTTTGTTTGTTGAATAGTCGTCATCCAAAAATGTTGAGCTACAATGACGAGGGCAAAAAGAAATATAATCTTCCAGAGAAGATAATTTGTACAAATCAAATCTCTACCTTGTAAAATCTATGATATTTTAATAGAGAAAAAAAAATCAAGAACAAAATAAAATCAGCTGAATTGTATTGAACAGGAGGGGGGGGAATTCTACAAATCAGATCACTACCTTGCAGAAATATTTGTGGCTCAAGAAAGTTGTTTTTACTTGTAAAATCTATATTTTAAGCATTAGCAAATTTCAGTGTTTTCCTAAAATCAGCCCCCCCTTCTGTTTCATTTCAATAGAGAAATCTTAGGCCTTTTTTTCCCCCCGTATATTAGAATAAGATCTATAGATCTGCCTTGTGTTTTGTGGCTTATAAGGCCTCATAAGAATAAGAAAATCTGCTTTAATACTCGACTTAATACTTTGTATTCAATTCTTTTTCTGATGGTATTCATTAGTGTTGAATAGATACAGTTTACGTTCCAATCTCCTTAACTCTGCTCTCGTAATTAACCACTGAATCGATTTGGTCTTTAATGGAAACTGCCCTCTTGAGTATCCTTGATGGACCAACTGGGTATTCTGGTGTTGAATGATCGTCCGATATCCAGCAACAAATAATATTTCTGCAAGAATTTTGCTGAACTGAATTCAAGCATAAGACACACATTTTTGGGTGCTTGTACCATGTGTCTGGACTTAATGTTCATCTCAGAAATGCTTGTTATTATGTAATTCTTCTTCTTTTTAGGAATAAAGAGAAAACAAATGCAATCAAAAAGTTGATTGAATTGGGATACCGTATCATAAAAAATACTATATGATCTATCATACTGTATCATAAAACAGTAAAAACAACCCTAACATGTTTGAACTCGAAATAAGAACTTTCTATCAGCAAACAGTGTGTGTGTTGTGTACATACAAAAATATAGAGATTGGAGATTATAGCATTAATTTAATTATATAGATATATGTATCTATTGTTAACACCTCTTGCCATTATCATTGCCAGTACAAGGCAAAGGAAATCCCATAACTTCAAGCTGCATTCATGTGTGTGTGTGTGTGTGTGTGTGTTAATTTGAGAATTTGAAAACTTCAGCTAGGATTGTTCTATTTCTGCTAAAATCTGAGGTATAAAATTGTTTATTAGTATTGTATTTGATAATAGAACCTAATTGAAGGCCTAATCGTTTCTCTAATAACTTAACATGTTTAAGAGCTTAAAAACACACAACCTTGAAAGCATATTTATTTCTCTTTTTAGCCCAGTGTACCCAATCACCATCAATTGCATTCTCTCAGAACCCAGAACAATTTTTTAATTTTTAAATTTAATGCATTAAACTGAATTTAGTCTTTTGGCTGTAAATAACTGGAATAAATTTAGGATTGAGGTGGTGGGGTTAAAGTGTGTATTTGTAATAGAAATACCATAAATTTTTTTATGACATCTTGACAGATAGAAAGACAAATGCTAGTCACTATAAAAGACTTGAACTCTCATTCCAAACCAATTTGATCCACATCTTTTTTATTCTCCTTTTCTTGTTTAATAATGTGTGTTTAATATGCACACACACACACACACACGTATATGTATGTATGTATATATATATATATATATATATATATATATATATATATATATATATATATGTGTGTGTGTGTTCAAATGTAGATCAGATATGGATAGGAATCCGACAATGATAAAATAAATATCAAGTAGGGAATGTATGTCACATGTATAAACAATATATATATATATAAGACGTTTTTATGTTTAACATTCTTTTATAGATACAAGTATTTAAGTAAATGCTCTGTTTATAATAAACAGTATTAAATAACATTTACCCGCCTGAACATAAACAGAGCATTTACTTAAATACTTGTATCTATAAAAAGAATGTTAAACATAAAAATGTCTTCAAATAATTGTCGGACTTTGTCCATTTCATACATATATATATATATATATATATATATATATATATATATATATTTGGTTGAATTGATATGAGTTTGTGACCCTGGGTTTCACGCTTTTGCGATCGCCAGACAAACGATCGCAAAAGCGTGAAACCCAAGGTCATAAACTCACATCAATCCAACCAAATATGTTCGCTCTATCTCTGATATTGAGCGCTTTCTAATAAGTACTGCACATATAATATATAAATAATATATATATTTATATATATCCATTCATATGACTCAATATATATATATCCATCCATATGATTGAATATATATATATATATATATATATATATATATATATATGTGTGTTGAAATGTACTCTTCCTGACTCACTTTCTCAAAACAATCAATGATGTTTGTTTTATCTTCTACTCTCTTCTTGATCAGTTTCAGAACTTTTAAGCAACTGCATATATTTATGTCTCAGTCTCTTGCACAATGTCATTGTAAAAAGTAAACATATGCACAAATTTTGTTATTTGTCTGGAACTCCATAAGTAAACAAAAAAGGGTTGAAATTCTATCACATTTCAGCCTTTCACTGTCTGTGGGGAGGAGGAAAAGAAAAAGGTAAATGAATGTAAGAGAAAATGGAAGTAGGTGACCACAAATGCCAAGAGACATTCAGGAAAGAAGAAATTCCATTTTAAGCAGTTTTTTTTTTAGTCTTTTTTTTATCTATAATAAAATGTTTTAAACAATCAGATGAAATTTTATTTTTCAGGACCTTTCCCCCACTCCATGTGTGAGAAAAAATAATCAATCTATTTTAAAGAATAATGTTAATGATAAAAATCAATTTAAGTGAACAGGTTCTCTTTTACAGTTTTCTTGTTTATCTTGCACAGCCATCTTTAAAATGTTGCTTAAGTGAGGAGCTAAGACAAGTCTCTCAACCCTCATTGGAAAGAAAAGGGATTGTTTTTTTTTTTATCTTTTTTTTTATCTTTTTTTTTATCTTTCCAATATCCATTGTGCTGAATATAGAATTTGTATAGGAAAGAAAGTTAAAGAATTGGATTTTGCCACCTTCTTTTTGAACAACTGACTAAATAAATATCAATCCATATTTTGGGATCTCTCTCTCTCTCTCACACACACACCTCCTTTACTGCACATTAGAGAGAAATTGTTTTGCCTTGTTGTTTCCACATCCTTTTATCTTCTCTCTCAGAATCTTTGGATCAATTTTCAAGGCTTGCATTCATTTTAGAATATATATATATATATATATATATATATATATATATATATATATATCTAATCTGGAACTGATTTTGCATAAGCATAGATAAACTGTTCATCCAGCCACTGAATGAGATCTCCCAAGTGACTACTCAGATATCTCTTTCAGAAACCTCCATTATATAGCTGAGTGACATAGCTCCTTAGGTGAGAACACCAACAAACATGTTTGTTTATATAAATGGTTTTTGGTTAGGCTTATGGATAAACCACTAGCAAAAGTTGGCCTAAGATCTTGATCGTCCTGAACCTATTTTGCTAATTATAGAGATGGTACATTTGTATCCTTGTAAAAATTCCAATTTATTTTCAATATTACATGTTGACTGTTGTTATCAAATATTTTATACAATATCAGTGTTGGAAAAATAAAACGTGAAATGTGTATTAAAAAAAAAAAAAAAAAAAAAAAGAATATTAATTGGATTTACAAATCTCTTAATATTTGTTGTAATCATTCTGATCCTTCGACAATTCTTTTCATTTTTGTTCATTCATGAAATCCTCAATTTGCAGGAACCTTTCTCCTACTCTTCATGCACGCATGCGCATGTGCTGATTTGTTCTCACTGCTTGTTTCTGTTTATTGCCCATTATTATTGTTAAATGGGTTTGTTATTGTTCTGTGCAAGAGTTTTGATAATTGCTATTTGCCGATCAATCCCAAAATATTTGTTGTTGATGTTTATTCAGTGCAACCAACATTGTCCTGTGAGGTAAATGCAGTAGTTCAGGGTTCATACTGAGAAAGCTTTGAAATTTGTTGCCAGTGAAAGTAAAACTAAATGAGAAGATGACATTATTGTTATTTTCCTACTTGCTACACACCCTTTATTCATTATCTCTGCTCAAATTGAATACCTTGCCCTCTACCTAACTCCTACTTTGATTCCTTTAGTTTAAATTTTTTTTAATTCTTTTTTTAATCTTTTCGTTTTTCTTTAATTTGATGGCCTGATAACCTTTTTCTTTTTTTTTTTTTTTTTTTTTTTTTTTTTTTTCTTTTTCCTGCTTTATCGTTTGTAAATATCCTATTTTATCAGTAGTGGACAATTTGTATTTTTTTTATGATTGCTTTTTTTTTTTTCACCGCCCTAATATATGTTGCTCATATTCTTGTTAATTATATATATATTAATTTTTTACCTATTTGGTACATAAAGATATCTAAATGTCTACCTGATATTTTTTATGTTTTCATTTCAATCTTGGTCCTGTTTGAAATTTTTAACAGCAATAGCAGTAACTTTTTTTGGGGATCTTTTTTTTTTTTTTTTTTTTTTTTTGTCATGTAATTGACTCCATTTAGAACGTTTGTCCAATATTATACAAGAGAATACAACTGAATCACACCTCGTCATGATGGTGAAGGGGGGTGGTTAACAGATGCCAATCTTGGCTGTTTGATGTTGGGCTCAAGTCTGTTGCGTTGCAGTAGTGCCTTAAAAATAAGGTGTGTTGAACGACTGTCAGCCTGAGTGGCTATCAGCTATATTATGAGTCACCAAATAGTCTCACAGTAGAGGAGGAGGAGGCGTGTCTCTTTAAAGCCTCTGATTGGTTGATCTGCATCGAGCCCCTCTTCGTCTTTCATCGTGTCCATCGAAAAGCGTAGATGATATCAGCACTAACCAAAAATCCTAAACAATTTTTTCTCCCCCCCCCCCCTCCCCACACCCAACTACCAATTCCTTCCTTCCCCATCCAAAAGAAGGTCATTTGAGTGCCTTGAAGGGAACCTTGTTCTTCATTGTTTTTTCTCTGTCTCTTTCTGTTTGAATTGTTGTGAGATTGTCATGCTGTTTCATACGAGGGCCAGTGGCCAACTGTGTATTGCTTCATTAGAGGATGCTGGGAGTTTTAACCCTGCTACCCTCACAGTCTCTCTTGTGCTGCAGTAACCGTGCAACGCACGCATGAAAACATTGCCACACCAGTGTGCACAGGCAGAATGTGATGTGCATAAAACACCTAGTGACCTACTCTGAATAAATGAACGTATAATTAGTGATTGACTTGTCAGCTCAGTGACAGAGGATGGGGGTGGGTTAAGAGATTGTTTTTTTTGTTTTTTTTAAAAAATACCCTCACCACCTCTTCTTCCTCCTGCTGCCCCCACTTAGCCACCCTTCTCTACTAACCCAAGCAGTCTTCTCCATACATCCCCACCCCACTTCCGACAATGGAATCATTGGAATTCCATCCTGGAGAATGCGTCAGGGATGTGTAGCTGCAGGAACGGAAAGGAGGGCTGCCTGCTCAGTCTTCAAACTGTATATTGTGGAATTTTGTGCCATAGAATAAGTATCTGGGGACTTTTCTTTTTTTTCTCTCTCTCTCTCCCATAACCATTAACAAAAATATGGGTGTAGGGTAGTGATGCGATCTTGTCCATCTGTGCTGATCAAGAAATAGTTTCTCTCAGTGTGTGTGCGTGTGTGTAGGGGGGGTGCAATCCAAAATTGTCTGTTGGGGATTATTTGCTGTGCAAGCTTTTTTTTTTTTTTTGTGTGTGTGTGTGTGTGTGTGTGTGTGTGTGTGTGTGTGTGTGTGTTTCTGCATTTTGGGACTTCCGGTGGGGTGGTCAGTCTTTTATTTCTGATGACATTTTTTTGTTATTTTTTTTTTTTTCTTAAATTGAGGAATTATTGAAAAACAATAAAAGTTTGGAAGTGTAAGTTTATCATACTATATTATAATAATCCATTTTTATTTTATTAAAATAATCTGAATAAATTTATTTTAAAATTTGATAAAATGTAAGTATTACAAGATCATTATAGCATTGGAATTTATTTTAAGCAAATAAATGTTTTAGGTAATTACAATTGAAAAATTGAAATTGACCCTTAGTATGATAAGCTTGGTATCAAATTGGCAGGCAGGGTAGCGGGGGGGGGGGGTGTCATTGAGTAACCTACCAGCATCCCTGCCACCAAAATGTCATTTGATTATTTGTTTTCTAGTTAATGGATCAGGGGAAGACAGTAAATAGTTTTTGAGCATCACTCCCTTTCTAAACAGAATCACTAGTTACTTCTCTTCAATAAGTTGCCATTTTAAAATTCTTGCCAGGTCAGCTTTGATATTTTTTTTCACCCCATTTTCTCTTTTTTTCTCCTTGTTTTTTTATCTCCTTTTTTTTTTTTTTTTTCTATTTCCTTTTTTTTTCTATTTCCTTTTTTTTTCTATTTCCTTTTTTTTTCTATTTCCTTTTTTTTTCTTTTTCCTTTTTTTTTCTTTTTCCTTTTTTTTTCTTTTTCCTTTTTTTTTCTTTTTCCTTTTTTTTCTTTTTCCTTTTTTTTTCTTTTTCCTTTTTTTTTCTTTTTCCTTTTTTTTTCTTTTTCCTTTTTTTTTCTTTTTCCTTTTTTTTTCTTTTTCCTTTTTTTTTCTTTTTCCTTTTTTTTTCTTTTTCCTTTTTTTTTCTTTTTCCTTTTTTTTTCTTTTTCCTTTTTTTTTCCTTTCCCTTTTTTTTTCCTTTTCCTTTTTTTCTTTTTCTTTTTTCTTTTTTTCCTTTTTTCCCTTTTTTTTTCCTTTTTTCCCTTTTTTTTCCTTTCTCTCTTTTTCATGTTTTTCCATTTTTCTTGTTTTTTCCTCCCCCCCCTCATTTTTTTCTTTTTTTCTCTGATTTTTATCTCCACAATTCTCCATTACTGTATGTAAGAAAAATTTGTTCTTTAAATCATTAAAAGTAAAAATATCAAAAGTAAGTTAATAACAACATATTAGCAGCCTAGCCACCCCTATCTACTAATTCCATTATTATTCTAACAGGCTTATTGACATAGTATTATTACGGTAACAGAAGACATTACACTAAGGAGAGACCAAGCCTTGAGACAGATAAATATATAATGTCACATTGCGATTTATCTGTCTATATCTCTGAAATGGGGTATTATGATTACTTGTATTATTTACATTATTTGGACTGTTATCTTCATCTTCATTGCCATATTCACAATGTTTTGGCCATTGTACGCTCCGGCCTTGTTCAGGTGATTGGAATTTTGAACACTTTATTGCCATTTTCACAATGCTTTGGCTGTTGTAGGCTCTGGTCTTCTTCAGGTTTGAAATTTCAATCACCTGAAGAAGGCCGGAGCATACAACAGCCGAAATGTTGTGAATATTGGCATTGAAGATGAGGATTACTGTCCGAATAATGTAAATAATGCAAGTAATTGTAATTTATATTTTAGAATAGATTCTATAATAAACTGTTTATGTAATTTAATATTTGCCACAAGAGAAGACATGCATTTAAACCTATGAAGAAGAAAGATTTTTTTTTTTTCCTCTTTCTTTATGCCCATCAGAAAGCAGTTAAATATTTACCTACAGGATTAGGTTAATGTATGAGTTTGGAACTTGCAAAAAGTTTTTAGATTAAAGTCATATCTTGTTGATAGCTGAGAGTTCATTTCATGATAAGCAAATATAAAAGAATATTTTCCCTAATTTTATTTTGAATAATTTCCTATGCATTTCTCATTAATTCTTATATTTTCTTCTATGAAGGAAATGATTTTATGCAAAACAGAATGAATTTTAGCATGTATCTTAAATTTAGTTCAACAGTTGGCCAGTTCAATCAAATCTTGCTGATAAAGAAAATACATGCTAAAAAAAATACACAATAGCTTCTTTGTAACCTAGCTCCTCATAAAATTAACCTTTTTGGTAGCTTGGTACTAGTGTAGCAGTGGAATGAAGGTGTGTATTGCTGGCATTTCTATTTGAGTGTTTAAGAGTGTTTCTGTGGTATTTCTGTATAAAGATTCAAAAGACATTTCTGTATAAGGGTTTAAAATAATATTTCTGTGGCATTTCTGTATGAAGGTTCAAAAGATATTAGGTTGGTGCAAAAGTAATGTCGTTTTCTCACATATTAACATATGTGAGAAAACGACATTATTTCTGCAGCAGGCTTCAAAAAACATTTCTCTGACATTTCTGTATGAAGGTTCAAAAGACATTTCTGTATGAAGGTTTAAAAACATTTTCTATATGACAGTTTAAAAAGACCTTTCTGTGACATTACTATATGAGGGTTTAAAAGACATTTCTGTATGAGGGTTCAAAAAACATTTCTATATAACAGTTTAAAAGACCTTTTTAAGACATTTCTATATGAAAGTTTAAAAAGAAAATTTCTGTGGCATTTCTGTATGAGAATTCAATGCATTTCTGTCACAGAGTTTAAAAACATTTCTGTGGCATTTCTGTATGAGGCTTGAAGAGAAAACTTTGAGGGGAGTGATTTTAAAAAGCTGTCTGTAAAGAGGAATCATTTGAACAAATCTATTACAGAGAGAATCAGGAAACATTCTAACATTTAATATAAGCATCAAACTTGACTCTTTTTATATAATTATTTTTCTATAACTGTAATATGAAGCAGAGTATCAAATTTTGTGTGTGTGCTTGTTGCCAGAAGTGATCAATATGTGATTATACCATTTGAGATTGTATTGATTTTTACATTATGGGATGGCTGTGGGTGGGAGGAGTTTTGATGTGAAGACCTAATTTCTGGTTGGCATCTTCTGTGGAGCTATTGGTCACTAAAACTACCAAATTAGTGTCAACGTGACCATTTGCTTAGATTTGTTGTATTTATTGGTTCAACTTTATTCATTGACCAAAGAATCATTGCAAACAAGACTTTTTGTTGGTTTTTTATTATATTTAGATATTCACTTGTGAACACATTTTTGCTCAATAGTATCTTGCTTTATCTACTTCCAATACAGTGCTGAAATTTGCCAAAAAATAATTTCATAACTGAAGATAGACTAGTTTAAATTATTCCTTTCAATGTCTGCATAATTCTAAGAAATGATCTCTGTGATTATTTTTATTTTTTATGTCATGTTTCTTCAAGACATTGCTGGCTCTTCACACATTCCATTTCTGTGAATTGTTCCAACTTTGGGAAGATAGTGGAATGGTTTCCTCATTGCCTTCTCTATGATTTTGACTTCTAAATTGTCTTTTTCCTGTCACCCAAAGCTAGAGTGCTTCAATCCACCCTGTTATTTAAGTGATAACTGGTTGGCGGTTTGGAAGTTGTGCCTTTCCCAATGGCCTTAGTTCAAATTGGACAGAACTTGAACTTAGCTTACCAATTCCAATTTCCTTTCTAGTAATCATTATGTTATTTACACATCCTTCCTCATTGCCAAATCAAATATGAAACTTTAGAAATGATTCCTGTTAGTCAGTTCTTCAAATTCTTACATTGATACTCCATATATGTGACATTGTACCAGACTTGTTTTAAAATTAAAGTCTGAGATTTTCATTTTCATATTCATTTCCTTGATAGGATTTTTTTTTTTTAATTAATTGATGCTCCAGTTAGGTCTAATAACAAAGTTGGTCTTGGTAGCAGAAATATGCTAGAAATGGATGCTACTACACTTTCTCTTCTTTTTTAATCTAGACTAAAAAAAGCTTTGCCATTTATATTTTAAACTTTTGAAATCTGAAATGATGTTTAGGACTTAAAAAAATACATTTGTGTTTTTAAGAAACAAATAACTAAACCTGAAAAAAAAGCCTATAAAGAAAGTAACTTCACTAACCAGCTAAATTGACATTTTGGGAATGCCAAATTTTTTTACAAATAAATTGAGTTGAGGACTTTCATTCCACTTGTCAATTGTTACAAATTTGATTACTTTCTTTATTTCTAGAAGCATCTCTTTTTTCATATCTGTCTAAATACTTAATATTTTTTTATATTAAATTATGTTCAAAAGCCAAGGTCTTCGAAATAGATTTGTCACAAACAGTATTTAGCCACAAACAACTAAAAAAAAAAAATCTGCAAGATGTTATACACAGAAACAAAAATAAGATTTTTTTTTAAAAATCTTGTAAAAAAAATTATTAAGTAAAACTCTTATGCAAATTTTCTTTGATTATAGAGTGATAAACCACTGGTTGAAATGAATTTTGGAAGTTCAGGTTTCAGATTGCCTGCATTACCCACCATACACCACACATTCCATTTTTGACCTATTTTCAGTTTTAACTGACATTTTTCATATCTGCTTCTTTTTTTTTAGTTTACTCGCACCTCTTGCTTATTTATTGGGTTGGGTTAGGGAACTTCTGCATACACCTCCACACACACCTTAACTACTTCTGGGTCCTTCACTTATTTAGGACATCCTCCATTTTTGTGTCTCCAGACAAAATCTCTGTTTATTCCTTCTCCTTTTACACTCTATGGTGCAGAAAAATTCCCCTTTTTGTCAGTGCCTCCTTATTAATCTGTGTGCTCCTCTTTTCATATTCCTTCATATATATTTGATCCTTTCAAGCACTCAACCTTTTCTGCTCTTATCACTAAACCACTGTTTTTCAGTTTTGATAAAATACAGCTACCCACCTATAGACATAGTTGTATTTTCTTGCCTTTTCAAATTTTACTGACCCCACTTTCTATTCCTGATAGTAATTCCATCTGTTTCAGTATCAAACTGTTCTCTTTCTCAAAGGAATTGCAAAAACTATAAAGTTTCAAATTAACCCAATTATAATTATGACTGCAACAAAATGGAAAGTTTTTTGATCACTGATTGAAAAATCAGTTTTTATTTATCAAATTGACTTTTCTTTTAGTGATAAACTCTGAGAAAATAGCTTTTAGACTTAGAAATGTTGACAAATGATGCAGAACAACTTTTCTGTTTGTGAAATACTTACTAATTAATTTTCTTTCTGCATCATTTGTCAACATTTCTTTCATCAGTTGTTTATTTGATATTTTTTTATTTAAATTTTTTTTTATTTTGAAATTTGTTTCAACTTAATACACAAATTTAGATTTTTGGTTGTAAAGGCTATATATATATATATATATATATATATATATTATGGCTAATAATGCAAGACTCTTCGGTAAAGCGAATCAAGTTCTCTCAGTTATGGTGTGTTTATCTAAAAATAAATGCACTTAAATTCACCTTCATCCCTGCCGTGTGCCAACGGCTTAGGGGTAAAATCTCCAACTGACACCAATTCAGCCATGTTTTGATCCTAGCTAGAGGCAACAGGACGTCTTACCACACTGATGAGCTGTGAAACAGTCTGTCTGTTGATGCCTACAGATCTACAAATGGAATTTTAGTGTTTGAGCCTTTTATATTATATTCTTGCTCTGAATTGTACATTGAGCTCTACCTGCATTTTATCCTCTTGGAAATAAATATATATATATATATATATATATATATATATATATATATATATATATATATATATATCGTTTTAAACCACTCTATGATGGCTTTGGTGTTCTTCCACTGGTTGAGACCTAATTTTTATCTTAGGCTGGTGTTGATATTTTCTAGTATCTTTTTACTGATTTTCCCTATCTCACTCTTTGCAGGGTTAATTAGTCTGAATGTGGGTTTTTCTACGAAGCTGTTTTTGTGGTCCTTTGCCGTAATGAAAGCATGTTGTTCAGCTACTTTGTTTACTCTTCCATCTATATTCAATTTGGTGGCTATATTTTTGGCTTCTTGGTTTATAATGTTTATTGTGTTTGTGTTTGTCTTCTTGTATAGTTGTGTAATTTTGTTGGTTAAGAGTTGATTGTAGGTTCCATAGTATATATGTTTGTGGTTTTGTCAGCCAAAATGAATACCTTGTTGGAGTTGATTATTTTTTTTTTTTATTCTTAAGTCTAGACTAAAATCTGTTCTATGTGTCAGGGTTTGAGCTTTACGAATCATGGTAAGGTACAAGACTGCTGTGTTGGACAGCGATACAAAAAATAAAGGAATATGCTGCACTTGTCTGCCTATTTAAGAAATCAGTCAGTTGTCAATTTTTAACTGAAATATAAAATTCAAGAAATATATAATTTCTTTTTCTGATGTTTGTTTTCTATGCTTTAAAGATGTGCTATTATACAATATAAAAACCAAGCTACTGATACCCTGTATAATTTAGAAATTGACTGTCAAAAGGGTGGTTTTTATTAGATTGGGAGTGGCAGGGATAGCTGGAATCCTACCACAACCCTCCTTCTTACTTTAAGCATTCGTACAGGCTGTACTTACATTTAAGTATGTCCAGTAATTGCAGATATGCCTTAGTTTATTTCTTTGTGTATTGGGTTTTCCAAAGCTTTGCTTCTAATTGAGACCAAGTAACCTGGTTGAGAGAATGTTGTATATGAAATGTCAGGGGCATTTAATTATTTAGTTAACAAGCAGAACTGAATACATGGATATAAAAGCATTATAAATACTTACTAAACTTAGTCTGGCATGAGGCCACCTTCATAGGAGCAAAAATTTATTTAAGACTTTCTTTTTTATATAATGTTTCTCTTAAAGATAATCATGTGACCCCCTTAAACACTTAACATGTATATCCTTTTTATGTTAATTCAATTTAGAAAGATAGTCTGACTGATATAAACCGAAGATGTATGTGGCCTCTCCTTGGTGGCTGAGATAGTTGTAATTCCTGTTTCTTATTAGGTTTTTTTTTTCTCTCTCAAGCATACATATAAAATCATGGCTTAACTTTTTTTTTTATGAAGATTTCTAAGGATTTTCCACGGTTGTTATAAGTTTCTTCTATATCATCCATGAACCAAATGGAATAATCACTATGCTCACATATAGGAAAGGCTTTAGACAGACAATGTATGGACATTACCAACTTCATTCTTTAATACTGTTAAATACAACAAAGTATAGATATATACTCATTATGGAAATTATATTCAAACATTATTATGCTAACATTTACATGTCAAAACCAAATTAAAATCTGAAAGCATGGTTTTGGCATGCATATAACAATAAGAATTAAAATAATAGTATAGAATATGTGAGCTCAATCTCTAACATTAGCAGATTCTGTAAAACCAGACAATGGCATTTAAACTAATCACAGTAGTGACAGTAGTTTCCAAAAATCCTTGATTCCATCGGGCAAACAAAGTGAAACCTTATTTCTGAGACCATTATATCTTTGTCTCAAGGATGCTGATTACATTTTCTCTTTGTCTGTTTCAGTATAAGGGTTTCAATACTTTATCAATTCTGTAATGTCAATTAACAAAGCCCAAAGTCAGTTTTTTAAAAGAATGGGATTGAATTTGCAAGACCCAGTACTCTTGCATGGGTAAATTTGTTGGATGATCGTGTGGGAGAAGCAAAAAGGATTTTTGCAAAATGATGGGAGGGACAGTATTGTATAGAAAAGTTCTAAGAAATTAATATAAAATCTTGTTATTCTAAGTTTCAAAAATGTCAATTTTTCTTTAAAATTTGCTTATCTCCCTTATCCATAGCAATGCCGGATATCTTTGCTAGTAAACTGCTTAAGCAAACTCAAACCCTCCCCAAACCACAAGGCAGGGTAAAGCAGAGACAAAATAAGGAGAGTAGTGTCTAAATCCCCTCTTTTTTTTCTCTTTGTCCTTTCCAGGAGAATTCAACTGTATCATATCAACTTTCACTATTTCCACTACTGAACAATACAACTTGATACTTGATATTCATGTCTGTACTTCTAGGATTCAGTCTTTTGGTCTTTATCCTGGCTTCTTGCCATCTATTATTTTTATTTTAAATAATAGCTTTAGTCAGATTGCTTTCTAATAACTTATTTTATACAGTGCCTTCTGTTTTGACAATATCCTGTAGCCATGTCTACATGAAGTCTATACACTCTTCAGCAGAAAAAAACGGCTTCTGGATTGACAATGAGTAAGAGATAATTACTTATCAAAAGAAACTAAAAGTACAAACAATTCAGCAATTTTATTGATACACAAAAATATACAAAAATCATGATAATTATCAAGGTAAAAATCACATCAAGGATATTTTTAAAGGAAATAAATATTTAGGTTTAGAGTTAATAGTCAATACTTTCTGATGTCAGCATTTCACATGTGATAAATTCAATACTCGAAAATAACAGTCAATAATTATATGTATTAGAAAAATTTGACTTATCCTACAGGTCTTTCCACCGAATTAGACAAAGTTTCTACCAGTAAGTTTAAAAAGTTGTTTTTTTTGTTTTTTTTAATATGATCAGGGTGTAGTATTTGTTAATGAGGTGAATTAAATTTTCCCTCCACATTTGGTCTTAATTTTACATCATTCAGACTGTTTTCCTCATCTTTATTGCCATATTCATGACATTTCAATTGTTGTATGCTCCTGCTGTCTTTAGGTGATATATGTTGAAATTTCAAACCAAACACTTTATTTAGTCCATGGGGTGTTTGTTCTAATTCCACGTGCCATGCCCTTTTTGAATATCTCAGTATCAGTTAATTCCCTTTACTAACTCAATTCCTTAAGTTTTTGTTCCCTCTGCTGTGACTTGACCTAAAGATTTGTGAGTTCAATACCTGACCACAATCTAGAATTAGAACAATCTACTCCTGTAGACTATATAAAGTATATCACCTGAAGAAGGCTGGAGCATACAATGACAGAAACGTTGTGAATATGGCAATAAAGATGAGTGTTGTTTTGTATTGACCCTCCTGAACCCCACCAAATTTGCTCAGTTCCTATTTAAACCATCCATGTGCATTGTATAAGCCATAAGAATTAACACACCTGCCTATTCAACAATGATTTCATTAAATGCTGTCTGCTTTGTTGTCTATTTTATAATTTTAGGAATTATATACTGGATTTAGTTTTGAGTTTAGTTCAATGGTAAAGCAGTGAGTGATATTTAAGAAGGCTAGAGGCTAGGTTAGTAAAAATTCTTGTGAAAAAGTGCATCTATTGGGAGCTATTTAAAGAACTAGCTATGGTATACACCAGAGTATGGGTGGCATGACCACAGTGATCAAAACAATTAAATGAGGATAATGGTCTAACTTGAGAGCAGAGTAATATTAATGTTGCTTGCAGGCATCTCTAGCTCTTAGATTCAAAAGTCATAGGACAAAGGAAAAACCTCTCTTTCTATTGGATGCTGGAAGGAGGCCAGTGTTTCTCAGCCAAAATCTAACACGGTTACTTTAACACCCATTTTAGTGATTAGACAGAATTGATTTTATTGCGACTCTAAAATGGACATAAATTATGCCTTGTGTAATTCTGAGATGAAATCATAATCATTTCAAGAGTATTATTGAACACATTTTTTTATTTTGGTTGTTGTTGCTACAACATTTCAGCCAAGACATTCTTTGGACTTCTTCAAGTATACAGTCTGTATAGAAAGGAGAGGATCTCTCATTTTTCTTTCACAAGTGCAAATCAGAATATAATAGCAAATATATTGATCAGAGCAACCATTCACCGTAATACATGTAACATAGCTGATTCCATATTTTTGTTTGTACTATCAAGATATCCTTCATTGTATACTTGAAGGTTGTAGAATGGGTCAGTTGAAACCTGAGGAAAATTCAATAATAGGAACAACTCTTGGAAATACCTAAATCATATTACATGAATATTTAAGTTTAGAAAGCACTCACACACAAAAGCAAAAACCATATCAGTAAAATCAATAAGGTTTTTCCTCTTGGAGTTTAAAAAGGCATAGGAATTCCTTTAGTAACTGAACAAAAATTTAAAATGGCTTGTTTTCTGTTAGAAGTCCACCTAAATTTTGATCTTTTGGATTTTTATAGCACCTAATTATTGGATATGTGGGTAATATCAGTCATCACCATGGAAAGTGGAATTGTTAAGCCAAGCACAATTTCTGGCTTAGTCTGCTGCACTCAGTTTTTCACTAATACTCTTGGGTAGGTGTTAAATAGCAGAGTACACTGGGCACTCTAGCTTTGGGCAGCAGCCAGTTTGAAGACTACTCTCAATTCAAAAGTAGAGAATGCAATAGAAAACCACTCCACGATCTTTCCCAAGAATTCATGACAATTCCCAGAAAAGGAATCTCTGAAAGCCATGATTAATTTAATTCTGAAGAGACATAGCATTTAAATAATAAAGATGATGATGATTATTATTATTTGCAATTTTTCAGTTCTCAAGTTGAAAATGGTACAGACCTTTCATCTTATTTGTAATATAGCTGTAGACTAATGGATAACTGTTGCAGGGATTGAAATCAGCAAGTGTATTCTGACAATCTCTCTTCATTTTACATTAGTCTTTTGAGAAAGGTATGAATCCATCACTTTCCATTTCAAGTAATGAGTTAGATAACATCAGATTGATCTCTAGCCTTGGTTGCCAACCAGTCTAGGAGAACAATAATTCTAAATTCAGAAACATGGAAAAGGTAACTGGAAAACACTTCACTACATTTCCCTAAAATAATGATGACAATGTACAGTTTATAGATCTTAAAGAATAAAAGGATGAAGTTGAAGAGCGATAATTGCCAGAAAGGACATAGCATTTAAGGAAGAGTAATATGACTAACAGATCACACTTCCTTAAAAGAGCTGTGTTTTTTTTGTTTTTTTTTTTTACAGAGGTACATTGATTGATGTTGGTAACACCTGGAACTATGTGTGCTGGTCCCTATCATATCTTAAGGTTCTTGACTAAAAACCTGCTGTTTTTATAATTATGGAAGCGGACCCTAAAGTCTACACATAATGTCTGACACTTAGACCTTCCATTATCTACTTGATATACTCTCTTAACTCTGAAGGGTTTATTCTTAGTTTGAACTTGTTCAGATGAGGATGGCTTGCTTTGATTTTCAAAGATGCTCATTTTATCTTTTAAGCTAAGGTAGAGAAATTTCTCTTTGTAATCAATTTCTTTGGATCACAATAAAACATTAAATGTTTCTATTTCAATTTAGTATCTTTACCTGCTCTAGTTTTGGTAGCAAGCTGTAATCAAGACTTATAAAGACGGAATTATAGAAATAATTCTTACACCTTTGGAATGATTTTTATGAAGAAGTATCTCATTGGAAGTAAAGTAGGTTCATGCAGTTTGTAGAACATACATAGCTGCGATTTTGAGAGAGAGGACTAGAATTAATCTCTCACAAAATAAGGTGGGTCCTGCCTTACAAAGGATTTGTTATAATGATTTAAGGTAAGTTTTTGCAAGGCCAGATGCTTTTCCTGATGCCTATCTCAAACATCATGTATACCAAATGTTTTTATTGACACACCATCTCTAGAAAGGATGCCATCCAA
This sequence comes from Acanthosepion lycidas, assembly GCA_963932145.1. Taxonomy (NCBI): domain Eukaryota; kingdom Metazoa; phylum Mollusca; class Cephalopoda; order Sepiida; family Sepiidae; genus Acanthosepion; species Acanthosepion lycidas. The sequence continues at coordinate 82,480,953 of OZ010606.1, forward strand.
GGTGCAATGAAAAAATTGTCATCTAAATTACACAAAAATGAAAATAACATGGAGATCTCATTTTAACAGATATATTTACCAAAATTGCACAAAAATATATATTGAAATACTAAAGAGTAAATTTATTCAATAAAATCACTAATGGCTTCAACCGCAGCCTCCTGACAACTTTGGAATCTCCTGCATCTCTTCTGGACAGTCTCCTTGTTTAAGTTGGTGAATGCTGCCATAATCCTTGCCTTCAATTCATCTTTCGTGCTACAAGGAGTTTTGTTGGTCTCTTGTCCCACACATAATAATCAAGGAGTTTACAGTGTGATGAGTTAGGCAACCAGATGTAAGGGGTGATGTGATTGCAGAAATTGTCTGACAGCCATGATCCTGTTTGCGTGGCATGGTACAGAGTCCTGTTGCCAAATATAGGCTCTTCCAGCAGCCACCCTCTTGATTCAGGATTGCACTACCTCCTCAAGGCACTTGATGTAGGCCTCTGTGTTGAGTCTGATTCCCCATGAGGAAGATGAATGAAGTCATAATGTTGCCATCACTAGTGATCACTCCAAACACCATGATGTTGACTGGATATATCATCCAACTCTTTCCAAATCCTTCAGATTGACACCCAAACATTCTGAAATGTTCCTATTGGAACATTTGGTGCAAATGCCAAGCAATCCAGCATGCCATTTCCAAATTTCTGGCAGAATGAATTGCATCATGGCACCCTTTTCCTCACAGATGGTGTCTAACTGACCCTACTGTACTGTGCAGTTTGTAAAATCAAAAACAAACATGCATACACAAAACTAAAAATATAAAATGGCAACAATTTACCCATTGCACCTGTATATTTGTATAATATATACATGTTGGCCATTGATTCCTACAAGAAGCTCATCCATCCTTTGATAGGTCTTGTTTTTCATCCTGTGAGGGTGACATACTACTCTCCTCATCAGTAGAAAAACTAGTCGGGAAGCTGGTTTAGACACTAACCACCTATCCATGCGGCAGATAGTACTGGGTTATATGTTACCAGTAGCTTTCCTTTAAACTAAATATTAAATAAATCAGATTGTTGTATTTTTTAATTATTCTTTTATTTTTTTCTCCCACCATTGAAGTTTTATTAATAGGCTTTTTTTATCCTTACCTTTTTGTAACGCACATTACAGATAAAGTAATCAGTATTCATTTTGCCGTCCTAGGTATGACAATAAACTACATCCACATCCTGGGTAAGACAATAAACTATGTCCAGCAGCAAGGCTTTTGATCAGGAGGTTTTGAGGAGTATGGAACCACCTCTTAATTGCTGATGTTCCCAGGTCCACCCTGACCTGGGGTGGTAGCACCTGTTAGGGTCCCAGCTATGGGGACATAGTTAATTCCTGGGGTAAAAACTGTATGAAAGTGTAAAAATAGGTTTTAATGCCAGAAATACTTTGTAAAATAAATTATTACCAGCAATAAATTTTTGAAGAAAAAAAAACTATTACCACCAATACATTTTTGAAAAAATATTACCAACAATGTTTTTAAAAAATAAATATTACTAGCAATACATTTTTGAAAAAAAATATCACCAGCAATACATTTTTGAAGGAAAAATATTACCAGAAATAGATTTTTGACAAAACAAAATACTACCAGCAATAAAAAATTTTGTTGGTATTAAATGACCCATTGAGGTTGATATGCCATAAAACAAAGCAAACCAAACCAGTATTCATCTTGTATAAAATTAACTGCAGGTTAAATATGTTTTCAGTTGGCAAATCTTTAAACATTTTTATCTCATTTTATGAAATGACTATATACTGACACAGTCTAAAACCTTTCATCTTGTAAGATGAAGGCACAGTTCAATTATTCTTGCAAATAGCTTTTTGTTGCAAATTTTGAAAATTGTTTGTGCTTATGGAATTTAAATAGAAGAATCTCTAAAGTAAAGAGCTTATCAGGAACCGGTTTCTATAAACTGTTTTTTTCTTTCTTTTTTTTTTTTTTTTTTTTTTTATATACATGCACACTATGTTCATTAAAGATTTGACCTGATTTATTTCCAGAGAATGAAGAGATAGAAAAATTGGCACATTACTTAATCGTTCTCCACAGATTCCTGAATTGTACACTTCGTTTCCCATCATTTGATGCACTTGTGGAGACGTTTGTAATAGAACTCTGCAGTTTGGGACTTTAGCCAGATCTGCACCTCATTAATCGTTGTGTCGTCATCCTGGAAGCCCCTTTCCTTTCAAATATGAAAAAGAAGAAGTAGGGATGAAATGGTAATTACAATAGAGGGAGTTTGATGTAGGAGGGAAGGGGGAAATGTTGTAGCCACAGGGGCATGCTTTCATTTGTGTGACATGCCATGAAATATACAAGTGTATTTCCTGGCAAATTTAGAACACATTTGCAGAGTATGCATGGTCTTGATGACTTTTCATAATTCTATCAGCAATGGAGTACAAGTCCTGGTCATCCTGTTACCATTGGTCAAGAAATTCATAAACACAACACTATTACTAGGAGAATCTTAGCACCATCTTGCTAGCTGAGGATTAGGCATGTTCTTTTTGAATGGAGGGGCATCACTGTGCTTCCATTGTTTAGATTGTGTTTTAGCCTCTGGGTAAAAGTGGTGAACCTATGCTTCACATTGTGTAATTATTGAGGAGACAGTCTCTTGGTTTTCCTGACACCTGGCCAAAAGTTCATGTGCACAATTAAATCTTGCTTCCTTCTAGAAAGGTGCCACCAAGAAAGAAACCAATTGTGTTGACACTTTTCCCACAAATCTTGACCCTGTCAGCTAGTTTCTGAATGGTTATTCTGTAAAATTGATAGATGGTACACCTCTTATCAAATGGTGGCACTATGAATGTCTGACATAGGATGACCGAAAAGAAGGGCTTTTTACATTGAAGTCCAACCATATTTGAAATGAGGATAGCAGTAAGACTATAGGATAGGGTCTGCACTGGTTCATGCACTGCCATCATGTTCTTCAAAATTGTTTGTGATATGTTGGCTTTCAGAAACAGGAGCTTGATTACAACGCCATACTCAACCGACTTCATTGTCACATCTAAATGCACATTCATGCCTGAAACACAGAAACATTAATATGAGCTTGAAAACTGAAGTTTATCCCATATAGGAATGCATGTTTCCACATGTGCAATTTAATCTCCGTTAATCTTCCAGAAGTTGGTTTGGACAAATATTTAATAATTCCTATCTCTTTATAATGATTGTGTGTGTGAGATAACACTGCAGTTTAAGGCTGCATTCATATATACACACACACACTGAAACATACATGAAGCCTGATCCAAATGTATCAGGGTTGTTGCTATGGTAACAGAGCTAAAGTATGCAGAGTGAAGCTTGACTTTAACTCTGTCATGCATACACACTAAGTTATAATGTTATCGCTTATTTTCGTTATTTATAGCAGTGCTTGGAAGGAAAATATATAGTGTGGTTATCGTACCTCACCACAGAGGTTCCATCAGTGACCAAGGCTTGTCTAGCGGTTTTTAACCAAACACATTTCCCAGTTTCCATGAATACCATATTCCCCAGATCTCACCACTTTCAACTGTTTCCTCTTCAAAAATCAAATCCCACTTGAAAGGAACAAGATTTCATGACATCAAGGCAATCAAAGAATGCAACAAGGCAGCTGCTCACAATCCCCCAGGAGATTAAATGCCAAATTGTTTTGTTGTTTTTTTTTGTTAGCACTGCTCCCGATACTTTTTGATCAACCCTTGTGTGTGTGTGTGTGTGTGTGTGTGTGTGTGTGTATGTATGTATGTATGTATGTATATATATATATATATATATATATATATATATATATATATATATATAAAATCAGTGGTGACTCTAGGTCATCAATGTTTGTCAGGCTCATTACAATCTTTAACAAAATATACTATTGGTATAATAAGTTATACCAAAATGCAAAAATAATTCCTTTACTCTAACTAAAATATATTATTTTTTTTTAAAATCCCTGTGCATGAAATTAAAAAAAAAAACAACACATTTTGGTATTTTAATATTAATTGTAATAATTCTATAAAAATAAATATTCATTTTAAAAAAAAAATTTTTTAGACATGTAAAATATATCTATCTCAAGTATGTGTTTGTATATATGTCTATGCGTTAGTGTGTTTATGTATTTCTCTGTCTGCAAAGTTTTAGTTTAATTTATTGTACATTTATGATCAGTACTGCTGACTATTGATATCTCTTAACACTACCCAAGTCCCACTCCTCACCCCAAACCCTCCAGTTGGTGAGTTAAGACTGCTACTTTGATTCTCACCAACTTTAAGTTCGGGATAAATTTAATTTGCCCTTTTTCAATTGATACATTCTGTTAAAAAGCCTTATCCTATACAGAATAAATTGGACATTTGAAAACAATAAGTTGAAATAAAAATGTATTCTTTGAAAAATAGGGTATACACATCATTAGAGATTTTTAAAAGATTATTTATAAAATCAAAGCAAGAAATACATTTCTTATTAAGTATGTCTCCAGCTTGATAGGGCTCAGATCTATGCAGCCCAACTAGTCATGTTAATTTTATTTCATTCATTTTTTTTTTTTACTTACTTTCTTTCTTTTTTTCTTTCTTCTTTATTATGAACAATGTCAACAAAATGTGTTTCAGTCAATATTTTGAGGTATTGAGTTAAAACAATTAATTTCAAATTCAGCTGAAATCAAGAGTGAAAATGACACACTACGAAAAATTTTTGTTACTTTGAAATAGATATACTTAAGTGTTGACTCTCTCAGACTGAGCCCAACAAGTTCAACTGCCAGAGTCGCTACAGGGGGTGGGTAAATTCTGTCCTACAAAACAATCAAAATTTCAAGATTTATTAAGTGTATTATGAAAAGTTCATGACCCAACTAAAAAAGATTAAAAATAGGTTTTGTTTTGTTATTTGGATATATTTTGGGAAATAGGTTGTCAAAAACTTTTCAGCACCTCCTCATAATTTTTAAATAAATATATTTCAAAAGATATGTCCAAGTAAGATACAATCTAAATTAATATTGTTGTTTTACTCCAGACAACTTGATTTGTCTTTGAATCATAGAATATTCTAAAACATGTCAATTGTTACTTAAAAGATTGTAATGTATTTCTTCTTAACTAAGCAACTTGCTTTTGTTGAGACTTATAATAAGTCATATTTATTTGATGTTCTTGTTGGGTAGTCTGAATTTTAAATAGGTGAATATCTTTAAATCTTATCTAACCTTGGCACTTACCCAGGCTGTAGTGTCTATATATATATATATATATATATATATATATATATATATATATATATATAAAAACAACCATTTACTTGCAAGATAAGTGTTTGCTCTTTTTCATCTAGAATTTCCTTTTAAATCCTGATAGCTGCAAGTGGATAAATCAATGCTAAAAAGAAGCTTTATCCTCTTGATTTGGATAATACAACATACGACAGGAAAAGCATAACACAAGAAAATTAGAAAATGTTTAACAATAGAATTGGGGTTGGTGATTTGGTTCCAAGAAGTCATTGTCTGTGTAAAAATGGGGCATGACAATTCCTTTTTAAGATTAGGTGTCACTGTATACATTAAGAATTAGAGCACATGATGTAGAACCTTAATATAGACTAAAATGTAGTTTTATTATTATTTATTCCTTTCTCACCCACTCTTTTTTTAGTATCAAATGACAAAACACGTTCTATTTTTGGTTATATTTATTTAGTTTCAAACCTTTACCAAGATTTTTTTTTTTTTTTTGGTAAATAAATAAGAATTCATTATTTTTTTTACTATTCTTTTTATTCTATTGTTGCTATATATTTATTTATCATTACTTCTCAGTTAAATGTCTTCTACTGAGATTTGAACATGAACCTCATGTTTTGAAAGGCTGTTTAACCAATTCTACTATTCTATGGCTAGCTGGAGGCAAAATAGTCCACAATAAAGCTGGTATCACTAATTAACATTGAAAATACTTTCATTGCTGTTGGAATGGGTTTTCGATGATTCTTCAGATGTATTTTTCTTTTTCCAAATGTTCATTCGTACTTGATGATGGCCAGTTTTGTAATTTTAAAAACTAATCAATATCAATTTCTACTTCTAGCATGAGCAAAAAATTTTATTTTTTTATCAGTAAAAATTCAGTTTATGGATTCTGACAAAAACCAAGAGAGGGGCTGGGAATCTGATTTCCTCCTGGTTAGGAAAAGAGTGGAGATGTTTTTAGAAGTCTTAAATCCCCAATGACGCCAGGAATAAAACATCACTGATGAAACTTCCCATTGCACTGCATAGGTGTTTATGGTCCGAGTCTTACTGTGTTACTGAATGGAAACTGGCCACTTATCTCCACCGGAAACTAAAACTGCAAATGTTTTATTTCTCCTATTCAGATTTTATGTATGCCATTTCAACACTCTGACACTTAGCTATCACTTTAGGGCTTAAATGACCTTGTTTGCACTCTTTGATAATTTACAGCAAATTTCACAAAAGAGAAAGTCAGTATTGTGAAAGTAATAAATAGGAATGTACTTTTCAATATGGAGGGATGGGGATGAATCTATCAGAGTGATAACCTTTGACCCAACCAGAAATCAAGTTGGAATATCACATTTAAACCCACTGAAACTTTAATCTATTTAAAAGAAAAAAATGGCTTTACTCTTAAAGGAAATTTAATTTATAAAAGGACTTTGTCCAGTACTGTAAAATGTTGACATTTTTGTTTAATATTTATCATGGTTAAAAAAAATACCATTATTTATATTCAGACTAATGTCCTCATCATAATTAGTCAGTTATGTGCTATGCGTGATACATGCTTAGGCAATCATGTATCTTTCAATACATGACTAACAAGGCAGATTTTTTCCCGCAGTAGGTTGCCATTTCTTTCTGCGGCAGACCAGTTGCCATCCAAGGCTACAGAACCTGGTCTGTCCTGCTATTTACCCATAGCTGGGGGGGAGAAGAAAAGGATTAATACCTTTCCCAAGAATAGTAGCACATAAGTGAATGTAATGGATTCAACTGGAATTCAAACTCGGCTCTCACCACAATAATAATAGCAAAAAGAAGTACATTAGTCCAAATGTAAACAATGGTAACTTCTCAGAAAATTTCTTTCTTTTTTTTTTTTTTTTTTTTTTTTTTAAACAGCCAAATTTGTCATTTAACATACAGGTCTTGTCTGCTTTGGAAGACTAAAGCAGTGATCTGCTATATTATCATTTGAAACATTACAGTAAAAAAAAAAATTAGATGATACACCCACCCACACTATAAAGTTTTCTCGTTCACCAAAACTTGATTTCTCAGTTTATAAGTCATTTTTACATAATTGCTCCAAGCATTTGTTTTGTGACCCATAGAAACAAAAGAAGCTTTTTATTTATTTTTTTTAAATAAATTTGGATTTAAATCTTTCTTGTTTAAAGCAGTCACACTTTCAGTTCATTCAGTATTGTCCCACAACAAGAGACTTGTTCCAAAATTTAATTTTGATCTTTTTAATTTTAAAAATAATTTGTGGTCGTAAATTAATTTTAACTTGTTTTTGTTTGCATTATTTTATAACCAACAGCAATGAGCATTTTTTTTAAAGAAATTTTAAAAACAATTTATGAAGGAAAATGAGGACTCCCTGCAAGTGGTTGATAATGTATTCAAATCTCTAAGAATTTTTTATTGCAGATACATATTTGTTGATCTTTTAATTTGTGTGGATTTAAAAATAATTCTTAAGGTAACATTTGATAGAAGAAAAGAAAGTAACTCCCAACGTGTACTGAGAAACCGATAAAAAGTTACTTAAATAGATAAACTTTTATTGGATATTGAATTGAAGAAAAAAACTACCATTAATTCCTTTTTACTTTTACCAAAATTTCTCTCATATAATTTTAGTTTTTATTTCTTTGTTTTTATAGAATTTTGGCATCTTTCTGTAATTGTGGCACCTCTCCAAATTAAGAATATGAAAATGCTTTTAAAATCTGCACTTGGAGAACATCATCATCATCATGTCTATCCAACTCTTTTCCCAAGGATAAAAAGCAAAGAAATACTAACACAAAAAGAAATTGTTGTCTTTGAATAGCTACAACTTATACTCGCTTTCCTTCCTTACTCTTTGTAAAAGATGTCAGAATCCAAAGTCTTATGTTCCTACTAGTGTCGCCCGACAACAGCTATTAGTCCTATGAGACTAGTGAAGTACCAAGAGGGAGACTCTCTCCCTCACACTTCCATAGCTTGTGCTGCCATCACTCTTCTCTTTACAGAACTGACAACAGAAACTGCTACTACATGGCTACACCTGCTGTTGTTCATTGGCTGACTTTACCAGGCTGTTGGTAACTGTAGGAAAAGCAGCAGCAGTGCTGTTTCTTGTGCACCCTCAAGGGAGAAGTGGGTGAGGTGTATGGGGGGAACGCATGTGTTGAGTGTAGATGCACTGGTGCACTCAGCATGTTCCTCTGTTTACTTTTGTGCCAGTATTCTGTGTCATCTGACAAATGTGTCTGCTTTGAGTAGAAACCTTTTAGGATATCATCTTGATGGCATCATTGGACACAGCTCCTTCTCTTGGTCCTTACACAATTATTCCTTGTTATCCTTCATATCATTATTCTTCCTCTCTTATTGCTTGTTATCTCTTCATCCATTCTCTCTCTCTCTCTCTCTTTCTCCACCAGTGTTTGAGGAAGGAGTAGGATTCAAATTCCTACCAGGACCTTCAGGACTGATGCAGCTGAACCTTGCACAGAGGTAGAATCCTAGATTTATAGAAATTATGGGATGTGTAATTTCTAGAGATTTTTTAGATGTTTGTTATGGTTACATTTGGCAAAATTGCTTAATAACTTTTTTTTTTTTTTTTGTTATTTTTAATAGAAAATTTAGTTGGTGTGAATAATTATAAATAAGAACCAAATTTTTTAAAATCATTTTTTTATTATATGATCTGCATATATCTCTCTTGTGCCCTTTGTCATAATTCATAAGATTATTGTAAAGTGATAACTTTTTTCCTAATTATATGAAATTAGTTATGTGGCCAATTAACACATTCCAATGAGAAAGCAATTTATCATAATTTTAGTGTTATGGATAACTTTTAATAATAGGGAATATGCTTGTTAGTACCACATACACAGTTTATAAAGTCTATGTGTACTATAAAAAGAAATAAGAAAAATCTATTTTTTAAATTTACTGTTATAAGATGGTTGTGATAGGGTAGATGGACTTCTTATGGGAGCCAATGGCCAATATATATATATATATATATATATATATATATATATATATATATAGTTTTAAGGCATGCTATATTTATGGGTTAAAGTGCTCAATATCAGGAATAGTGTATGTAAATATAAGAGTGGACATTGAAGTTAACACCCAGAGGTGACATTCTGTTTCATGCTAAACATGATAATTACATTTAGCATGAAACAGAATGTTGCCTCTGGGTGTTGACTTCAGTGTCTACTTATATATATATATATATATATATATATATTTGGCCCAAGCACTTTCAGACATTTATTTCTTTAGCCATTTTCAAGAGGTTTGTTGTTAAGTGTTGTTAATTTTTTCTCATGGTTTTTCTATTTAAGATGTAGTTATGTGATGCCTATATAATAATAGCATTTATTCCGAACCCCTTCTCTCACAGTGAAATTTAAGAACATTAGAAAAACTCCATAAAAATTTAATGAAATTTTCTTTGTCATATTCAAGGAAACATGTTTAAAAAAAGGGTTGCTACCCAAATATATATATATATATATATATATATATATATATATATATATATATATGCTAGGATGGGGTCTCAAGCTTTGAATTACAACCTTCCTAGAGATGATGTCTCAACAAAAACATTTTGTGTATATGGGATTACCATGAATGTCTGAGTTGGGTGTCTAAAAGAGCATCTGGCCTTATAGAACCTTTCCTCATTTCTTTATGACAAATCCTTTGTCAGGTATGACCCACCTTGCTTTGTACAAATTTAATTCTGGTCCAGCTTCAATAAAAAAAAAAAAAAAAAATCGCTGCTATGTATGATAGTTAATTTGTAATATGATTATGTATTTTTTGAAAAACATTTTACAGCTGCTTTTTTGATAATACCTTTAATCACACTAATTATACAAGTACTTTTTAAGGGTATTTACAGAAACAAAAAAAATAGACACATCAAGAATATAAATATTTTTTACAGATTAATTATTATGCCTAGCTCCCAAACTATAAGTATTTAAGATTGTACAGAGGCTTTATAAAATCTACACACAATATATATATATATATATATATATGTATGTATGTATGTTTTCACACACACACACACACACATTTTATAGGCGGCCTGATGATTGCATCTAGCATGAAACAGCCTGTCACCTCTGAGTGTTCACTATATATATATATATATATATATATATATATATAATGTCCAAATAAAGAGAAAGAACAGTCAGGCTTAGAATCCACAGTTCTTTAGCATTTACTTTTTTAAAAAAAGGGCTCAATACAATGTAGAGCATAATATTTTATTTAAAAAATATTTTACATCGTGACCTGGAAATTTCTGAGTTTTGGAACTTAAATCTGTTCGATTATCAAGCGATCTTGGGTAACTTTTGTCTTTTCATCAAAAGTTACCCAAGTTGCTTGATAATAGAACAGATTTAAGTTCCAAAACACAGAAATTTCCAGATCACGGTGTAAAATATTTTAAAAATATTTCTTCATTTGGGTAGTGTATTTATTAAGCAATTCCCCCTTCCACTTTTAATTTAAAGTTTGCCAAAATTATTGAATTGGCAGTTGCTTCTCTTTTGGATTTAAATGTGGAATCTGATCTCCTGAGTTTTTAATGATTCTGTTTGTATTAACAGAACATGGATCATGCATCGATATTTACTGAGTCTAACTCTTGTACAAGGACGCAAAGACTCTTAACCATTTTGGATTTATTTGATAAAATCTTCCCCTACCAAGAAGGGTGGGTGAGCTATTTTTCAGTTATTGAATTCATATCATTGAAAAGAAAAATGTTGCTTGGATGTTTTTTGTGAAGGCCCCAATTTCATTTCAAATGAATACTGAAATTGAACTTTACTATTTGACCTTCTTCATTTAGATATTTCATATCTTAGAATTTGTTATTTGATGCTAAAAAAAGTATAAAGTAAAAAATAAGATTTATCTGGCTGGAAAGAAAGTTTGTAGAACACTAAATTTATTTAGAAACCATGAGAACTTTCCTTCCAATCAGATATTTGGAGTAAATTAAAGAGAGGTGATTGCCAAAGCTTTATCTAGCATTGTTGATTTTTTTTTTTTTTTTTTTTTCAAGTGGGTTTTCAAATGTTAAAAAGAAATCAAATGATCATAACGTGTTTGAAGTTTTTGTCAGAGAATTATACTTTTATGGTGTGACCCAGGTTGACCCAAGTCTTGTGAGTGAAATTGGGTAGATGGAACCCTTTGAGAGCTATTGATGGTTGTGCTAGCACAAAGCCACAAGTCACCGTGACTGAGGATTTGAGCATGCTGGCCTAGTTTAGAATGTTGATCCCACTAGATAACATGCTCTTTCCCAAAAAATGTAACTACAGTCCATTCAGCATAGTTGCAGTATAAACCACAGGTAGGCTCTGTGGGTGTTGAACAAACACAAATGTGCCTGAGCAGGAGTCTGGAACAGGGATTAACTAGCTACCCTTGTAGATAAGCATACTTGGATACAAGTGGCTATCCATCCAGATGGTGTGACAAATGAGGATGGTATGTTTAGGTCCCTTAGACCCTGAAATTAAAGAAATAAAATTCTAAGAAATATATTTTTTATTTTATGAAACCTTGAACATTGTGCAACTTTTTTTAGCCCCATCAACTATCAGAAAATGCATAGAAACTATTTTATCCAAATTGAAAAAAATCGACTTTAACAGCAATATATATGTTAGATGTCAGGCTGTCAAATCTGGGAATGCTATTTTAGGGTTAAGCTTAGAAAGGTTTGTCTGCAGAGTAGTTCCTTAATTATATGGCTCACTGAAAAATGATTGGTTTACCATTCAGTATTTGAAGTGTTAAAAATAAGCTGGAGATTTGGAGGTCGGGGAGAGTCTTAAACATGCTTAGTTGAGAGATTTGATTCTTTTGTCAAATTCCAACCCTTATTTCTTTAACCTCTATTACTCTGTATGTGATTTCATTTAAGGGGCAAAAAGTTTATCGTGCCACTAAAAGTGACTCTGATCCCTGAACAATAGTATGTTTGAATTTAATAGTTATGTTGTCATCCTGCTATGGCAACAGAGCACCTTTGAGTAAAATTAACAATAAGGTTACAGCAATTGAAAGGCCTTGAAAAATACAGTGGAAAGGGAATATTAATAGTGCAGAATGTTAAAGGTTCTTGTGAGTGTGTGGATGAGTGGTTACAATGATTGCTTTCTGACCATGAGATTCAGGTTCAAATCTCATCATAGTTGATTTGTCAAAAAGACTTCTTGATCCCAACAATCCCAGTATGCAGGAACATTGGTAAGTGCCTGAAACTTGACCCAAGACTTGTGAATGAAATTGGGTAGATGGTATTGTTCGTTGTTAGATGTGCTAATACAAAGTTACAGGTCATCATGACCAAGGGTTTGAGTGTACTGGCCTTGTTCAAACTGATGATCATGTGAGATGTGCTCTCACCCAAAAACTGTAACTAATATCTCCTCATCGTTGAAGTATAAATCACAGGTAGGCTCTGTGGGTATTGAATAAATACATATGTGCCTGAGCAGGTAGCTGCAACAGGGATTGACTAGTTGTCTTAGCAGACAGGCATACTCTGAAACAAATATTTTCTAGACTTGCTAACCTGAAAATAATCAAATACTATCTGACTGATCCAAGACTTTTTTTCTGCCTCTTCTGATTTATACTAATAAATGTAAATTGACTTTTGATAAGCAGACTGACTGATAATCTACTATAAACAGGGCTTTTCAACATTAAAACTTTGGTGAACAAACTTAAAATAAAATCTTCTTTCTATAATCCAGAATGCCTAACTCTATTCTAAAACTTTATTCTATAATTCTTACCCCAAAATTTCAAAATTTATCTAAATGCTTTTTACACACTATTGTTGATACATTACAAAGCCCAAGAGCCACTCAAGATAGTTACTGAATAGGATTTTTCTTTTTGTTTTTATGTATGTAAGAATTGTAAGTTATGAGAATATTTAGGACCCAGTTGACCCTGGACTTGAATAGGTTAAGATTATAGTAGTAAAGAATCATCCTCTCAGGAGCTGTTCCACAAAGCAGCAGCAACAGTTCTTAAAAAGAAGTTATTTTAATAGAACTTCCTCCTTACCAATGGAATACAAATGAAATGGGAATAGTTCATCCCTGTGTACATGGTATGGCGGCCCTATATCTGGATTGATTGAACATGGGAATTTTCAGTCTATATTATTATGCCACCACTGAAGACAAGCCATTGATTTCTCAGTAATAAAATGAGAAGTTTTGTATAAAACTAATTTCTGTAGAAAGATCAAATCTAAATCATTCCTCTAAAACAATAAGATTTTGCGAAATTTTCCAAAAATAAAGACTAGACTTCTCTCTCTTGATCTAATAAATGCTAATTAATTAGCTTTTGGGGAATCCAACAAATGGCACAGGGCAGTCTAGATCAAGGTTTTTCAAACTGTGGGTCCCAACCATTCAGTGGGTCACCAGATTATTTATCTTGGATCGCAAAGGTTGTGGCAAACAAGAAAGAAAGAAAACAAAAATACACAAATGATAGCAAAGTGAAGAATATAAACAATTTTAAATGTTGCACAGCACTCATAAATCATCGCTAGTTTTTCACCGAGGTAAATTCCTGTTATATTTTTAAATATAATTATTTATTCATATAAAAGACTGTTTTTCTAAAATTAATAATTTTTATATTCATACAAATCAATCATAAAACAAATACATGCAATTCCAATATGTGCAGATCATAAGATATATATATATATATTAGGTTGGTGCAAAAATAATTTCGTTTTCTAACATATGTTACTATGTGAGAAAACGAAATTATTTTTGCACCAACCTAATATATATATATATATATATATATATATATACACATATAAATTGTTGATGCTAAATAAATGAACCTAGTGAATAAAATCTGTCTTTGATTTATTACACTTGGGTATAATGGGTTGCAATAAAAAAAAGTTTGTATAATGCTGGTCTAGATAATAAAAATCATCTTCGGGTCATTTTAATGGATCAAATTTAAAATTAGAAGCAGAGAAATAAATATAATTTTCAGTCTTTTTAAAATTTATCAATTTTAAATTAATTTTCTATGGATTGATACACATTTTGTTTTTAAAACATTTTTGTTTGGGAGTCACTCAAGGACAAAGATAAAAACCAACTTGTGTTTTTGTTTAAATGATGTGAAGTGGGTGGGGTTTTTAAGAAACTCTCATAAAGTACAGTTGTTTTTCTTTGGGGGGGTGAAGCGGGGAGAAAAGTAGAGCTTTCAGAATTTTTTTTTTTTTTTTTTTTAATTTGGAAATTTCTTACATTATATTGAAAATATTGGATTGGTTAGAAAAGCAAATGTTCCTTTTCATTTATCCTCTGCTACATAGTAGTTATATTTTTTTTTCTTTTTTACAACTCCTCCCCTCCTGTCCCACCCCCATTTCCTGAATTAACAAACTCTTTAAAGTCTAAACATTAAGGACTATGATACAAACTTTGGGATATGGCATTACTCTAAAGAGTATGTATTCTTCACAAGGCAACAAAACCCACACACACATCTGGAATAGATTACTTTAAAAAAAAAAAAATTGTGGGAAGATAAATTCTTAAACACCTGACTTTTTATTTATTTTGTTCATTTCTGTTCCAAGATTAAAAAAAAAAATTTAATGATTTATCTATTGGGCATGTGGTAATCATTAATTCTCTGAGGCCCTGTTTTCTTTCTTGCTTGGTAGACTACAGCACTTTGTATGAGTAACATTGAATTTGTTTGATAAATAGTCTTTTAAGAATCAGTTTCCTTTTAAATTCTGACCATGGAACATTTAACAAGTTTCTCAATCTGATGCTTAAGCAATTTATTCATGTTTCCTTTTTATTTGCTGAAATCCTGTAAAACATCAACAATACTAGGTGTAAAATTCGGACAAGGCTTAAATAGGTGTCATGATTGTTTACATTCTCGTGTTCCTACCTTCTCACTAACTTACTAAATGAGAAGTCAATATAAAACTTGGAAGGGGTGAAAATTAGTTAAGAAATCTGTATTAATGGTTCAGTTTCTGCTTGTGGGTGTGTATGCTTGTAATTATAATGCAGCAGAAAATTGCACATTATATCAACATTTTTATTAGAACATTTTAATAATATTGTCCTAACTTGAATAAAACAATTCCAGGCCAATCTGCACCTTCTGTGGGATCAGTGTTTGTAATTACCTCAATAATAATTATCTGATTTTTTTTGTATGTTTTGTTTCAACAGCTGAAAAGAAAATCATATCAACTGGTATAAAAAAAAAATGTTTACTAATTACTACATGAAATAATAGTAATAAAAATAAAATAACAATGCCTTTATTTTGTTTAAAAAAAAAAAAAAAAAAAAAAAAATATATTGTAAAGAGAAATTTTCACTCAGCTTTTCTTCAAAAACTGCTACTTTGTGGAACATTCCCATGGGGGGATACTTCCCAGAGTATTACAATCTAAACCTTTTCAATTCAATGGTCAGTCATTATATATCCTCTTTATCCTAACACTATTTACTTCCTACTATCATGCACCTTATTCACTAACCTTCTATCTTGAGTGACTCTTGAACCCTTTATTAGGCAAACTCTAGTATTTAAAAAAAATGGTGTTTGTCTAATTAGAGAGCAATTTCCCCTTATTAATTTTCAAATAATTATATAAATTCTATAAATAGGAATTTACTTGTCTCTGTACTTAATGGTTGCCAATGGTAGTTTGGTATAATAGTTTATAAAAACTGCAATCTCTTTCTCGTTAATGGAAAGGATGAATTCCAAATAAACTATCAGTAAACTTTATCTGGCAAAGGCAGGATTGGTAATATGTTTTGTTCAGCTGCATTTGAAAAAAGATTTTTCTTTTGTACATTTATCACATGATTTGAAATTAGAAGTTATTTTCCTTTTAGATTAGTCATTTGTAAGAGCAGCTGTTTGCCAACATCTTAACTGCTAGGCCATTACATGTTTCTGATAAATTTTTTTTTATACTGACTGCAGTTTTATGGGTGAACCAAAATATATTTTTCCGAATCTAAGAAAATGAAAGATTAGTTTTATTCTTTCTGCTTACACTAGGTTAGCAGAAAACAAACACACACACACACACATATATATATATATAAATGCTGTTCAAAGAATTGGAAATGAAAAGACTCTTTATTACACACTTGTTTTGTTTGTATTCTTGACAGATCTACAAAAGTAATTCTCAAGTCTGAAATATAAATTTCCTTTTTAGCTTGCCCAACCCCCAAAGCTCTTGTTACTATAAAAGCAGTTGAAGCCAAGAAACCTGATCACTTCTCTCCCCACTTCCTAACATTTTAACAAGATTTTCTTGGTAGAGCCCAAATTCACCATACAGCATTTTTCCCCAAGGAGCGGATGCAAAGGAACCTTTTCAGTATAAACCCTTCATGGTTACAATCAGACAACATATGCTTATGCCTCCCACCTCCCTCTCACCTCTTGCAAGCTGTAAAGAATCAAGAAGAGTGTCTGGCACTAATTGCAGTTTTTATTTTATTTTTTATTTTATTTTTCAACTTGAGGCCCATTAAAGACACCCTGGGTATTTGACTCTCCTCAGGCTCTTCAGGAAACGTTCATATTCCTTAGTATGGTTTATATGATTAAAGATTTTACAAGTGCTCTAAATGAACATTTTTATCTGTTTCTTTGTTATAGAAAGAATATTTCATTTGAAAATACAAATTAATAGTTCAATAAATTTTACTTTTTTTTCTTTCTTTTTTTTTTTTTTTTTTTAAGTTTAATATCCTTATCAATTTGCCACAATAATTTGAAGAAAATCAGATTCAAGTAGAATTCTATAGTGACTTTTATATTTTTAGAGGCACTAAATTCATTCCAATTTAATGAAATATGATTTTGATCATTATATATATATATATATATATATATATATATATATATATATATATATAAGAACAATATTAGGGAAAATGTATGACAAAGTAAAAAAGTTTTCTTGTGGCATGTTTTGTCCTTTAGGACTTCATTGGACTAAATTTGTTTATGTGGGTGCAACTACACTTGCACACAAACAAATTTTTTTTTAATCTAGCCAATTTCATTTAGATTCTTTTCCTTTTCATCACTTTTGTTATTAGATGACCCACATTGTGATAATAGAATTTCTCCCAGGAATCGTGAAATGTTGTAAAAGCCCAGGTGCAAATTCACTGCGAATAACTCTTGCAAATCGAGGCTCTCTCTAAACATTTTCATCATAGTGAATTGTTTTCTCCTTTGATCAGAGTAGCATTTTTTATGTCAAAATTGTGGTCAATCTCATTACAGTGGGTAACCAATATATATATATATATATATATATATATATATATATATATATAAAACATAGGGTGCAGCAGAAATAGCTCCCATACCTCCCAGAATTACCTCCCACATAATGCTAAAACGTTAACTAGATGAGGACATCAACATCATTGCCACTAATATCTTACCATTATGTGGAGGGCATTTCTGCTGCACTTTGTGTGTGTGTGTGTGTGTGTGTGTGTGCGTGCGCGTGCGCACATATATATATATATATATATATATATATATATATATATATATATATATTTTTAAGGTATGCTATATTTATGGGTAAAACTGCTCAATATCAGGCATAAAGCATAACCTGTTCAAGTCTAGAGTTAACTATTATCTTCCCCTCCTAACCATATGAACTACTCCAAGTGGCCGCTAGGCCTTGTACAGGGGTAAAACTTACTGTAAAAAAAAAAAAATATCAAGATATAAATGTGGACACTGAGGTAAATGCTGAATGGCAACAGTCTCTTTCATGATTCAACACAATCTTCAAGACATACATATATATATATATATACATACCATTTTTTAAGTTCATGTGAATTAGTCTTATATAACTTAGTTTTTTGTTTGTTTTTTTTACTTTAATCTACTTTGACTTAAAATAAATTTTGGCTTTACATTTAAGTGTTAAGTCATATTTGAAGTTTGCATTTGTGTTTAAAATATGATGTGAAAAAGTTGGAAATTTATGAACTGTTCTTTTCAGCAAAAGCAAAGGCTAAGTTTTTTCATATTTCATTAGACAACTACAAGAAAATAGTCAAGATTATCACAGAAATGTATGGCTGAACATGAAAGACAGGAATATCTATTTTTATCAGAAGATTCATAATAACTGAATGTCAATAAATGAATATTTTTGCCCTGTTTTAAGGTTGATTCACTTTTCTCAGAATTTCAAAATTCAATTCGTTATTACTTGAACCTGGTTACAGTTTTTGTCATTAAGGTTGAGATGAGACTCAGAGCAGGGCATCAAGTGAGGTTGTGAGGGTCATGTCCTCCTACAAGCAGTATTTGTTCAGTGTAAATGGCACAAAGACAAAATATGTACAACCTTGTCTATTGATCATTACTCAAAAATCAATGTTGGAATCCATTTTTTTTCTTTTCTTTTTTGCTCCTCCCTACCCCCTGCCAAATCAGCTCAAATTTTTTCCATTTTTATCTCTTTACCTTTCTTTTTCTTTGTTATCACAAAAATGGAGGAGAAAATATGTATAGTACTCAGTATTTCAAATTCTTTTATTTTACTTTATTTTCAAAGAACTTTTGCATTTGTGGCTCTCAATTTACCAAGTACAGATTTTCATTTGATGTATCATTCATTCATTTCCTGCTATCTCAGCTATATTGTGTGTGTGTTTGGCTGTTAATTTGTGCAACTGCATTTACTTGCTTCCAACCAGTGCACATATGTGTACCTAGAGGCAATGACTTTTCACAGTATTTGATGCTCATTGCAGTTTTTTTTTTGTCTTTAGTGCATTTGCAACAATGACAACAATAAAAAATATCTGCCCTTTACTATCAAAATTAAAACAAACTAATATCACTTTCATTACAAACATTTTTAGCCTGTGTTGTACAATTCAAACCAATTTCTTTCATCATCCTGGGCATGACAATAAACTACATCCAGCAGCAAAACTTCAGATCAGGAGATTGGAGGTTTTGAGGAGTGTGGAACCACTTCTTGATTACTGTTGTTCCCAGGTCCACTCTGACCCAGGGTGGTAGCACCTGTTAGGATCCCAAACAAAAATCAGTACATTTTATAATAAAATGACCAACAATAGATATTTTTATAACAAAATGACAATCAATGCAACTCTAAAAAAAATATAAAAATACATTTTTATAGCAAAATTACCAACAATACTATTGTGAGACTGGAAACTACCTACACAATAGACTCTTCCAGGCGTATATTAAGTAGGCGACATAGCACTCTACAGAGAGTGATAGAGAGTGACACAGAGAGACAGTGAGAGTCTCATACGACTACCAGTTTTGGACACTAACTTATAGTAAGCTCTGCTTACACTATCTATGTAACCTGTTGTTAATATATCTTTCTTACTTCTAATCCGTGTTCTGTGTTTTACTTCTGTGGGCCCAACTTTGGCACCCACATCAGTGGCGACGAGGATTCTAGAAACGCACTCACGTCGAAACCTAAATACCTTACCAATCCCACATCTGGGTCGACGAAAAATTCTAGAAACGCATTCATGTCGAAAAACCGCAATACCTTGCCAGTCCCACAACAGTGGCGACTGAGAAGATTCAAGAATTTCGTTCTCACCATATCAATAGCGACAGTACTCGAAAAATACACAAACTCCATGCGTTCCCACAGCAGTGTTGAACGTGAAATTAAGCTGGTATTAATACATTAACGATTTAAAAGCTAAACACCCAGCGTCTACATATATTCCAATACCAAACGCCATTGACAAACTAGCGATTCGTCATCTACGGAATATTAAAGTCTGTCCAATACGAGAATGATTTCTACACACCCACACACACACAAAAGAAAACAGTTGTTTGTAAAAACTGACAACACAAGATCAAGGACTACCATTGTACTCAAGTTTTCGGAAAAAATTATCGAAAAATTTTTATGTAACTGAGTTGAACTCGGGCATAAAATTATTCTCCCCTCAAATTCACTGAGGTGAGTTTTCTTCTTTTTGTACCTCTATAAAAAAAAAAAAAATACATAAGTGTGGTGAAAAATTATTAAATTGCGTTAAAATTAACGGAACCACGGAAAAAAAAAGCTAAACACACATAATTAGTTTAACTATTGTCTGTCCATATATTTTTTTTCTGTAAAAGAAAAAAAAAAGGAACAAATCTATCAAGATTTTTTTTTGTGTACCTCCTCTTAGTACACGTGTTTCAAAGTCAAAGTAACAAAAAAGCGCTGTCATTTTTAAATATGGAAGATTTGCAAAAAGTAGTTGCCCAAATGTTAAACTTAAATTTGGACCAGCAACAAAAATCAGAAGAAAAAACTTCAGACAACTTATTTGGAACTGATTGGATAGAAAAATTCAATCTTTGGGATTGCCCAATGAGTACATTTTGTTGCAAGATACAAAGTACAACGTCCAATTTGGTAAATCTAAAAAAGGAACTCAAACAACAATTTCCCCAGGTTTTTTCTGGCAGCCTTGGGAAATGTACTAAAATGAAAGCTAAGTTCAAGGTGAAGGACTGTGCACAACCGGTATTCAAAAAGAAACGGAATGTCCCTTTCGCTGCTCTAGAGTAAATCAATAAAGAGTTAGATAGACTCGAACAAGCAGGTATTCTGTCAAAAACAGATTTCAGCGAGTGGGCAGCACCTACGGTCTACGTAAAAAAGAAGTCCAATCAAATATGAGTATGCACAGATTTTTTCACAGGGTTAAACGATGCCTTGCAAGATCACCACTATCCTCTCCCAAGTCCTGAAGAAATTTTCAATAAACTCAATGGTGGAAAAATTTTTTCTAAAATTGACCTCTCGGATGCATACCTTCAGATAGAGGTGGAAGAAGAAAGTTCCAAATTGCTCTGCATAAACACCCATAGAGGGTTGTACGAATACAACAGGCTGGCTTTTGGAGTAAAGGTTGCGCCTGCAATTTTCCAGCAGGTCATGGATGCCATGCTGGGCGATCTTGACTACGCAACAGCCTATTTGGATGATATACTAGTTACTAGTAAAACTACGGCAGAGCACCGGAACCATATAATAAACATATTCAAAAAGATACAAGAATACGGATTTAAGGTTAAGGAGGCAAAGTGTGACTTTTTCTTACCAGAGATTAAATACTTAGGACACATCATAAATAAAGATGGTCGTCGACCGTGTCCAGAAAGATCTAACACGATCAGAAACATGCCAGCCCCAGATAACGTTCAAGCGTTACAAAGCTTCCTCAGCGTAGCTAACTTTTACCAAGGATTCATTAAGAACATGCAAAATTTGAGAGGGCCTCTAAACCAACTTTTAAAAAAGAACAAACCATGGTCATGGACCCCAAAATGCCAAGACACATTCAAGAAGATCAAGAAAACTCTTACTTCAGATCTCCCCCTCACACATTTCGGCCCTAGTCTCAACATCATAGTCGCAAGTGATGCAAGCTCGTACGGCATAGGCGCTTGCATATTACATAAACTGCCAGATGGTTCACGAAAAGCTGTGGCTCACGCATCAAAATCTCTACTTCCAGCTGAGAAACAATAAATCCCAAAAAAGGAAAAAGTATTAAGTTTTATTTTTTTCTCTCCGTTTCAAAAAGAAAACTCTTTGGAAGGGGGGTATTGTGAGACCGGAAACTACCTACACGATAGACTCTTCCAGGCCTATATTAAGTAGGCGACATAGCACTCTACAGAGAGTGATAGAGAGTGACACAGAGAGACAGTGAGAGTCTCATACGACTACCAGTGTTGGACACTAACTTATAGTAAGCTCTGCTTACACTATCTCTGTAACCTGTTGTTAATATATCTTTCTTACTTCTAATCCATGTTCCGTGTTTTACTTCTGTGGGCCCAACTTTGGCACCCACATCAAATACATTTTATGATCTACAAAATATGTCTTTAATAAAATATCCCTTTACTTGAAAAGTATAAAATTATGTACAAAATATATTCAATTGAAGCCATAAAATTGCATTCAAAATATATAAATTTCAGTATTAAATAGCCCATAAAGCTTGATTTGTCACTAAACAATATCAACAAACTAATGCAACCTTCTTCACAAAAATACATCAATGAAACCTGATTTACAAAAATTGATTTCTTACTAAGCATACATATTCTATTCACATGAATATGTCCTAAAAATCTTGTCAGTATTAAATAACCCATTGAGGTGTTGATATGCCACAAAACAAAATAAACCAAACCAAACCAACTTCTTTATTTGCTACAAAATCATATTGCAATGGCTGGCATTTTATAACTTAAAAAAGAAAAGTAACCTGCTTTTTTATTTGTGTGTGTCTGATCAATATTGATGAATCATTAATAATTTTAATATTTCAAGTGTTGATATGTATTATCTTCAAAACATTACAAGAAGCAACATTTTCTGCTTATCTATAGAATCAAAATAAGAATCTCTTTGAATAAGTTACAGAGTTTAGTGGACAGAATTCCAAAGAATAGAAAAAAAGCAGTATGTGAAGAGACATAATGTTAGAATGGAATTAATCTTTTGGTACAATTTATATATAAAGGTTTGATACACAAGGAATAAATTTTGATTATTTGGTCATTGGCTTAGCATTGTTTAGTTTTGTATGTTGCACAAAATGTCCTTCCTTTTGTGATTTGGAAATATGACATCATTGAAATTAAAATCATCAGCAAACAGTTTACATTTGAAATATCAAGAAGGCAATTATTGAACAATCAGGATGTGAATTGGGATCAAATACAGATCGGAATTTGACAAAACGATGGGATAATGAACAAATAGGAAACAATTATAAATCTAACAATATTTATAGCAATGTTTATGCTTTTGCCATTAGGGAGCTTGAAAAGGACACATCATCTCTCCTTGTGTTCAGAACACAATATCTTATATTAATGCTGTTTAACAAGTCAAATGCACATGAAGCCTACTTAACCAATGAAAATCAAACAACACAAAAATAAAATGTCCCAGAATAGCTTTCTTTCTTCATATCTCTTTCTCTCTCTACTGAAGCTTTAATAAAAATGAAACAGGTTCAATTTATTAGGTTGGTGCAAAAATAATGACGTAATAATGTCGTTTTTGACGTATTTTCTAACATCAAAAAACGACATTATTACGTCATTATTTTTGCACCAACCTAATATAAACATTTCCTATTTTTTATCCTATCCTATCCTATCATATATATATATATATATATATATATATATATATGTGTGTGTGAGTGTAATTGAATGACAACATGCAAAAATTTGTTTCATCCTTCAAAAGGACTACTTCAAATTTAATGTTTTTATCAATGAAAGTATATATGTAGGAGAAAGAACAAAATATGACAAAGATCAGTTACAGTTCTACATTGAGAAAATGTTGATTATACAGCTATGCTTAACTTTAGGTTTAAATTTAAAATTTTTGGCATCTGATACATATATATGCATAACCTAGCCAACCTCAACCAACTTTCTGCCACTTTTTTGTTTTTATTACTATTTTTAAATATCTTCAGTATTTTCTTGATATAGAATTCTAACTGATTTTTGTTATATTTCATTCCTTGCCCTACAGATATGATTTCATTGATAAAAACATTATTTAGACTGGAAATGTCCTTTCAAAGAATGGAGTGCTGAACAGAATTTTTTTATTTTGCCCTTCAGTTATCAACTATTAGTCTGATATATAGAATTGTATATCATATTCTCTTACACACACACACATGCTACTAATAAATATACATGTTTTTTTTTCTCACCAATAAGGAAAAAAAAATATATTATTATTAGTATAAATTTTAGCTCTGATATTATACACTGAGCACTGTTTCATTAATATTAGTACTCAGTATGCAAGATATATATATATAGAAAAAAAATGAAATAACTAGATATTAGTAACCATATACACACGTGCTGGCATGCCTATGCAGGTCAGCAAATAAATAATTACCAAATTTTGCCTAGAGGTGTAGACATAATAGTACTCGATGTGGTTAGACAGAGCTAAAAAATATATATTAATAAATATACATATACCTACGTTTGGTGTGCGACTTAAGTTTTGTTGGTTACCCAACTCGTCAGGTATAAGATATAGCTTATTGTTTACTTATTTGGTTCAGATTAGATTAGGCTCCATAAGATATAACTTCTTGTTTATTTATAAACAATAAGCTATATCTTGTGCCCGATTAGTTGGGTAACCAACAAAACTTAAGTCACACACCAAACGTAGCTATATATATATATATATATATATATATATATATATATATATATATATATATATATATATATGAAGAGAGAGAGAGAGAGAGTGTCCCTAAAATCTGACAAAAATGCATCTTTCAAGAAATGAAATTTTACAGCAACATTTTTTTGAATTGGAATATTAACAAATAACATCTTCAATATGATTTCCATCAAATGTGATGCAAAGGTTGATGTGCTTTGCAAGATTTATGTTAACTCGGTGCCATAACTCCACACTGCCATCAATTTTAAGTCATTCACTCTGTGTTCAATCAGGTGTGTTGCATTTGTGATTTTCATTGAGTACACCTACGCCTTTAGCATACCACAGAAAAAGAAGTCAGTTCTTTCTTCTTTCAACAAAGTCATGTTTAATCTGTGGAGGTAAAAAAAAAATATAGTTACTGAGATTTCCTGTGTCCTAACTTTAGCACAATGGCATATTTATGGGGAAGTTCCCATTGTGTGCAAGAGAAAGAGAGAGTACCTGTCATTATGTAATAATTACCATGTTGATTTTTTAAATCATTGCCCATAAGCTTTATCTTTACTGAATGCTCTAATATTGTAGCCTTGGTCCAGATTAGTCTAGGCTCCATAAATATTGAATTAAACTAGAAAGCTGTGTGCAGTAAATGTACTCTAGCAATGTTCTTAGACTAAATTTACCTCCCATCCAAGCCACGCACACTCTTCAGTAGATATTGAGAAACTGTATGATTGATGACTGGTCATTCATAAATGTTGCATTCTCTATCATGACTGGCTTCTCATTATATGCCCCCATACCCAAGATGGGTGTTTCCCATAGCTTAGCAAAAAGATTATCAATTTCTTGTCAGCATGGCTGAAATGATAAAATGACAATATTAAATTTTCAGATTTAGTTTTTTAGTTTTTGTTTTAGGAAAAGGGTGTTGCCCATAAAGTTGATTCCTCTCTGGGTACTTGCTTGTATATCTGTGTGCATGTGTGTGTGTTTTGTATGGTGTTTAATTTTATTTTAATTTTTTTATATCAAGCTGATTTTGCAAGTACTCAAATGTATAACCTGATTATGTTTATAGCATTGGCTTCAATATTTTTTACACATCAGGGTTACACATAGATTGTTCTTCGGAATCAGAAAATCACAGAAATCTGAGAAAAAAAAAATGCTGGCAGCACTTTTTGCTTTGCAGTTTTTATAAAGGAGAAAGGAGACAAATTATTATATTAAAAAAAAATAATTTTCATTTAATCTTTTCTTCCTACAAAGAATATTGTGATTTTTCCCATTGTTTGTATCCATTTATTAGTTGTAGAGTTGACAAATACACTAACAGTTTCTTTTTTTGCACTTCTCACTTGTGGAACTCTCTTCCTTTCCAGTCAATTTTGATCTTCAAAAACTTAAATGCCATGTGAATCGTTATCTTCTGTCTTCTTAATTCTTGTTCTTCCTCCTAAATAGTAGTTTTTCTCATTTTCTCTTGAATCGTAGTGGCTTTATTGCCTTGCTTGAAATGATCTTTGTCACCATATTTATTACAATGTTTCAGCTGTTGTACGCTCCTGCCTTCTTCCGGTGGTTGGAATGTCGAACTGAACCCTTTATATGTACAACAGCCAAAAGATTGTAATAAATATGGGGACAAAGATGAGGACAATAGTCTGAATAATGTAAATAGTGTATATAGTACCTCATCTCAGAAATATAGACAGATACTTTATATGAATAATATAAAACTAAAAAAAACTTCTTGAACTTCTTTTAAAGCTTTTTATTCTCCTGATAGACTATCAGTAAAAATAATTAAGTGATTTGTATTCTACAGCTTATCAACCCTTTCGATGTTCCAGTAAAAAAAAAAATTAATATCCTAATTCAGTGAGTCATGAAAGTAACATGATTTTAAAAATAAACAAAAAAACCCCAAAAAAACAGTAAAACGTCATTACTCTTCTGTCTTCTGTTAAAATTCTTGATAACTTCTGAAAACTTCAGATACTAAAAAAATAAAAATTCGGGTAGATGTTTGTCTTATCATTGGAAACATTAAATCTTTCTGCTGAATGCTTTCTAAAAAAACAAAAACAAAATAAAAAACGTTTTTATTTCAAGATGCATAAAATGCAATATTTATACACATGGTCAGTGTTTACTTTGCACCCTTGTTAATTATTTACACATGGTGTTTCTACAATGAACAGTTTTACATTGCAAAGCCCAACTCATCTGAGAGGGATACTGTGTGTGACGAGAGGAGAGGACACATGTAATTAATCCTCCCTATGACAATTTGGACATTGTTTTCTTTGTGTCTTAAATTTCAGTTCATTTTAAATTTGCCTTTAGTCAAGGTTGCCTTCTATTTTGTCTACTAACCAAAAATTTTTTTTTTTTTTTTTTTGTCATTTGTCTACAGTTATGTGTTTGTTTTTGTCTGTTCATGCCTGTCTACCACCTTTAGCATTTTAATTTTTTTAATTTATTTATTTTGATTAAGCCTTGAAATTTTAAAGAGACATTTATTTACTATTGAGTGGTGAAATGCTACTTAATATTGTATTTGTTGCAACATCTGGAAAGAAAAAATAAACAAAACTTTTGTGGGTGCATTTTAAAATCTAAAAATATATTTTAAAATCTAAAAATATATTATGTTCCTTGAGATTTGAGTATAATCAAAATTTTGTTTATGAAAATATTTTGTTTTGCAAGATTTAATTACTAAAGAGAATAATTTGCTCGGATTTTTAAATATTGATATCCAAAATGTTTATTAATTTGCAGGGAAGTTGTCAGCATTTTATGAGAATAGACCTTCTAAAATAGAACATAAACACAATTCTTGGAAAAACTGATGTGTATTTATCTTTTTTTTTAATTTTCAAAATCTTTTTTTGGTTTATTCCAATTTATAAATCTGTCTTATCAGGCTTTAACTTAAAAAGTTTTGCAAACAAAAAATACTTCCGGGTGTATAAAAATGATTTGTTTTCACTTTTAGTCTTAGAGTGAAAACATTTTCTCCTCAAATGTGGTTATGAATCCAAAGTAATTTTTGTTCAACACAAAGCTGTTTTGCCAGCAGTACTGAGATGCAAATCAAAACTTATATTTCTTTATTCTACACTGCAGCTAAAATAGGGCACCAACATTGTTAAATCACCTACATATTGTTAGGACAGCAATGGGACACTTGTTGACTCATTTCACACACTTCTTGATTGGGACTATTTTTTATAAAAAAAAAGAAAAATGTTGGTGGGTTTAGCAAGTCTCTGTCCACTGCATAACAATTGTACTTTGTGTTAATTTGTGCTACACTGACTCACCCCATTTGCATCACTTCTGTGTTCACCACCCCCATCACTTCTACCAAAAAGAATTGGCTCTTCTTAAAGCATATGTGACTTATAATCCTTTCATGTGATTACACCTGGCATAGAAAATAACTTTTGTTAAGAAAAGAAAGGAGTAAATATTTTATAAAATACATAGGTTTTAAATCTACAATCAACTTAAGTCTTCTTGACACACACACAATTAAATTCTTAACCTGTTGCTGCATGAAGTGAAAGGTACAATTTGCTATGTCCCTACTAAATGTGGTATATACTCTGGCTTTTTAATCTCTATCTGCTGTTGTGTATTTTTATCTGGCTGATCAAAATAAGACAGATTTTGCTTTTCCTAAAACAATCATATTTGATCATTTTGATTGTTACCAACTTTTATAGAATCACTTAAACCAAGATCTAGTAGTTTTTTTGCTTGTTTTTTTTTTTTTTACACATCGTAAAACACAGAAGAAGGCCAACAAGTTGAAAGAATATGTCCAATTCTTTTAACAAATAACTTTTCTGCACATAAAGCTAACAAAATTATTCTTTGACTTATTCAAAGTATTGTTTTATTATAGATATGAAGTTTCAGCCAAGTATCTTCTAGCTATCTTCAGGTGTCCATTATTTTTGGCTGATATGGACTATCTTATGCGTCAGTTACTGTGCTATATAGTTTGTTCCTGCTGAACCCAAGTATATTATTTCACTGTCCATGGATTGAACTCAAAACCATTAGATGACAGCAACACTTGATAGACCAACTGCTATCCTGAAGGATCAAAATAAAAATAATTGTTATTTTGCCTGTTTATAGCACAAATTTTTAAATTGATAATACTTATTTTTTATGAGTTTATTCTTTGCAATGATTTTGTATTGTCATCTTCTGATTGACGATATATCAAAATAAAAAGTAATCTTGATAGATTTAATTGCTATTCTATTTGATGTTAAGCAACATAATTTATTTTTATGCATTTAAACCCAGTAATTTAGCAGAACCGGTGCATACTACTTGCGAAACCTCCAAACTCAAGCCTGATTGGGGGCCTAGGCAATGCTTTGTGACCCTTGCTATTTTATCAACATTTGTTTGTTTTTGTTTCTACTTACATGCATTACAAAATAAACTAAGACTATTAATGGATGAAAATTTTTTGTGAATTTTGACACCATCCTGGGGTCTTCCTATTGTATTTATTCAAATCCATGAATTTGTTTGATCATGCTCAGTCTCAAAAAAAAAAAATGATATAAAAGTCACTATTTTTTACCGATAATGTTGAATGTGTTAAAATTATTCAACTTTTAACAAGAAAAATCTCAAGTTAATGTAAAAATTAGCACAAAACATTATTGATTAATTTAAGATGGAATTAACTATTATGATATGTCTCTAATTTGTATTTAGATACATTGTATTTATTTTCAGTTTTTCTAATTGAACTGTTTACCTATATTACATATGATCCATTATTGTACATAATTAGGTTAATTATTAACAATTATTAATAGAATACTACCTTATGAAAATTGATATCTAGTAGCATGGATGATCATGTATCATAGATTTGGGGGTGTGGGGTTGCCACAAGACCCTTACAACAGCCCTGTAATTGAACAATATCACTTAACTATTTATCAATTGATAATGAAAATAGGATTTTCTTGTTCTTTTTTTTTTTTCTTTTTTTTTTTTTTTTTTTTTTTATGATTAGGTTGATGTTGATATATGAACTATTGGGCATGAGAGTAACTTTGAAATGATGCAAGCAAGATGCATTAAATACTTGCTGGTAATTTAAATGTTTTTATCAATTCAATATAAAGATGGTTTCTCATTTAAACTTTTACAAAATTCTAATCTCCTGTTTAATTTTTTTTGTGGTTTGGAAAATATATTTATCAGCTTCAGGTCTGACACAAATTTCCATATGTGTTCATTGGGAAATATTTCCCCTGAAACAGAACATGAAAATATAAATGTAAAAGACAATAGGAAAACTGTAATATTAGCCAACATGTTTTGAGCAATGCGGACTTTTCAAGGCAAAAATGAGATGAATTTATTAAAACATTGGATGAAACATGTCAGCAAATGTTAATTTTTGCTATTGTCTTTTACATTTATAAATATTGTCTTTTTCTACAGGTTAACTCTGAGAAATTTTTCATATATATTCCTAGCATCGCTTGACAATGGAACAAAATTCTGCATTTTAAGATTAATTTTTATAATTAATTTTACAATTTTAGTTTCAGTTTTGAAACAAATTTCTGTGTTGTGATAGAATCAGACTTTTAAAAAAGAAAATAATTATATTTTGCTCTATTATTTGTTTGTATTAAGCACTGTTTTTTTTTTAAATATAAATAATTGCTAAGAACACTGGATTATAAATTTTACTGTTCTTATTAATTTAATATATTTAATATATATAATATATATATATATGAAGAAATATAGTCTTAAGGTGTGCTATGTTTATGGGATAAAGTGCTCAATATCAGAGATAGTGTGTGTAAATATAAAAGTGAACATAGAAGTCAACACTTAGAGGCGACAGTCTGTTTCATGCTCGACATAATCGTCAGGCCAACCTGTGGCCTGACTATTGCGTCTATCATAAAACAGCCTGTTGCCTCTAAGTGTTGACTTCAATGTTCACTTATATATATATATATATATATAAAAGTGAACATTGAAGTCAGTACTTAGAGGCGACAGTCTGTTTCATGCTAAATGCAATCGTCAGTTATATATATGTGTGTGTGTGTGTGAATAATACTACCAAATATGATTGAATAATTAAATTCTTGCTAGTTTCTTTCAGAATTTTTGTACTAAATGAACAGAAATTTGCATTGTGTAAACTTGTACATGTATTTTACACAAAAATGTGATGAAAATCCACTTCCCATGGTATTGACCAAGTATCACAATTAATTTTGGAATCTCTTTTTTGAGCAGGTTGATAACTTTTTAGTAACCCTCTGTGTGTTTGTTATAAAAATTTCCTGTCTCAGGTGAAATGATCCTTGGTACTTGTGGGTTATCTGTCACAACATTTTAAAAATTAATTTTCCAACTTTTTCACAAATACAGATGTGTAAAAAATATACTATCCCAAAGATTCATTTAGTAGTCTGAAAAAAGGAAAGAAAAATTAATTAAAAAGAAAAAAACTATTTAAATACTACATGTAGCGTTATAAAAGATCACCAATACATAAATTAAAATGTGGAAACGAACCAGAAACGCTTTTTAAAAAGTAGCAACAAATAACTCCAGAGTACCGAATCCTTTAATTTCATGATTTAATTCTCCCTCAATTGTCAACTTTGACAGACCAACCAGTTTTTATTTTTTTGATCTTAAATACTGAAAAGTCACCATGCCACTTACATGTCTGCTATTTTCATTAATTTCTTCCAAGGGAGATAACTTGAATCATTTTAATTATTCTTCTCTTATTTTGTTTCTTGTTGGTTATATTTCTTATTAAAAAAAAATACTTACCAAGTTGATCTTTTTCTATTACTAGTTTCGTGAGTTTGATTCTCACTAGGTGCTAAACAATTCTTATCATGCACTAGCACCAGACTAAATAAATATCTTTAAGTAAATATGTTTTGACTTTATTGTAAATCAAGATTTTATAATTTTTGTTGTTGTTGAGTGATAAGTATTGTTTTTGTCTAAAAACAATACTTATAACTCAACAACAACAACATAGAATCTTGACTTACAATAAAGTCAAAACATATCTTCTTAAAGATACCAGCTTATTAGCCTTATTAACTTAAACAATCTTACCTGAAAAGGTTTTTAATTTTTTTTATTTTTAACTCTGGCTGCAGTACCAATTAGCTGTACCACAAAAGTTTCCTTCCTTCCTTTTTATTTTCCTCCTAAGGATATTAGTCATAGTGTCTTGGTTAATAATATAAACAGTTTTGTCATCACTTAGGAATCCTCACCTGGAAATAATCTGTCCTTTTGTAATGGTAAAGATTTCTATATGATCTAAAGATGTTAGATTTTTCAACAAACGCATTTGTACTATATTTCCAATATACAAATGAACAGGAATCATCATTACCTAATATACTAATCTATAAACTTGTAAAATACTCAGATTATTGCTAATGTTTAGTTGATTTTAGTTCATTGTTTTGATTTTTAAAGTAATGTTTGATAACAAAATTCACACTTTTGGGGAAAAATTGTTTTCCTGTAAATTCTTTTGCCTACATTACTTATATATTAGCAACTTGTCTGTTCATTAAAAACGACATTAAAATCTAAGAAATAATTTTGTTCTAATCTCAACAGAAAGATTTATACATTTTTTCTCTATTTTTATTCTTTCAGGTTTTGAATGTTTGTCGTTAGATAATTACATAATGTTAAATGTTTGTTCATTATATATTTCTTCAAATCTGTAATCAAATATGAAGAATGCAATCAAGTAATTACCATTAGTGTGTAGTTAGATTAAAAAAAACTAAAAAAAACACAAAAATGTTTTTAAATATGTCACTGATTCATGATTAAATGTGCTTGTTTTAACACAATGGCTTCTTATGGCATGTTCTGTATTACAATTGACATTCTACAGTTTTGTTTAAAGTAATATAGTTTTGGCAACATTGTTTACTTTAATTATTATTCATATGTTGAGCTTCTTTTTTTTTTTTACACAACCTTGACACACATCACATGACACTATGGTAGGTGGATACAAAGCCAAAGATCATTCTTTATAGTTTCAATTTTATTTACTTTAATAAGTAGTCATGTATAGCAATTTCTAATGGTAACTGTTAGAAAAGAGAAAACAAGAGCTAGCATTACATAAGAGTTCAAATATTCAAAACAGCAGTAAATGTTTACATTATTTACATTGTTTGGACTGTTGTCCTCATTTTTGTTGCAATATTCACAACATTTTAGCTGTCGTATACTCTGGCCTTCTTCGGGTGATTGGAATTTTGAATTGAACTCTTTATTTCGGCCTCCAGGGTAAATTGTTCTCACTCCACGTGCCATGCCTCTTCCAGATGTTTCAGTACCACTTATCTCTCTTTAACTCAACTATCCAAGTTTTTTTCCACCTCTGCTGTAACCAGGTATTGAACTCACGATTCATTGGGTCAAGTCACTAGATTCAACCAACGCTTTTATCCACTGGGCCATGTCTATTTGGAGAATTGAATTAAAGGGAGACTGATACTGAGACATCTGGAAGAGGCATGACATGTGGAACTAGAACATTCTCCTCCGGTGTTCAAAATGAGGTTCAGTTCGAAATTCCAATCACCTGAAGAAGGCTGGAGCGTACAACAGATGAAACGTCATGAATATGGCAACAAAGATGAGAACAACAGTCTAAACAATGTAAATAATTGCAATACCTCCTCTCAGAAATATTGACACAGATATAGGTGTAAATGTATTAAAGAAGTTCAAAGAACAGACCAGCAAAAATGTTGATATTGCTTTATATAAGCTTCAACATATTACCATTTTTTTTTTTTTTCATTTCATAATTCTAGATAATAATTAAATTGTTCCCTAGATGCCACATCTAAGGAAGACTGGATAATAAACTAATTTAAATATTAAAACAATGCCTTAAAACCACTCAACATAGAAAAATCTATAATTATTGAAGTCATTCTGCATCTTAAAAAAAAGAACTAAAAAAACAATATATTCTCAGAGTATGTGG
This sequence comes from Acanthosepion lycidas, assembly GCA_963932145.1. Taxonomy (NCBI): domain Eukaryota; kingdom Metazoa; phylum Mollusca; class Cephalopoda; order Sepiida; family Sepiidae; genus Acanthosepion; species Acanthosepion lycidas. The sequence continues at coordinate 82,514,784 of OZ010606.1, forward strand.
ATGTTTTTTTTTTTTTTTTTTTTTCATTTCATCCCTAACATGGCAATAAAACTATGCAAAAGGTTTAAAAGAACAGGATTCAAGGAGACAGGATAACAAACAATATTGCATTTAAATTTTTGAAGATCATAAATGATTGGAAAGTAGAAAGTCACAAACAAAAAGTTCAAGAAAAGAAACTATTATCATAGAACTTATGGTTACAACAAGCAGTTTCAACAGTAAAATTATGAGACCTAACTGCCAATCTAGTACTGAGCTTAAATTCATGAAGTCAAGGTACCAACAATAAAATATCATCAGGATAATAGAAGAGGCATTATAACATTGGGAAAGTAACTGAAACCAAGTTAGTATTAGTTCTTAGTTGCACACTAAGCTCTCAGTGCTTGTCAAACTCTCTGCCTTTGGGCAGAGAGGAACCCAGACGAGGCTATGCCAAAGGGCAGTCTCATCTGGGGAGGTGGACAAACCGAATGCTATTATTAATGGGGCTACAGGGAATTTTTACCCAGGCCTACATACTGGGAAAAAACCCATGTTAATCCAACCTTGTGGCACATCCTGCTCTGTGGGGAACTCGGGTAAATACTAAGTAACTGAAACCAAGATGTCAGGTCAGAGCTGATAATGTTGCAGATTCTTCTTCTTCTTCCAATGCACTGACAAATGATAGACTTATATATCTACAACATAGGTTCTGGCAAGAAAAATTTTCTAGCACAACATAGTGTACCTGCTTTCTAAGCAGCAGACCTAGTAACTGATTCAATATAATCGTTCCACGTTCATGTTAGGGGAAAACGTGAGACCAAGAAGGTGCAGTGCATTGCACTTCTGGAAGTTGGCATCAGCCATGCTGATGGAAGACGAAAAGGTTCCTTAAGATGATTAATAGAGAACAGTTTCATTTTAAAGGTATAAATTCTTGTCCCAGTTAACAACAGATTTTACATGTAGATATTATGGCTCCACAGACAAGACTACAATGTACCTGTGTATTTGCCACCAACTCTAAAGTTTGATAATTTTAATTTTAGTGTTTCAAATATTTTTTCTATAAAGCAAAAAGACTCATCTCACTTGTAATATTGGTAGAACATCCATCTCCTATATACCTTTATAGGAAAGAAATGCAATTACATACATACCATATAAAAACACACCCAAACTTTTTCTACCAAATAACAAAAAATATTTACAAGCATGCCAAAAAGATTCTACAATACAACACACACCATTTAAATTGCAGTATCTATTGGTTAGAAATTATCACCATGAGAAATATTTGACCAATCAGAGAAAACTAAAACCCTGTTTTTCTCAAGCATACTTTCAGGAAAAATTTCTTATAAAAACCCACAGATTTTAACTTTCACAAGCAGTGATGTGACTGTCTCCAAGCTGTCCAAACACAAAAAGAACATACTGAAAGAAAAATATAGATGACTTCAAGTGAATAATCTGCAACAACAATAGCATAGATGGTCAGTGAATCTTCACTGATGATCAAAGGTTTTTTCTCAACCACAGATTTTTTACCATGGACTAAGTGCCCAAAGACTTTAACTCAACTGGAGACTATTTTTACTCCTTTTTAACTCTTTTGAATTCATGTACATATGTTTATAAATACAAATGATTTATTTAACAAGCATACATATGTCTTCTTCGTTTTATTATTGTTTGGAATTTGAATAAATAATTAATATAAACAAAAAACCATGAATGACAGAATTACCTACAAATTCCTATTGCTTGGTGGCACTACTAAAAGGAATGTTAGTATTGTCAGAAACTTATAATTTTGATGAGATTTCATATTCAATATTTATTGGAGGTAAGTTTAATGATTTGATTTAATGTCCCATAGAATTAATATTCACACTAAAGCATAAAAATGTATTTTCTTCTGTTTTATCAGCCAGTGCTGATAATATTACCTTTTTATAAAAAGAGCAAACTTGGAATGATATAACACTTCAAAGATGTGTCAATAATTGTATTTTAAATTAGAGGCACCGTTAAAAAATATTTTTACAGTTTGTAATTGTTGCTTTCTTTATATTTATCAAATTAATTTTTGTTTTTATTTTTCAGGGCTCAAATATTCTTTGACACTTATGTGTAAATTTTTCATAATTTTTTTGTTAAATTCATTTGTCTTCTTTTTACAGTATACCAATTGCAAAAAGAAGCACCACACCCACGGAGGATAATTTCTCAACGAGAGGTAAGCCTATGAATTTGTTTTACTTTTCTTTCAGACAGGCATAAAAAAAATTATGTCCAAAATAGACCCCCTGACAAAAAAAATGAATTAACATCTCACAATTTGAAAAACAATATTGGAAAACTGGCTTTAACCTTTAAAAAGGCATGACTTCAATCTTCCTTGTGCTGTATTCTATCATTCATTAGAGCTAATATCCAGCCTTGAGACATGGCTGGTGATAAAGCATGAATAAGAGTAATTTTGCTTATTCTTAAATTGAACAGAAGCCAAATTATTTTTAAGTTAAATTTTTTTAAATGACTTCCTGTATTCTGGCTAGACTTTCTGATAAATTATTGGAAGTAATTTTAAAGCATATACAGTGGAACTTTGGTTCTCTAACGTCTCACATGTTGAATAAATCAGTTTTTGAACAGAAAATTCAAGATGAAAATGCCTTGGTTCTCGAACAACATTGCCGATCCGAGTTAACCTGAACGGAATTTCTGAGTCAACTGCCATGTTGTATAGATTCATGTATTGTGCCGTGTTTTTCTTTTCCAATTTTATTGTACTGTGATTTTTTTTCTCTACAACATTTATTCCTATTGGAAAAATAGTTTTGGTTTACAAACACTTTGGGTTACGAATGGCCATCAGAAACAAATTCGCTAACCAAGGTTTCACTGTATCTGATTTTGGAAATATTTTTTTTCACATCACTCTAAATATTAAGAATAAGAATGAAATATTCTGTCAAGATCTTTTTTTTTTTTTTTTTTTTTTTTTAAAGGTTTTACATATTTATAAATTGAGACATTTTGATAAAAATACAGATTTAATAATATTTTATTTATATCTTCACCTTTTTTATTAAAATATCTTTCTCTATTCTCTCAAATACAAGTCACCATATCGGAGTGGTACAAACTTTCAGCTATGAAAAAAATATATACTTTTTCAAAAACAGATTCTGTAAATAGAGTTCATAATGTTTATCCTTAACTATCTAATATGACATTGGAGTGGGGTCTTAATAATCTGTTGTGGGGTTGGAATTGTTTTCAGTAAGCAATAAATGGGAGTGGGGGTCATAATGAAAAGTAGTGGGAGTGATTGGAAAATCATTTAAAGGGTCAAGAATTGCAAAATCAATAGACAGGCTTGGAGCTAGAAAATTTCCTAAAATAAAAAAACTCTCCTTCCCCAATTACACACCTAAGTGTACATAAAAATATGTTGTCTAGTGTTCAAATACTGTGCTATTTAACAACTGACTAAACTACAATTGCTACTACTGTTTACCTTCTTCTGACAAACAAAGAGTTTCATTTAACTATCATAAAAGACGCTACTCTTGACTTCAGTGTCACATTTCCAAAATTCTGATTTGTCACTCTTTCATAGACACCTCCACTGAATTTTCAATAACCTAAGGTTTAAAATCAAATTTTAAAAATGTAAAAGCATTCTTGAAGATTTCATTTTAGTTTTATTGAAAGCTAAATGATTAAATTTATTATTTTCAGTAAAAAAAATATTCTGGCGTATTTCAGATGGAAATTATATAGAGTGGAACATCAAATAATTGCTTGATTTTTTTTTTTTTTTTTTTTTTTTTTTTTTTTTCTTTAAAGCAGCCATTTTCTTAATTTCAAGAAATTTGTAAACAAAACAAATTTATTGGTTTTAAAAATCTTCCAAAATTAAATTATAGATTTGTGACAGGTTATTTGAGTAAAATTAAAAAATTTAAAGTTAAATTAATCTGATTTGAAATAAGTATTACTTACTTATAGCATAAAAAATACAATATACAAGCATTTCTTAATGATGGGTCCCCTCTTTCTTTGATCTTTATAGACTTATCAAGAAGCTCTTAAGATTATGACAGTTTTATGGATGACCAGAAATAACATAAATTTACAAAATCTAAGTGAACGCATTTTTTTTTCTTTTAGTTTTTAAACTACCTAGTAATTTTTACAAATTACCATATTTTCAACAATCATTTTATATTTTATTGACTTTGAGGTTAGGTTTTTAAAAAGCTTTATGAAATTTGCATTGTGTCTCTAGGTTCTTAAGTTTACTACCTTTAAACAAAAAATTAATTAATTGAACCAATGACCCAAACTAAAATAAATACATAAAAATACGTTGGTCTTTCCTCTTAATAATAACATAAACATTTTGATGACTAAACTTTGTTTTTTTTTATAGAGTTTAGGGCCTTTTTTCATCATGTTATTGTCAGTTAGCTCCTCCTCAATTTCCTAATTATAACTAGGACACACTCTCCCTACACTATAAATACTGGGCGACTTCTTGCCTGGCTCACTTTATCACTTTGCATTTCAGCAGACGCATTTAAAAATGTGTTCTCTCACAGAAATCTGCGTTTTGCCCACTTGTGGGAAAACGCCATGAAACACACATACACGTATGTACGAACATTCACCAAAATACAAACAAATATATTCACACAAATACAAATGTTGATTTCTTTGTCACTTGTAAATTTTGTTGTTTAATACACATATTTGTTGATATATATATATATATATATATATATATATATATATATATATATATAGGTCTTGTTTGTTTTCTTTACCTCTATGGTTGAACTCAACTTGAGTCTGCCATGTTCTTGTACTTGGACCTTCTTCTAGCAGGAATAAACAGCACATGTTCCTAATTCAACAACACATAAACACACGGTCCTCTACACTATGCTGTTTTTTTTATTCAACCAAGTGGAGGTACCTTCCCTTTAGTCTTTACCACTCTAGTTTTCAAAATCATGGCTAATTATTTTCCATGAAGTTTTTTAGGCAATTTTACATGTGTGCTTTACTCATCCTCTGTCAACATTATTTCAGTTTTCTCTTTTGTATGTTTACTTGGGAAATTTATGCTTAATGTTTTGTCCCCCCTCTCCCATTACCCTCATGTTGCAGATATACGGGATACTTAGAACAGCCAGGTGAAATTAGAAAAATCCATTATTAAGCATGGATACCAGGCCATGTTGACAAAAAGGATAATAAGAAATTAAATGAACTGGCAAAAAAATACCTGTAACTTGGAAATAACTCATATAAAAATTCCATATGCAGATTTTAAAAAGAAAATTAATAACTGCAAATGGCAAGTAATATAGGACACATTCCTAGAAAACAAATTTTATGAAAACCAACCAAGCATCAGACAAGAAAACCCCAAACTACTAAAAGGGCAAAGAGGTGGACACTGTGATAACTCGAGTTCATATTGGACATACAATAATTCTTGTACATCTGCTAAGAACTGAAGGTTATACCTTGATATACCCATTGCAATCATAGATTATTGGTTAAGCACATTCTCATTGAATATAAACACTATCAGCTTAAATGTAGTAAATACGACAATGTCACAAATATAAAAATACTGCAAAAGTAGGTATACAGTAAGTATTATACTAGTATTACTTGTATTATAATAATGGTTCTAGAGTTCATTTAATACTATAATTGCTTTAATTCATTAAAATCATTTCTAGTATTTTTATTTTTATTATAATACATTTATTATTTTTATTTTTTAATAAATACAGAGCAACATCAGTTATTAAATGTCTTACATGTCAAACAAATCAGTTTTCAAACAGAATATTTGAGATGAAACAAAATTTTGGTTCTTGAACAACATTGCCGAACCAAGCTGAACTGAGTCAATCTTAACAGAATCATTTCCGAGCTGACCGCCATGTTGTATACATTCGTATGTTGTGCCGTGATTTTCTTTTCCAATTTTATTGTACTCTGCCTTTTTTTTCTCTTCATTAGTCCTCAGTCATGGCTCCAAAAGAAAGCTAGCAGTGATACTGATAAAGGAAAAAAAAAAGTTAAGAGAAAAACAATTGTTGATGATATTGTCTGTTTTTACTCAGTTTCATATGGCAAAATCAACAATCTATACTATTCTTATGAATAATGAGAGAATCATGTCTTTCCTTCCCCTTTTCCAAACAATGACATCTCTTTCCTTCTCCTTCCAATGTCACCTCTCCTACATACATGTACGATAAAATTTAAGTGTTCCTTTATATTTATACTGTTTAGTACTAGTTTTTTTTTGTTTTTTTTTCTTAGATTTAATGATTTTCATTAGTTTTGTGTATAAACTTGTGCACAAAGTACTGTTGTTAAAGTTTAAATAAGCAATCATCTTGGAACCAGGAACAGATTAATCCATTTTAAATTGATTCCTATTGAAAAATAATTTTGGTTTACGAACATTTCAGTTTACGAATGGGCTACAAGAACAAATTCATGAACCAAGGTTCTACTGTATTAATAATAAATGTTTTTGGGTAAAGTGAAGAGTGTGAATGAGCAGGGTGGGGGTTTGAACATTTGAGGGATTGATATGTTTATTGATGATATGTTTGTATAATCAATACAATATGTTTTGTGCACACATTTTGTTTTTCATTATTGTATACCTATTTTTGCTCATTCCGTATTGTTTAAAGATATTACCCCTGACCAGATAATAGGATTTCTAAAAGAAATAGGAATTTTTTAATTCCTTTAATAATTGTTTATGTATGGGTATATAAGTAGGATGGGTTTAAATGGTTGACAGATTACACAATCTGTTTTAAAATGAATTGTAGCTACCAAAATTGAGCCCTTCCAACTATTAGGGGAAAAAGGAAAATAGAAAAGTATATATGTAATATAGGTATTCCCCTGGTTGGCATAAAATACACATTAGGGTTGAGCCCCCCCCCCATCCCCCTATAAAACTACTTCAAAGCAGATAGATTATCTGAAAATACTTTCTAACCAAAACTTTTTTTTATTCTGAAAAAGATTATTGAAGTACAGTTAGCAAGAGCAATGACCTCTGTCAGAAAGCAGTGAATTTGTTCAGGTGAAGCCTTTTTACCTGCCTTCCACCACCCATCACACCCTAAAATATTATAATTCTTAATTCTTTTGTGATTATCTATTTCCTGGTTCCACTAGATGATAAATTCCAGACCTTTATATTTATTGTGAGTAAAAAGAAAATATCTCACACCAAACTGCCGAGTCATTTCCTTAACAGTCCCAGTCATTTCCTTTTTCCATTTCTTTCTCTTTTTTTTTTCTCCCTCTGCTTTCTCTTTACCTTTAAATAACAAATGGTGACCTATAACTCTATCTCTTTTACTTTTGATTACTTGTTTTATTTATTTTCATTTTTTATTTTTTTTCTACTTCCTTAGGCTATAAAATATTTAAACATTTTATAATCCCCAACCTCAATCAATGTCATCTCTATTGGGGCTTTATTGATTTAGTGATAAGCAGGAGTTATCTTTCCTTAGATTCTTTGGTAACTGACGTGCCTTGTTTCTGTCCAAGAGTTGATAAAGTTTCATTAAATTTATTGTCCCAGTTATCTTAATTATTGAATATCCTATAAACAGCAGTTCACAAGTAGTTGCAGTTATTTTTCTTTTTCTTTTTTTTTTTTTAAACCTATTTTAGACTAAAAATATTTTCTTTTCCTTCATTGGTTGAAATACATGGATAATAACTTTAGATTGAAAATCAATACTCAGGAGTTCAGAGCAACTATGCAATTTCATTACCAACAGGGAATACTGAAATGTTTTGGAACTGATAAAACTCGTTATAACAAAAAAAAGAAATAAAAAAAAAAATTCACATGTTTAGTTATTTGATCAGATTTTGAGAAGTGGGTTCAGCTGAGAACTTTCCAGCATCTCCTTGTATAAGTAAGCAATAAAGGTATAATATATGTACCAATTATTAATGAAACGCTATACAATGCCTTGATCAAATCATTCAACATGTGACATGAGATAACAATAGCTATGAAACTATATTTCATCACCTGATGAGTGTGGCATTGTCAGGACAGCCGTCCTAACCTCATAGCAAACTCAAAATATTTGGTAAGTGTAGAGGGCGGGTAAAAACAAATTTTCATGCAAGTGTCCTGAAATGTGTTTTATAAATACATGGTGTTTACAAATGCCATAAAAATGACAGCACTCTCTCTCTCTCTCTCACACACACTCATATATATGGAAAAAGACAAAAGGTAAACTTATCCTAGCTGAATGGTCCTCTGAGGGACATTATCAAGGCAAATGTAATAGTTTTATTTTGTGACAAGTATTTATATAAAAGAGCAATAATGTTATTGGTTTTTCAAAATTTTTGATATAGGGGTTCTCGTGAATATTCATCAGGTTAGCAGAAAAATCAGGCAAGTTCAACTCAGCTAAGTTTTCCTTTTGTCTTTATTCATATTGTTCTTTTACAGATATACTCTATCTGAAATTTTACACACACACACACACACACACACACACATAATGTGATAGTTGTGCATTTGGGTAGCAATCACTCTTTAATACATGTTTCATTGAAGAAAACTGACAAGGTACTTTTAGTTTTTTTTTTTTTTTTGTATACAGTACAAATGTGTTCTTTTTTGGACTTAATAAATGTTGGACCTACCACCACCAGCTTTTCAAGACCCGACCTACATCTTTGCAACAAGAGCTCAAGATGCACATATTTAAATCAACATCTTATCAGCACCAAGCCCATTGCACAAAATACTCATGACAGTATTACTGCAAAAAAAAAAAAAAAAATTTATGAAGTGATGAAAGCCCTTATTATAAAAAAACAAACAGAAACCAATCCTTAATAACATTCACTATGAACATGAGCACTGTATTTGAAAATTCAGATTTACTAACTTCAGCAACTTTTCTACCATCTACAGCACCACTTACGCATTATTTATTATAGTAATATGACAAAAATGATCTTTGACTATCACTGTTAGGCATTGACTTTAATGTCCACTTGTGTTTTCTTTTTTGGACACAGTGTGTAGAAACTGTCCAAACGTTCTATAATTCCGAGTGCTTTCAGCTATATTTTTAGCCATTATCAAGGATGGTTTTATTTTTTCAATTTAATTGGATGTGTGGGTTCTGTGTATGTTTTTAGTGTTATAGAAATGTTGTGGCTGCATTCGTAGTTAATATTATTAAGTGATGGCATTTTCTTTTTTTATTATTAAGGCTTCCATTATTTTTAATCTTTTTTAAACAAACACAAAATCCTCATCCACATGTAAAACAAAAAAAAAAGATCTTTTTTTTTTTTTTTACATGTGTGTTACTTTTAAGGTATGCTATATTTATAAGTTAGAGTGCTCAAAATCGGGGATAAAGTGTATGTAAATATAAAAGTGGGCATTGAAGTCAACACAAAGTGGTGACTGTCTGTTTCATGTTTAAATGCAACCTTCAGGCCATGCAACATGAAACAGGCTATCACCATTGTGTATTAACCTCAATATATATATATATATATATATGGAGGTAAATTGGAGTAATGGATAGCAGCTTAGATTGATGAATCAGAGAGCCAGGTTTGAATTCCAGTTGCATTCATTATATTCACTTGCATGCAAATACCCTTGAGGAAGGCATGAATGCATCTCTTCTCTCCCTAGATATGTATAAATAGCAGAACAGATTGGGACCTATAGCCTTGAGTGCCAACTGGTCTAGGAAAAGGATAACTCTAAACTCAAAACCTGAGGAGAATCATTTGGGGTCCTTGTACATGCTGTGCACCAGTTATCTGTATTTGGCTTTTCCAAAAAGAGTGGTTGGTTCTGTACAAGTCTTTACCACAATAATCAAATTATGTGTGGATAGTCTGAGTATTTGGTTCTCAGAACTAATGAGGTGGGCCCTCATCCATCCATAAATGACTAAAGAGTCCTATATATATATATATATATATATATATATATATATATATATATATATATATATATATATAATTTGTTTTCCTTACAATTATTATTGTACTTTGCACTTTCATTGTGTCAGCCTTTTCCTCTCTTAGCTTTGTAAACATCTTGGAACAGTCCACAGTTGTCATAAGACACTGCCACCTGGCCTTGACAGTGCAAGAGAGATAACTTTATTGCATCTAAAAGTTAGACATCACAAAAAAATTTACAAATAGAGTAAGGTGGTATCTTGTTACACTGATTTGTTTTTCTAGCATCTTTAAAAACTGAAGTCAACAGAGAAATCTGATATATCAAAAATGATTCCTTGGCCCCAAACCAAAGATACCCAACATTATCAGACATAATGCCTGTCTTTCAGTATATACTCTGTATATATATATATATATATATATATATATATATATATATATATATATATGTGTGTGTGTGTGTGTATGAACACATTTTGTGTAGCTTCTCTTTCAATCTCTCTAGATTTGGAAGTGCAGGGAGAACTTCTGTCATTCTCTTTCTCCTGCCACTTCTCTCCTCACTTAGTTAATATTTATATATTTATTAAGTGTGAGTAAAAATAATCTGGATTTATGCTTGTGTGCAAAAGAAAAAAAATTATAATCCTATTCAAAATTAATATCAAATAAATTGTTAATAAATTCAATTCCCTAAAAGAGCAGTTAGTCTGGGATCAGAGAGTGCAATGTGTCTGCTTCTTTTTTCTCTTTCAGTAAAGAATTAAGCACAATGTCTGTGAGTGAAAGGATGATTCCTCTTGGGCACAGGATGTGTGCATTTGGGGGTTTCTTGGTGTTCAGTTTCCATTTTGGACATCCGGTTACCACAGGAAACTTAATGATCATTTCCTGTCAGAACTTCAAGACAGCAACAGGAAAAAAAGAAAGAAAAATATCAAGGAAAATAAAAGAATTTCACAGTAAACAATTTAAGTTGCCTACAAACAAGGCATTAAATTAGACATGAAAACTTTAAAGTATAAATTTAAGTGTGATATATTGAGTCATTAAATTCTTTCACTTTTGAAATGTCTAAACAAATATTACCAAATAAAAAAAATTTCTTTCAAATGGCAAGAAATTCCTCTCTGCACTTTGTATGTAAAAATAGAACTGCAATGAAAAAAAAAAAGTGAATTTACCAAACTTATCAAATTGAAAACAGGAATAATGTCAACATTGATTATCTCCTTTCATTTTTCTTTATATTTACAGGTTTAAAAATTATTCCTTTCCCTGTCAGCTGATATTTTGATAAAAGTTGTTTTTGCTTTTAGACAATTATTTGCAACTTCTTTAAAAATTTAAACCTCAGACTTTTTCTTTTTTTTTTTAAATTCAAAGATGAACTGAATATAGACGGTAATCAAATTCATTTTCTTTTTCTAAATTACATTGGTAAAATTCAAGAAAGATTTTAACATCCAGTGAAGAATCTTTGCTTCTTTGTCAACTTTTTTTTCTATAATTAAAAAGTTTTTGTCACTCATCCAATATAGATTCTGGTTTTCTCTTGAATGGGATTTCACTATCTGTAGTTTTTGTTTTGTTGTATTTGCTGTTTTTCATTTAGGTACAAATAAATCCAGTGGTATTTGTAATTAGAACTTTGTGTGCAACATTGTGACTAACGAAACAGTGTTCATGTCAATGCTTTTTAAAGAAAAAAAATAATGTTATTCGAATATTGACTGCTTTCAATATAAAACAATTAAAAGTATGGTCTAGAATAAATTACAAATAACAAGTCAATAATGACATCAAAGTGTTGTGTACCAGAGATTATTCTGGGGATTGAGGGGATTTTTTTCTTCCTTTGGGCAACATTACCACTTACCATGGAGGAAGTCTTGATTGAGAGGGTATATAGGTGGTGGGTCCATTAGATTTGAAGAAATGTGGGCAATGATGGCTTTGTTCTCCATTTCTTATCTGTTATTGTATATTACATGCTGAAAAAAATAAGATGACAAACTGACTGCTAAGTGGGAAAAAGTTGAGTTTATACCTCAGCTTTAAAAGGTATAGCACTATAATCAGAATTTTAGTTGTCTTGTTTCACTAGGGTTTTGTTTTCTGCTAACCTCTATGGGAGGTACAATTTTTTTAATATATGTATATATATCTATATATATATATATATATATAGAGAGAGAGAGAGAGGGAGAGAAAGAAAAAGAGAGAACAGGTAATAAATCCATTGGTATATAATCCAAGTGGATCCTAGTAATAGCAAATATTAAAACTGATCCACAAAAAGAGCTCAATGTATTTATTATAACAGAACATACAAATTACACAACAAAATCCCAAATTACCTCATGTGGGGCAGGGGAGTTATAGATCTATTTCAACCAACAAGAAGTGTGTTCGTCTTATTCAACCCTGGTGTATAGTCTATGTTCATGTCGTAATTAGAAATTTAACATTTTTTCAACTGCTGTCAAAGTTAAATTTTAAATTTCTAACTCCAACACACAGTCTGTACACCAGGGTTGAATAAGACTAATGTACTTCTTGTTGATTGAAATAGATCTATAACTCCCTCCCCACATATGAGGTAATTTGGGATTTTGTTGTGTAATATATATGTGTGTGTTTCTCAAAAACTAAACTTCTCCCTATGAATCATCTGAGAGACCCCTCTCTGCTTTCCATCTGATACTAATCTCCAGGAAAGGGGCTCCCTGCACTTTCTCAGGCTAACGTTCTCAGTTGACATGAAGTAGAAAGACTATATTGGATCCATTGCTAGGTCAGCTGCTAAGAAAATTTGTTCATTGTGTCGTGCGAGACAATTTTTCTCTCTACCTTACAGATCTATAAATCTACCATTTGGTCATGCTTGGA
>OZ010606.1:82532716-82565216 GCA_963932145.1 Acanthosepion lycidas
TGGCAGAAGCACTAGACCAGTTGTGACATCAATATTCAATGCATAGACAAACGGTAGATTTATAAATGTGTAAGATAGATCATTTTTCTTGCCAGAATCTCTCATGACACAGTGAACCAACTTTTGTAGCAGCAGACTTAGCAATTGATTTAATATAATCTTTCCAGTTCATGTCAGTTGAAAAACATCAGCCTAAGAAGATGCAATGAGTCAGTCTTCTGGAGGTTAGCATCAGCCATACTGATTGAAAGTAAAACAGGTTCTCTAAGATAATTAAAAGAGAGCAGTTTCTTTACATAGGCATTAAAATTAACAAGCCATTTCTTACCACAGCAACAGATTGTAGGTTTTTTTTTTTTTTGTTTGTTTTTTTGTTTTTAGATCAGCTGCCAATTTGACCTTATCAAACTGATCAGATTTACCAGATTGAAAGTCAGCAACCTGGTTGATACTTGAAGGAAGGTCAAAGACCCAGTTATATAATCCATCGGTTGTCTCAGTTTCTGTGTAACATATTAAAGAATTTCTACATTAAATATGTTCTCACAACAACCATCAAATTCTTTGTTAACGCTTTAAATTATTGTCGGCTGTTGTAGGTTAAAGAAAGAAACCAAATTATTTCTTTACAAATCATTGAATTAAACTCCTAATTTATGATTAGGAATTTTGAAATGTAATTTTTATTATATAATTGCTCAACTTGCCTTTTGAAATTAAAAAGGCAAGTTGATTGAAGTGAAATGGTTTTTTAAGAGCATACCATCACAAATGAGTTGGGCTAGAAAAGTTTAACACCTTCTATATTTAACATATGCCTGAATCTATGTAAAATTGAAACCATCAAATGGTGATAATTGTCTTGACACTTTTTTTTTTTTTTTAGACCCACCACCATGAATTATCTAAAAAATGATTATTTTATTCAATTCTCATCATTCATTGAAGAATAGCTTGCAATTTTAAAAGTTCTTAAAAATAACCTATTTGCAGCTTGGATTCTAGCAACAGCAAAATGTTTGACCTATCTGGGAAAAAAACCCCAAAAAAACAGTGTATACACTTTTGACTCGCTCAGCAAAATTTATTTACAAGGTTATAAAAATATGTTAACCAATACAATATTTATTATTTAACATTTTAAAAAGAAACAAATTTGAAAAGAAATTTATAAAAAATTAGAAAATTATCAAAATATGTTAAGAGAAAGAAATGCTCACAACCTATTTTAGTGAATTTGTGTGGCAAGAGCAGATGAAAGAAATGCCCTGAAAATGCATTTTAGCAAAAATTATAATTACTCTTTGTTATGTCTTTTAAATTTTTGTTGTTCAGACATTTTTATAATTTTACAAATAAAAAAAATTTTTTTTTCAGATTTATTTCTTTATAAAATGTTAAATAATAAATGATTTATTATATTTTGCTTACATATTTCTATATTGTAAATATAAAATTATTCTTGTAAATAAGCAATTTAATAAATAAATAGTATTTAATATCTTTGTTGTCAATTCTCAAGAACAAAGAAAATGTATAAATCCACTTTTATATATTTGGGTTTTATTAAAATTCTAATCAACATTTTTTTTTTTTTTTTTTTTTTTAAACAATGAACATTGCTAAAGGAGTCAAAAGTGTATGCAGTAATAGTGGTGTCAAGGGAATAACCGTTCTTTTGGTTTTTTTTTTTTTAGATATGAAGGTTAAACATTGGCTTATTAACTTTTTTTTTTCTTTTTTTTTTTTTTTTTTTTTTTTTTTAGTGCTACATTCATTACAATTGTAATCAAGATGCCTGCTAATTTACTGAATAGACTTGGTTATATTTTGTTTATATTTGATAAGATTCTCAAACATTATCCCTGTCCTGGGTATGATGATAAACTACATCTGCATCCTGGGTAAGATGATAAAATACGTCCAGCAGCAAGGCTTCTGATCAGGAGGTTTTGAGAAGCATGGGACCACCTTTTAATTGCCGGTGTTCCCAGGTCCACCCTGACCTGGGGTGGTAGCACCTGTTAGGGTCCCAGCTATGGGTAAATAGTTACCCCCCCACCAAAGTGGTAAAAAAACAATGAAAGTGTAAAAATAGGTTTTAATACCAGAAATACTTTGTAAAAAATTATTACCAGCAATAAATTTTTGAAGAAAAAAAAACTATTACCAGCAATACATTTTTGAAAAAAAAATATTATCAGCTATACATTTTGAGGAAAAAATATTACCAGCAATATTTTTTTGAAAAAAATTATTACCAGCAATACATTTTTGAAGGAAAAATATTACCAGAAATAGATTTTTGACAAAACAAAACATTACCAGCAATAAAAATTTTGTCAGCATTAAATAACCCATTGAGGTTGATATGACATAAAACAAACCAAACCAAACCTGACATTATCCAACTTGTTGCAAAGTGTTAATCTTTAGTTTCTTCTATTTAAACTCTTTTTTTATATCCCAGTCTTTGTTCCTTAGTACAGACCTTTCACTGGGCAGATGGGGCACTGTTCCATACCTTAGAATAGTGCTACGGACAGTGGTGGTCTGTGGACTGGTGCCAGTACACAAACATTTAGCTACCAGTATGCAGCCAGTGTCCACGCCATGCTAAGGAATCATTTGTAAAGATTAACCCTTTGAGCCCTTTACCAGTGGTAGAGAAAAATGTAATGCCCAGCCACCAATTGAACAGTAGTAGAGAAAAATGACCTAATGCCCAGCTACCAGTTGAACAGTGGGTAAACACTTGTAACTATTTTTATATCTACTGTGAAACATTACATACCAATTATTTGTGAATTTTGACACAGGAGCTCAGGCAGAAGGGTTCAGCAATGTAGGGTTCAAAGGGTTATGGTTATATAATTTTTGATTTCGTGTTAATAAACTGCTTATTTTTTTTATTACTCTTTAAGTGTTTTGATATTGAATTATTTTTTGCAAAATAAATGAAAGATAAAAAATAGTCAACTTTTATTATATTCAGTATATATATTGTTTTCAGTATAAGTTAATATTATCACAGGTATGTGACACATTATGGAAAAAAATGCCAGTCCACCATATCAGATAGTTTGAGAAGCACTGTCTTAGAAAAGCATTCCCCCAATGTGGACATAATGTGAACTAATTTTGGTGTGCAAATTCCTACTCACTGCTCCCCTGACTCAAAGCTCCCCTCTTATTCAAAATATAGTCAACAGATTTGGTGCTTAATACAGGCTGTTCACCGTGGGGCGGGGGTTGGTGCTGCTACCTCCTCTCCAGAAAAGCATTTCCCAATGTGAAAATGATGTGAACTAATTTTAGTATGCAAATTCCTATTTGCTGTTCCCTTCCAACTCAAAGCTCCTTCCTCAGCCCCACAAAACACTGGCAATGGACTTAGTCCCCCCCCCCACCACCAACACTAGCAATGGACCTAGGTGCTTATTAGGGACCAAACTGAGAGTATGAGTCTTTCTAATCAGAACTTGTTTCTAGCTTTGTATAGTAACATTCAAAATCTTTACTTTTAAAACCTGGTCTTCACCAATGATCACTACTACTATATACCAATAAATAGGTAACGGCTGTTCTTGGGATTTCATGCTAGTATTATTTAATTATGGGTTATATGCAGAAACTGTTTATTATAGTGGTTTTATGTTTCCTGGAGTTTTCATGTAAGCATTAAGGATGTGTGTGCTTATAAACATTTTGAGGTACCAAGAACACAATCATAAAATGTTAATATGACTTTAATGAAGCTGTATAATTTAAAGTGAAAATGACTTGCATCTTGACCCCAGAGTTGATAATCCCTGTTAGTTAAAACTACCGATGATGATAATGATAGATATTGCTATTTGTGTTCAGACACATTGGCAACAGCAACATTTGTGACTTGGTCAACAAATTAGAAATTGCCTCTGTGGCAACAGGGGGAGGGGTTAAAAGTAAAATAAAAAAAAATCACAGAATTAAAGAAAATGAAATCCTCACCCCCCCCCCCTCTACACACACACAAAAAAGAATGGGAAGTTATTTCAGCTTAAATATCACTAACCCAAAATGCATTACAAAAATTCAAGGAGAGTTTAAACTGTTGTCTTCCTAAAAGTTGATGTTTAGTCAATTGACTAAAGGACAAAAAAAGGGTAGTTTGTTTTATTTTTGCTTGTTTGTTTTGTTATAGTTTTTTTTTTGTGTATGTGTAAAAGTTTTTACTTTGTTTCAATAGCCTCCCCCATCCTGCTACCACTGTTTCTTTTCAATCCCTTCACCCCCCCCCCCACGGCCACATTTTCTTTTGATAGCACCACTGTTTTTTTCTATAGCCTTCCCTCCCCCACCTTCACAACTGTTTCTTTCTATATCCTTCACTCCCACTCAACTGTTTCTTTCCATAGCCTTCTCCCTCCATACGGCCACTGTTTCTTTCCATAGCATTCTCCCTCCGTACGGCCACTGTTTCTTTCTATATCCTTCATTCCACCACCACTGTTTCTTTACATAGCCTTTTCCCAAAAATTAGTCAGGTTGACTTATCAAAGAGAAACTCAAACATTGAAGATCTTTCTCTAATTCTTTATTAATTCATCTTCTTATAATTTATCTGATTGATTAATATTGATTACAAATCTAATTAAACTGATTTTTCAAAAACAAAATTGGTGTAATGAGCCCAGTTTTGCTATTTTTCTTTTTCTTTTTTTTTCAAAACAGAATGTATCAAATTAGAAAGTGTTTTTTCTTATGCCATCTTAAACGTTCTTTGATACAAATCTTGTTCTCATTATAATAAAGGGAGATGGACTAAAAATTTAAGTGAAAGCATTTAACATTCTACAGAATAATCTAGTTAATCTGTCTTGTTTTGACTGTTTTTCTAAGATGATTATCTAAGACGATCATAGGAAAAGAAAGAAAGATTCTTGACAATTTTCTCAGTTTTCCTTTTCTTTTTACATCTGATGGAATTGATAAATCAGAATCATAACTTTTGTAGGTGCCTTCTAAGTTTAGCTTTATTCTTTGAGAATTTAATTTAATCTTCTATCAGAGAGTTAAGTATGATTCAAAATACTTTAGCTCCCTTTTTGCCATATTGTTTTTTCTTTTCTATCTCTTCTCCAAGAGTACTAAAGCTGTTTAACCAGATTTGGGAGATGAAAGTTTGTGCCTCTAATATGGACATAGCCTACTTGCACAATGAAAAGTACTGGATGCAAAATAAATTTAAAGGTGGAAAGCTGGAGAGTACAGTTTAAGAAATATTGTGATTAAAAGCAATGAGGATGCTAAAAAGGATTAGTAGTAGTACGTGGTTTCAAAAATTGAAGAGTTCCATTTATAAAAATATAGTCAACCTTGGTTCCACTGTCAAAAAAATGATTTTAAAATCCTTGCTTTTCAAATTTGAACCTGCATGTGTCAGGCTTTATTACTTATCCATATGTCTTGGATCAATTTATTCATATGCTTAAAACTCTGCAATATTAATGAGTAGTAAACTGCAGAAGAAATATGTTTAGTTTACAAAAACAGAAATTTTTGGAATAGAATTCAAAGAATTACTTTATATCCTGGAGTTTGTCTGAAAAGTTTCTTATTAAAAATAAAATAGATTTTTTCCTGGAGACAAAAACTGATTGGATTATGTCTGTATATAGATTTTATATGAATATTAAAGCAGACTTAGGGAAAGGTCAAAAAAAAAAAAAAAAGTGACAATTCATTTGGACTGGCACCCATTATGTCAGTCAAACTGAGATTATTGGAATATTTTTCTCTTGATGTACAGCAAAAAGTATTTTTAAAATTGAATCCTGTCTCCCCGTCCTCTGCCTGCTTTCCCCACCCAACCATCCCTAATGAGGATCCTTGGCTTGTGCCAGTGATACAATGAGAAGTATTGGAGAATTATGTGGACTTTCTAACATTCTTTGATTCTGAATATGATCAGTGTGTGTGGGGGGAGGAGTGCAAGTTACTCTCAATCCAGGCAACTCTGTTGTTTTCTCTTTTTTATTAGCTTCATTAAACATCAAGAAAAATATAACAAAAAGGGTTTCAGCCTCTCCCTCTCCCTCTCTTCTTTGTTCTTTCTCTTGTCTCTCTTGCTACCTTCCTCCTTTAATTTCTTAGTCACTCACTTTTTTCTGACTTTCTCTATGTCATTCTTATATCTCCTCCTCACAATACAATCAAAAAGATGGCAGATTTACTCTTAACAAAATTTTCTGACGTGTACACTTTCTCTGAGTTCTCTAAAATGCTGTATTTTTAACTGAATGATGGAGGCACATATTTCCTACTCTCTCCTGAAAATATTTCAAATTTATATTTCTATATACAAGGCCACCACCACAAGATATAAGATAAACATCTCTACACTATTTGTTTTTAGTGACCCATTTTGACATTAATTTGTCATTAAGATATATTTAAATACACAGAGATTAACAGCTACTTAAATAAAGTATAAGAGACATTAATTTTGTCTTTCTCAGGATAGCAGAAAAATTCCTATTCAGTTGAAATACTATATATAAATGATGTGTATTTTATGTAAGTGTAAATCTTATTTTAAAATTTGCTCTGAAATTTGATCACTGAAATGTTTCTACTTTTCTTGTTTCTTGCCTGCCCCCCTCTCTCTCCCTCTCTCACACATGCACACACTATCTCATTTTTCCCTCTCATCTCCAAATTTCCTGCATCCTCGTTAACCAGGACATTCAACTGATGAATATTTCATAAATATGTTACATTCACGAAAGGCATCGTAACAAAATCCCTCCACTTGACAAAAACTTTTGAAAGTCTTTTTATTAATTGATCCAAAAAACATGATGTCTTCTTCCATTCCTCATCAAAGATCTTGTGACAAGTCTATCAGCTGTTGCTTGCAGTTATAAAGAAGAAAAAGAAAATTTACTCTTTCATTTAAGTCGAGAAACAAATCTGCACTCTAAGAAGCAAAAACGTCTTTCTTGTCACTCTTTTAGCCTGGCAACTGAATTTATTTATTTTTTTTTTTTTTTTTTTTTTTTTTTTTTTTTAATTAAAAGTTTTTTTTTTTTGTTTTTTTTTTATTGTTCCTTCAGAAATTTGTCTACATTTACAAAAGAAAAATTATAATCTGTTTGTTTCCATTTAGGTACCTCCACAGAAACACAATACCTAAGGTTTAAAATGAATTTTTAAAAAAGAAAAATCTTTTTTGAAGCTTTCATTTCAGTTTTAATTTCAAGCTAATAGATTTAATTTAATATTTCTAATAAGCAAAATACTTTGCTGTATTTCATAGCTAATTTAAATTGATTAGAAGGAGTTTTTGTTTTGAAAATGCTGATTTTAGTGCCATCTTTCATCACAATGTAAAAAATTATTAAAAAAATCTTTCAAAAATAAAATATAGTTTTCTGAACCTCTGAGGAATATTAGCTGATTTAAAGTTTAATTAATCTGATTTGAAACAAATATTACTTGCTTTAAGTTTAAAATACCACAGAAATAGATTTTTAACACATTGAAAGCTGTTTATTTAAGGTGCTGACAGCTTGACTGACAGTTTATCAATTTTTTTTTTTACATTTTTTTTATTCTGTATAAATTATTGAGGAATTGAAATTACTTGAGGAATATAATGTGAGCGCCTTTTTATATAATTTTTAACTACCCAGTAATCTTAAAAATTTAGGAAAATATTATTCTTAATCCAATGTTTTATTGAATTTTAAGTACTTTGGCTTTAAATTTACTATAGTTATCACTTATTTTCTGATAATGTTGTGGGCAGACATCTGTATTTAAAAAATTGGTAGGTTTACACACACAAAAAAAAAAAATTTTAATTCTTTTTAAAATATTGGGGGTTGCTGAAATGTAACCTTTTTCATTTATGAACCAGTACAAATTAATACAGAAATTGAAAAGATTCAAAATTTTATAAATTATTCTAAGTGAAATTTTAAAAAAATGGAAACAATTCTTGTAAAAAGTCCTTATTCATCAAAAAAAAAAAAAAATTTCTCAAGATAATAGTGTCTATATGTTATCCATAAAAGTAATTAAAAGGCGTTCTAATTAAATAATCTCTTAGTTTTATTGCATTTTTTATTTTACAATTCAGAGCAGATTTTCAGTAATTGGGGGCCCTTTTTTATTAAAAAAAAAAAATTGATTTTAAATTCTCCAAGGGCTTCTGCATACAACTAATATAAACATTAAGCAATACAAAAGTTAATTTCATAAAATTAAATAGATGGGGTACCAAGATTAGCTAAGAAAGAAATATTTCTAAAATAATTTCATTCATTTGTGAATAAGTCCTGAAAGTTACATTAAAATCTGACAGTTATTTCATTTTTGCAAGAATTTTCAAATATCAATGTATTCTTCAACACAAAATAGACACTAAAACTTCCTATGCTAATTATTGGTCACTCTGCTGATGCAAGGAAAAAAAGATTTAACCAAAATTTCAAGCCACTAAAAAAGATCAAAAAATAAAAAATATAATTTAATAATCAAAAAATCCTTTGGTCTTTCCTCTTAATAATAACAAAGATTTTGACAGTAAAACTTTGGGACATTTTTTTCATCATAAACTCATTTTTAGGGAATCTGTGGAGGTACATGATTTCATAGCCTGAATCTTTTTTGATACACAATTTATTTACCCAACTGACTTACTTCCCATCTTTATCACCTGGTCTAATTGGCAACATTAAAAAAAAATGTATATTTATTGTTGGAGTCTTTTGTTAAACTCCCAACAATCAGTGTAAACTTATATCCTGGGTGTGCCGTTATATTATACCATCTGTTGATCTTTTAATACAACAGTGCTCTGGTAAAATTGTAAATTAGATTGTCAAGAGAGAAAGGAGTCGCCACTACCTCCATGTTATTTGATATTCTTTGTTTCCTTTCTTTTGTAGGGCAAAAGAGTGATCTTCATGTTTTTATATAACATTAAAGTCATGTTTTACATGTGTGTGTGTTATAATGCTATTGGACTGGATCGAGGTTGATCCCATCGTGCGGCACCTTTGGAAAGTGCCTGAAAACCATACCACAGGTTGACCGAAGCCTTTTGTGTGTGAAATTGGGTAGACGGAACTCTTGTGGGCTGTCAATAGCTGTGCTAGCACGAAGCCACAAGTCATCATGGCCGAGGGCTTGAGCATGCTGGTCTTGTTCAAACTGTTGATAATGCTAGATAACACACTTTCTCCCAGAAACTGTAACTAAGATCTGCTCAGCATAGTTGCAGTATAAGCCACAAGTGTTGAGCAAACACAAATGTGCCTGAGTGAGCGTCTGCAATAGAGATTGGCTAGCCATCCTAGTAGATGGGTATCCTCGAATACTAGTAGCCAGGTATTATATATATATATATATATATATATATATATATATATATATATATATATATATATATATATATAATGGATTCTTCCATCGAGAATGACTGAAAAACTGAATAACCTGCACAGGTGAATTTTTAAAATTGTTCAGTTGCCTGTGCCCTGCAATGTTTTTCTTTCTATCATAGGATCATGTCCTATGCTAGTATACTGTGTGTCACATGTCTGATGATGCTACAATCACTGATTTTTTTTTGAATAGGAGTTTTCCTTCTCCTAACTACATGTAGGCTGCTGGCTTCTATAAGAAGCTCATCCACCTTTGTCAATCTTCTGACTGGTTTGAATTCAGTTTCCTTCTTTTAAACTAATTGCCAGCCAAATCTATAGGGCCCAGTCTGTCCTACTATTTATCCAAAGGCAATGTAGATGGGGATAAGAGATGGATTCATGCCTTTACCTTTATTTGTGTATATTATTAAATATAACAAACTCAACTGGAATTGAAACTCAACTCTCCAATTTCTCATTCTGAAATACTATTCATTACACCACTGCATATCCTCTCTCTCTGTTATAAATATATATATATATATATATATATATATATATATATATATGTTTAATTGGTAACTATAAAAAATCAATTTTCAATTACTATGGTTAAACTGAAGAATATTTTACCACGCTAATCAAGTATTATGTATGCACTAATCAAATTTTGGTATATAAAAATTTTAGTGCACTAATTGAAAATGCATTAATCGAAGGATTCCTCTCTCTCTCTCTCCCTATATATATATATATATATATATATATATATATATATATATATATATATAATGGACTCTCCTATCAAGTTCGAGGTATGAGGTTTCGACAACCACCTACTAATTATCTGCATGCCTATGACTGGCATGAAAAACAACACAATAATTTGTTTAAAGTGGTGAAGGCTTGTGTATGTATGTATGTATGTATGTATGTGTGTATTGGGATGTTGACCTTTTTGTAACCCTATGTTCCTGTGTCATAACTCAATGAACCTTTGTTCAAAAGTAATGAAAAAGACATTAATTTGTTTTAGTTCTTGAAAAGTTCACCTCTAAACTGAAAATTCAATTTTACCATATATGCAATAAGGGTAAAATATTAAAATATTTCAGAAGCTTTCAATTTGTTAATGATGTAATTGGATAGTAATTATGAATTTTTAACACATTGAACAGTTTATAGCTATAGCACAACATACAAACTTTCAAATAAACAAAATCAAGTTCTAGAAGATTACAGAAAGTCATAGTATTACCATAGTTATATAATATTATTAAAGTGTTTGAATTTTAGGACAATGTAAATTCTAAATTTATTAAGGCTGTATTTGTACTTCTATGTGAGGTCACTCTGAAAGTAATGCTTCTTTTAGTAATCTTGTTGGAATAGTAATAAAGTTTGAACTTTCTTACTAATAAGGCTTTTTCTTTTTTGCAGGGAAAAGCTATATATTTTTTTTCAAATTTAATTTAATATTAACTGTTATTCATAAAATATCCAGTATATATAAAAAAAATTTTGAATATCATGTTAATTTATACTTATGCTTTTATTAGAAATATTTGCTATAATTTATTTAGTAGTATAAGATGCAATTTGAGAATTTTTCATCATATTTGTGCATATTTGTATAGTTGTATTTATTTTTAATTTTATATATGTCCAGTTCACACTCCTCCCTGGTTTTTTGAACAAGAGTAGAAGCTTATCCCTTGTTTCCTGTTTAGGATTGGGTTTCTGGTTCCTTCTAAAGTCGTTATATTCTTTTTTTTTTTCTTACAGTAGCTCCTTGCATCTAAGTGGCATTATCACTTGGTTTGGGGTGAATAGATTAAAAAGAAAAAATGTGCATGTGATGTAATTGGATAGCTGAGTTTGAATTCCAGTTAAGCCTGTTACATTTACTTATGTGCAAATACCTTTGGGCAAGGATACCTTTGGGCAAGGTATGAATCCATCTCCTCCCTAGCTATTGGTTAAATAATAGGATAGACTGAGCACTTTAGGGATGGTGGTCAACCTGCCTAGGAGGACAGCTCTGAATTGAGGACCTCGTGGTACTATGTACACCAGTCCTCTATATTGTTAATTTGAAAAGTGTGGTTGGTTCTGCACAAGCCTTCACCACTAGATCAAATCATATGTGCAGGTAGTCCACTTATTTAATTCTAAAAGATGAGCTATTGGCCCCTCATACATCAAAAATGATGGAAGTACATTTTTTATATATATATATATATATATATAATGTATATATGTATGTATATATGTGTATGTATGTATATGTATACTATTTTTAGTGTATCTGTAAAGGAACAAAATGAATAAAAAAGATAATATGAAAAACTATTCTTAGCCAATGCATTTCATCCTCGGGGATTTTACCAGAGCAAATGTAGCACATGTTTATATACAAGAGTAAGGATGTCATTGGTTTACCAAGGCTTTTGAATTTGCTAATGTTTATCAGTATTCACCAGGTGGTTGAAAGGTCAGTCAAAACATGTGAAGGACACAAACTGCCATAATTTAAAGTCTGGTAAGATAAAAGTAAAAATTTCTTGAATATTACATTGGGTAAGGATAATTTTTCTTGTCTTTTTATTTATTTATTTATTTATTTATATATATATATATATATATATATATATATATATATATATAATTTTATATGCCCAGTACTTAGTGGAAAGTGCTCAATATCAGTGATAAAGCTAACATAAACTGGTTTGTCTGATGATCACAAAAGCACGAAACCCTGGATCACAAACTGATATAAACAATAACTAAATAAAACAAAGAAATGCTTGGAAGGAAAAACAAGAAAAACATGGCTTAACAATATCACAAATGTATGGTGTGTAATTTGAAAGAATTATACATTTATTAAATGACATGAAAAATAATAATAGCACAGAATACAAAATTACAATTTAAACCAGATTTCTTAAATAGCCATAAACTAGCTCTGAATTTTATCAGAAATTTAATGTGTTCGTAATTTGCTTTTCCCATTGGTTAAAAAAATCACACAATGTATCTTTTTAAAACACGCCTGTTTGTAAACTTTATTTTGGTGGGTTTCTGACAATTAGATTTAAGGCTTTTTTTTTTAACTTTTGAAAACTAAATCTTATATATATATATATATATATATATATATATATATCACTTTATTAAATAAACCATTCAGTTTCATTTTGGTGATATTTTTACATCACTTTGAGCCTCATATATACAAAGTATTTTTTTGTTTTTTTTTTATTTAAAGAATACATGTTAGTAATTTTTTTTCTTTTTAATAAATGATTTTTTTAAACACTTCCCTCAAAAGAAATTGTAATAAATAAACCCAGTCTATTGTATTATTTTTTATTTACCCTTTAATTATTTTTATATAATTTTACATTTCTTTTTTATTATATACATGTTTATAGTGTTGTAAATGTGTTACATACTGTACCTATGAACAATAATGGGTATATCCCAATCCCCATAAATACATTGGACACTATTGTAAGTGGGGGTAATATGGTGTCTAATTAGTCCACCACTAGCAATGATTTACCTACTTCATGCTGCTGGCAAGTATTGTATTCTGTTACCATTTCATTTCCAACCTTGGTTTTGGTTATTCCTCATTCAATAACCCTTTCTAGGTTACAACAAAATGTAAACAGAAAATATACAGAATATTAAGAACATTAACTAAAGACCTGAAAGCAAAAAACTTTCACCTTTAAGCCAACCTCACATGAAGTAGTACATGAAAACTGATTTCTCAGAAACAATTTTAATGATGAATGTCAGCTATATTGGATGGACCTAATGCCTAGATTATTCTTTGGCTCATTTAAGAAAATAATCAACAAAGATGACTTTGACAGCCATAATCAAAAGATGGTATAATCATTTGGTCTAGTCTTATCTTGTTTTCTAAGTGGACAATGGTTCAAGATAAATACAGAGAATTATTCTAAATTATTGGACAAAACATTTGAGTGATATAAGCTAAAGTGTCTATTCATTTTCTGCAAAACTGATATTGCCCACCTTGCTAAAAGAAAAAGGTTTCAAAGACACCAAATTAATGGAATGGCCTGCAGCTTCTTCATATATTAATTCAATAGAAAACTTGTTTTCCATCATTAAAAGAGATTTATATGAGAAGAGAAAACTATTTAAGCAAAAACCTCTGCGAATCATTAAAAAAAAAAACTCTGCTGCTCAAAAGAGTAGAAAAGTTAAGAAAATCAATGAATTTAAAACTGATGAAAGTTATAGAATGTCAAGATGTCTCATGACAAATAATGTGGTAACATTTACTCACATTATATCACTTAGCATCCTCCATAGTTTACCTTGACTTTCACAGTTAACTTAAAAATATTTTTAAGTGTTTTCAAATTTAAAAATTTAGTAAACCTTACAATATTTTTACTTCTGCTTATAAATACATGTTGCAAAATAAAATCTTTATATTTGCCTTCATAAAGTATATCAAAGGATAGAACACTTTAGTAAAGAAAAATTTTCCTTTTGTCTTTATTAACATACATACATATATATATATATATATATATATATATATATATATAAAATTGCATATTTGGGCAGCAATCTCTCTTTTATATCACTTTCATTAAAAACTACTGACAAGGAACTACAGTTAAGTTTTTTTTCTTGAATTTTTCATGTGTTATAATTTTCTTTTCTGGATGTAAATCATATAGAAATTGTTCAAAGCATGTTATAGATAAACTACAACATCCCTAACAAGAAGACTCGCATTACATCTCTTTGACCATAGCTCAATTTGGTCTCATTTAAATATATATAAAGACCTACCAAACTCTATCCACAACATACTCATTTATAATACAAATATTATAGCCTCATCGACATGTAAAAAAAAAATGGCCAAAAATAATGGAAGCATTATTAATATAAAAGAAAAAGGCAAGAAAATAATATCAACTATGAACACAGCCACAATGTGCTGACCATCTTTGGAAAATAAAACATTCCTATAACTCTAGATACATACAAAAAACAATCCATACATTCAGTTAAAAGTAAAAATAAAATTCATCCTTGATAATGACTAAAAGTTTACCCAAAAGCACTTGGATATACAAAACATTTCTACACAATTTACATCCAGAAGAGAAAATTATAGGAACATAAGAATAATTAAACCACAGTCCTTAACTACAATGACTTGTACGTGTTTTTTTTATATATATATATATATATATATATATATAGTGGTATATAGATCCAGGGAGAGCTCTGTCATAGACAGAGCAAAATTATTATTCATAATTAATAAGATTATATATATATATATATATATATATATATATATATATATATATATATATATATACACACACACACAGACATGCACAGAAACTTTCACTTTTATTTTGAGATTATTTTTTTTTCCTTGTGCAAAATTTTTTTTTTTCTTCAATCCCGACTCTCATTTATTTCCTTGTTTCAAGTTTTATTTTAAGGCTTGGGAACCCCATATCCTCTCACATACAAACATTCTTCATGTCTAACCCTGACCCACCCCTTCACACTGGTTTTCTTTACATTTAATGTTTGTCATTCTGTTATTGCACTTATTTGAAAGTCTAAAGGAAAGGAATGCCTATGAATGAAAAGAAAAACAAAAACAAACTTCCCCTGCCCCACCTTAATTTGCCAACCCAGTTGAAATTTTGGCAATGGACTTTGAAATCAGGATTTTTCTAAAAAAAAAAAAAAAAAAAAGTTTTTTTTTTTTTTTTTTTTTTTTTTTTTTCAACTCAGCCAGAGCAACAGTCAAACTTCTTTAAGTACCCTCAACATCTCTAAAAAAATGTTTTTTCTTTGATTTTTTTTTTTTTTGCATTTATCCCCCCACCCATACCTCTGGATTAGTTCTGACTAATATCATATTATAGCCATCCAAGAGGCCTACACCAGGTTGACAGAAGCACTCTTGAAAGTCTCTTTGAATTTATGAATTCTAATAATGGGTTTATTGTGGCTTTGACACGTCTGATCCATTCCTCCACCTTTTCTTTCTTTTTATGCAGTCATCACTTCTTCAAATTAACGTGATGTCATTCTTCAGGAAAACCATGACTATGATGCTACCACTCTCACAACTACCTCAAAATTTGGAAAGAGAAAAGAAAAGAGGTGGGGGTAGAAAAAATTCCCTCTTACTCCTCAAATCTTTCCCTACCTCATTGCTTTCCAGCCACTACCTCTCCTCTTTTGTCCCTGTGAAACTGATTGGCAAAAATTCAAAATTTTCCTTCTCACCTGAGCATTTATTTCTAGATTTGAGACAAAGTGATTTTCAATATCTCTCTATAGTTCTGAGATGAGGTATTGTAACTATTTACACTATTTACATTGTTCAACCTGTTGCATCTTTATTGCCATATTCATGTGTCAACCGTTGTTCACTCCAGCCTTCTTCAGGATCTGTCTATATTTCTGAAATGAGGTATTGTAACTATTTACACTATTTACATAATTCAGACTGTTGTCCCCATCTTTATTCACCATATTTATGGTGACACATGACCCAGTGGATAAAGCCATTGATTGAGTAATCCAAAAAGTGACTTCACCCAAAGAGTTGTGAGTTCAATACCTGGCCACAGCAGAGGGAACAAAAAATTGGAGAGTTGAGTTACTAAAGCAAATTAACTGATTCTGAGATAACCAAAAAAGACATGTCACATGGAATACAAACATGTTTGGGTACTCAGCACCTTACTGTAATTTGTGACCACATTACTTGAGTTGATTCTTTATAAGAAATTGTGTCAAAGACTGAATAGTGACTCTGCTTGTACTTTTAAAATAAGATTCCAGAAATGTAGAACAACTATATTCAAACAAGTGGCAAAATCTGATCAGGTGGATCATATCTGGAGGTAGGATGGTATAACCATCTTGAGGACAAAGTTCAAATAAGTGAGAGCATTGATGGAGAGTGAAAAATTGTCAGCTAGATACAAAGCTCAAATGAGTGTGCATTTCAATACATTGTGAAATTTGTTAATTAATACACATTCATGATATGGAACTTTTTGTTATCAAAAAATAAAATATCTTAAGATTCCTGCATATAAATTGTTGAACAAACTGCATTACACATGTTGCTTAAACTAGAATAAATCTTATATTCCAAGTGCTACTATGAATGTTTTGAAATTTTGATTTCAAAAAACAAGGATAGTACATATGAAAAAGATCCTAAAATGGATTGATCAAAATATTATGGGAATGAATGAGAAAAGAAAAAAAAATGAATGAGTTTGTCTTGAAGAACTTTTGGAATTACCATTGACATTGTTGGAAAGCATGTTAATTGACCTATGCACAGATGATCAGGTTAAGAGTTCTAATCTTATTGGTGACAGTTATTTGAATAAAGTTTAACTCTTTCAGTCCACTTTTGTACAATATTTTTTTGTATTTTTTTGTTTTTTTAGAAATTGTTTCAATTACAGTTTCAATTTCATTTATTTTTTTACCATATATGTGGAATTATATATATATATATATATATATATATATATATATATATATATATATAATATCCTTATAGAAATTATCTTTTTTTAATATTGTCATTATTCATTATTGTTCAATATTTGTTCTTCATTATCTAAAACTAAGTGATTTCACAATATACAAAACTTATAATGATTAAGTTGTTAGTACATATAAATTTTTTATATATATATTGTTTAGGATGCAGTATTAAATTCCTGATTGAGAGAGAAAGTATTTTAGCTTTCTCTTTCTCCATTTCCAACTCTCACTTTTTTTGTTACACATATATTCCCCTAGCTGCCCCCCCACCCCGCTTGTGATCACTCAGCCCCTGCCCAGGATTCTTTGAGAATAGGCTTACTCACAGGGTTGAGATTTCAACAAATAGTTGTCAACTTATTACAGTTTTGATTATTCATCCTATTCATTTTCGTCAGGTTCCAGCTAGAAGCCTCCCCTCCCAAAAAAAAGATAAAATAAAAAAGTTAAGGTTGGAGGGGTCTTTTTTCCCAATAGGTTCCCCACCCATTCAGCCACCAATCACTAAGTCATCTACTAGCAATTATTCACCAACATTATTGCACACTTTTAAGATTTGTGAATAAGCAAGACCCACCCACCCTCACATCTCTCTTGAGAATTTTTTTTTTGTTGTTGTTGTTGATTGGGTGACAAATGCAAGCAGTTGCAAATGATTGGGACCAGTTGAGTTGTCAACCCCCACAACAGTGAATTCTTCTCTCTGGAAATGCAACAACATTTTTTTTTTTTCCTTCCTAAGTTTCCTGTATAACTTAACGCAAATAGCAAGTTTATCTATAACTTTATAACATTATTAATCTTATTGTCATCACTAATTAGTTGTTAATTATATTCTAAGGCTGATTATTTACCTTTATAATTATTACTCATTCCCTCTGGGTTTTTTTTTTTTTTCTTTCACTTTGTCCAACTGGATTGAATATTACCAACACTCCATATATCTCTCCATTACTACTATATTTTTGATTATTAATACAATTGAAGACTTTGTTCCTGACTTGTCTCTGGAATTTACAATCTATTCTAAAAACCCACACCATTTTCCTTAATTTTTATCAGCATCCTTTATTTATTTCACTTATGAAGTTGAGACTATAACCTGTCAATTTGTCTACAGTTTGTCCACTTTTTGACTGTTAGTAACAAAAGAACTCTAATTCTTACAACTAATTTCTTACTTTCGTCAAAGATCTGTGAATTGGAACCATTTCAATTCAGAATATTTTTTTTTTCTTTT
The DNA here is from genome assembly GCA_963932145.1 of Acanthosepion lycidas. Lineage (NCBI taxonomy): Eukaryota > Metazoa > Mollusca > Cephalopoda > Sepiida > Sepiidae > Acanthosepion > Acanthosepion lycidas. The sequence continues at coordinate 82,550,987 of OZ010606.1, forward strand.
ACAAGTAATGGACTTTACCTTTTACTTTGGATCACCTCAATAATTAAAAAAAATATATACCTTCTAATAAAATCTAAAATCAGAACCTGACAGGCATTGACATCATGGATTACTGCACAATTCCAAGAAAACGGGAATGGTGGATCTGTGTCCAATTTTTGAGCAACAGTACTTACTCATGTGCTTCTGGAAGAAATTCCTTTGGATGTAGCAGTGTTAAGAGAAATTCAATTTATCGGAAACCTTTCTACTATTTAAAGGTTTGTGAATCCTAAATCCTTATCACCTGTTGTGTGTGTGTGTGTGTGTAGTTTTGACATCTCCCCTACCCCTCTCTCTACCCCCACCAGGAGCACTTTCGACTCAATCTATCATATAACTAGGAACTTTCTCTGAAGAGGTCAGTCTTTGCAGTTTCACTCTGTCAGCAACACAACAGTGTAAACAACAAACCTTCAGGAAATACATACATGCGTGTGTGATTTTCTTTTTGTAAGATCAAAGGTTAAGAAAGGAAGCTGATGTTTTTATGGGAAAGATGAGGCAGATTGTATGTTATTCATCTCACACTTCTTGATGTTTTCTCTGCACAACTAAAAGGACTCCTAATTGTAAATAACAGCATTTTCTGTTTGTATGTCTGTAAATGCTAAAACCTTTGAAATGCACAGACCATTTTGAAGCAACTTATTTCAAATGTAATTGTAAATGTATTAGTTTTTTCGTTTTTTTTGTTTTTTTTTTGTTTTTTTTTTTTTGGGGGGGGGGGGGTTGCTATAAGTTGCAATTGCTATTTCAGTCACTTACATGGATTGTAAGGCTGTAGGTCTTCTTTGTTTACTATTACTTCCATGTCATTTTACTACTGTTTCTTATCCATGGTATTTTTGTTTTTCTAAGGGAAAATAATTTTAAAATTCTTTCTTTAGGATTAAGAATTTTCTTTATTGATAGGTGGGGGGAATAAAAAACATTTTTCAAAAAAATCATTTATTTCATCAAATCTTATATAAACCAGAAGTTGAAAGAAACGCCTAGAAGGAATGACTGCTCACAAAGTTTCTGAAGTTTTAGACTTGTTGGGTCAAAGGTCAGATTCATAGTCGTAAAAAAAAAATAAAAAACTTGTGGCGACGTTTAGCTTTTTTTTTTTTTTTTTTTTTTTTTTTGCCAAAAAGCTTTTTTTATGTAAAATGTTTAGCAAAAAAATCTCTCTCTCTCTCTCTCTCTCATTTTTATTTGTTCATTGTAATTAAGTTTGACTTTTTAATTTCAATAAATGCAGTTTTGCTTTAATTGAAAAAGGAAAATTAAGGCAAAAATGTATTCAATATGCACTAATTCCACAGTAAATTTATATCCCGAATCAGACAAGATATTTTCATTTCTAACAAAAGTATTGCTGTTGTTACACATGTGGGATATTTGAAAATGAAAACAATCACAATATAGAATCTTGAATAATGTCAGTTTATTGAAACTTTATTCATTGGACACCATTTTAAAGCAAACTGTCCTTGTTTTGTATCTTCAGCGTTTCTTTATGTAAAAAATTGTAACCGCCGCTTGTTGCATTTTCCAGTCCATAAAACCATTATCAGTCTGAAGAAGTCCTTTCAAAAGTCGAAATGCGTAACATAGGACTTTTTTTATTTTGTTGTTAGTCAATTACCCATTTCTTACCAGTCTAAAAATTAGCTTCCTTACACACACATCTTGTCTTTGAACAAGAAGACTGACACGGTACCTTTTTTTTTTTTTTTTTTTTTTTTTTAGTTTCAGCAACTTTTCTACATAGCACTTTACACACAAACCATTTCAATTTACTTTTTTAGTGGTTTAAAAAAAAAATGATAAATGATCATTTAAAATGGCTATCATTTTTTTTTATTGTAGAAAGTGCTTGGAATCAAACTTTTTTAACATTTTTTTAAAAATCTAGAAAAGAAAATACTTTTAAGTTTTAGTTTATTTTATACTTTCTCTAGAAGAACCTATTTTATTGTTTGTTTGTTTTTTCTTCTTTTAAGTTACAAGTTTATAGTACATACAAGAAGAAAAAAATAAAAATTACTAAAAAAACAAAAAGTACATAGGTAACGAAACCGAAACGTGTTAAAGAGGGTTACTACCGAAACATGTGTGCATACACACACACACACAGTTGATGAAAGTTAGTCCAATAGTCAGTGAGCAGGTGATGTGCTTGTTGGGTGGCGTGGAAAATAAGCAACTATCTCGCTCACTGGGGAATCCTTTCTTTCACTCACTTTTCTAGTTTCTGTTTGTTTTTTTGGGGGGGTATTACACGTTTAAAAAGAAAACTCAAACAATTTCTTTTTATTAAATTAAATTTTTATTAAATTTTGGATTAATTTCACTAGTGGTGGGATAAAAAATGATTTGTGGCTATAAAAAAAAGAAATAGTTTAATTTTTAATCAATCTCTTTCAAGAGTGTATGCAAGCATTTCCCTCCCCCCACGCGCGCGCGCTTAGGCATCGGGCCTGTCGTAGCAAGATCCAGCTTGCACGTTCGATCCCCTGCTGCCCTCTTATGCTCCCGTGCCTAACAACTTTGATATAAGCTTAAGTGCAAAAAAAATTGTAAAACAGACCAAAAATAATAAGAGGAAACAACGATAAACCTACTTTAATTGGCGCTAGAACCACAAAGAATGAAAGAAAAGAAAATATACTTGGAGCAATAAATGATAGGAAGATGTGGAGAACCATGATCGTGCACGTCGTTAAAGGACAAGGTACATACATAGACTTCTAAATACGGCAGTATCACGTACTTGTACAATATTTTGAACCACTTCCCACTTTGTCAGTATTTTCGAATGCTCGTTTTTTTTTAGTAAAACTTAAAAAAAAAAAAATGGCTCCACGAGAAATCCAATTTCGGAACACAGACACACGCACACATACACGAATGTGACACAAAAAATATTTGTATATTCTCTTTGTCTTTTTCCATCCCTCCCTCACACACATTCACTGTACAGATGAGTAACTTGCGTATACACACCTCTCGCTACGCACGGGCACACATACACACACGTTTTATTGTATAAAGCATTTTTTAATTATTTTTTCATTCCCATTCCAAGTGTCGAGTCTCTCTATCAACAATAAAATTTCTGTCAACTCCAAAAGGATAAAATTAAAATATATTTTTTATTTTTTTGTTCAGTTGTTTTGCCACCACCCAAGCCCTGTCCAGTGACAACCACATATGGACAAGAAGAGGCAGTCACTAATCGAGATAAATGACCCTCGTCGGAGATCACATTGCCTGGTTTCCCTTAACAACCCGTGGCTGTTTCTTCGCACCACCCACCCACATCCTTGCCCCTTCTCATCTCATTTTGATCAACTACAAATTGCTACCAGAGCTAAATAAAAATAAATATATAATGGTAATAAGAAAATAAATAAAAAAAAAAAACTGAATGAAAAGAAAAGTCATTAATGTGAATTGTGAATTGAATCAACTCGACGGAATATTGCGTCGTCTGTCTATTATTGTTCACTTTTGTTCTCTAATTCGTTTTTTTTTTTTTTTTTTTTTTTTTTAGCTAATAATGTGACACTGGGTAGGGCTACTTTTCTCTCACCTGCTTGCAATTCTCATTTTCATAAAAGTTTGAAAATATACACTTTATTTCTTTATGATTTATAAACGGCTTTTTAATGTCAGTTGCCTGATTTTTTTTTTTTTTTTTTTTTTTTCAATGATTGGAGACAGTAGACTTAAACTAGGACTATTTTTACTGTGAGGTTCAGAGGGTGGGAGGTTAAGTATCTACGGAATTAGATCCTAATGAGCTATGCGAGGTGGGGGCTGCAAATTACTCAAGTTTTTACTCAGAAAACCTAAAAAGAAAAAAAAAGGGAGATTTAGGCAAGTGGGGGGAATCAGGCTGAGAACTTTTCAGCATCTTCTTTTTATGTCTGAACAAAATACCTGTTTGTTAAATTTCTCTAAATAATTCTAGTTTGCTACTTACTATTGTTGACACATTTTTTTAAGACCAGAAAAAGTCTTTGTTTAAAAACATGTCAGATCTAAAGAGAATGAAAATACAATAATGGCTTGAGATACGAGTTTAATTCCTTCCAAGACTGATCTCATAACTCAAAGGATTTGTATTTCAAATCAGTTTTCCCCATTGAAATTAATGGGAATATTTTCAATCCATTCCAGGCCCCTGAAAATCCCCTTTACTTTCTTAAAACTCATCCCCATTTTTGTATTTGTGGGTTTCTTACAAGACAAAATGTGTGAATAAACAAGAAATGTAATTTACAAACAATGAAATAAAAAAGAAAAAAACAAATTGTAAAGAAATAAACCGTACTAAACCGTGAAGTCCAGACGGGTCATAGATCAACTGGCGGTTGAGAGAAAGGGTCAACAACAGTGAGCCTAACAACCGCTAACCTCGCCTAACAACGGCTAGCCTAGTCTCCAATACCAAAGATTAACTTTATCACTTAATTTTAAAATTTTTTTAAAAACATTTACATTTTATCCATTGCTGTAACTAATTTTTTTTAAATATTTTAAATTTTATAATTTTTTTTATTTATTGTCAATGCAAAACGCTCCTACTGTGTCACCAAATCCATTACTTGTACATCTTCCTCATCTTTTTTTATAATTTTGCACTTTACCTTAAACGAAATCATACATTTTGGCTTTTCGCCACTATTCTTTATCAGTTATGTGCCATGCTTAGGCAATCATGTATCTTTTAATACATGACTGACAAGGCAGATTTTTTTTCCTGCACTAGGTTGCCATTTCTTTCTGCAGTAGACCAGTTGCCATCCAAGGCTATAGAACTTGATCTGTTCTGATATTTACCCATAGATGGGGGGGAGAAGAGGAGGATTCATATCTTTCCCAAGAGTATTTGCCCGTAAGTGAATATCAGTCAGTTATGTGCCATGTGTGATACACGCTTAGGTGATCATGTATTTTTCGATACATGACTGACACAGCAGATTTTTTTTCCTGCACCAAGTTGCTATTTCTTTCTGCAATCCAAGGCTATAGAACCCAGTCTGTCCTGCTATTTACCCATAGCTGGGGGGAGAAGAGGAGGAATCATACCTTTCCCAAAGGTATTATCATGTAAGTGAATGTAATGGTTTTCAACTGGAATTCAAACTCGGCTCTCTGATTCCTCAATCTGAGCTGCTATCCATTACTTCACTGTGCAAAATAATGGCAAAAAAGACACAATACAACAGAGATCCTTCCAGAGCAGAGGTGAACACATGTACTGTGAGTGGAAATATTCTCAAAGCTTGGTGCTCACTAAGCCAACTAGCAGATGTTTAACTGAAGCACGCTCATATCTCAAAATTCAGTTTGTGTCCCAAGGCAAAAATTTGCCTGAATTCCTGCTCATATCTCAAAAACTCGTATATCAAGGCATTACTTTACTAAGAAATTGTTTGTGCAAAAAGATCAGAAGTACAAAAAGTTAAATAAAATTTATTTTCTAGAAATAAGTGATGGCAGGTGATGGATTTTTTCTGGAAATAGGCATTGACAAGTCATAGCTTTGGTAACCCCTATTCATAAAAGCAAAGTTGCACAAGAAGGCTTTCTCTCTAAAGATAATAAACAAGTACTATGAAAAGTTTCTATCAATGATTTACCAAGGATTAAAAAAAAAAAGTGGGAGAAAAAAATTTAATTTGTCCGAAAAATTGGTTACAGCATACTAAAAAAGTAAAAAAAAGTACTAATTTCTAAATTAACTGAAGCAGAAAATTCTTGCTGCACATATGAGATTTAGAAAACACTTCATCTATGTAGTGAAATATTTATTTATAAACTTAAAATTTACAGAAAACAACAAAGACAGATTTTCAAAGAAGAAAAGACAAATATACAAGAAAATCTGATTTGAACAATAGTTGGATGCAAGTGTTGATGTTACTTATTTGTAAAATCAGTGGTTGGCTGTAGATTCAGATTTAGGGCTTAAGTGGCCCTGGGCTAATTTAATTTGGATGCCACTTCATTACACATGTTTGCCTCCCACACCATGATATATATATATATTTTTAGATGAAGTCACATCAAAAATCTATATCTCTATAAAATAAATGCATCAAAATCTAAATGGGGCCCCATAACTGAGCCTCATTGGATTTGAAAAAAAACCTTCCAAATAGAGGGGCCCAAATACTGTAAATTGTTTTAAATTAGTTCAAAGGAGCTCCATTAAATCTGAAAATAAAGAAAACTGTTCTTATATCATTATTTCTTATTTTAGTTTTATCAGGGGCCTAAGACTGGAGGGGGGCATCTGGAGGGCCCTGGGCTGCAGCCCATACTAGGCCATATGTAAATCTGGCACTGGTTGGATGCAACTACCAAGAGTTGATGTTACTTGTAAAATGGTTGTTGAAAATAGAGAATGTTTGTATGATCTTTTACTATAGTCGTTTATATAGAGTTTATTCATTTTGTTAGTAAAAATTTAAAAAAAAATCATCTATGCATTTGTTTATATTCTGGCATTAAACCTGTACTGTTGCCTTTAGAATAGGCATGAATTCATCTTTCCTTATAGATCTGGTCAAGGATTACCACGTATCCAAGCAAAACAATGCTACAGGTAATTATTAGTCTGTTGTCTAAGGTCAATCTCCTTTTGTCCAGAGTAAGCCCAGTTGCTCAGTTGGATGTTGAACAAGTAAGCTTTGCCAAACATTTGTCTTTGAATGTATATAATCCTTGGATTTAAAATTAATTGTCTTTAAGAAATGAACATAGGTGAAACTAAAACTCAACAAGATGGCTGCCATATTTCTAGCAAAGTAGAAGCATCTATGTGTTATGAAATTCAACTTGTGCTAATCTTAGTATTTATTAAACCAAATATTCCTCTTTCTTGACACTAAATTTCATCTGCTTCTAAAAATTAAACTGAACATTTTTGTCATCACTTCTTTCACTAATAGTTCTTCATTCATTTTTTTTTTTTTTTTCACTTACCAAAATATTTTCTCTTTTCAGTATTTTTTTTTGTCTATTTCTGTTGTAATAAAACAAAATTTTTCTGTCTGATAAAAAGAAAATTGGACCTTAGTTAATCTTTGTATTTTTCTGCAAGAAATGTTACACTTTTAAAAAAATTCCTGAAACTAAGGGCAATGTAAATCTAAAAGTAGTTTTTTTAAAAGAAATGTTATCAAATCAAAATTTAATTTAGCAGAATGTCTCTATAGTCAGGTCTCTGACTATAGAGACATTATGACTGAGAATTCCACTCACTACACTGAAAGGACAACTGTTTTTAACCTCGGTAATCACTATCCATCTGTAATGAATTGGTCTGCCTTGTCTTCTGAGCTTTAGGGAACAATGGAAAGAGATGTGTATGCTAATGTAAACCCCCCACCCCTCAGTAGGCCACTTTTGAGGAGCAGAAACAGGCTTTCAAGAATGCATTGTAGGGGAAAGAAGTATGACAAAGTGGAAAAAGATCACATGTGACACATTTTGTCCTTTAGGAATTCATCAGACTAACGTTATGTTTACGTTGATTTGTCTACACATAAGCACAGCAAAGAGAGAGATGCTGAAAACACCTTGTACAAAATCATTCAATCTGCAATCTCTAGATTGACAAAGTCAATGACAGGTCATGCCATTTGCATTTTGAAAGCAAAACCTGCAGCTGTTAAAAAGCATTAAATTTTTGATAAATAATGTTTCAATAAAAACTGACTTTTTCTACATTATTTACATTGCTTGGACTATCATCCTCATCTTTGTTGCCATATTTATCAATGTTTCAGCCGTTGTACGCTCCGGCCTTCTTCAGGTGGTTGAAATGTCGAACTGAACCCTTTATTTCGCTCGCTGGGATAGACTGTTCTAGTTCCACATCTAATGGATGTCAGTTATCAGTTATCTCCTATTAATTCCCCTCTCCAAGTTCTCCACCACCTTAACCAGGTATTGAACTCACACTATTTGGGTCCTGTCACTGGACCTAACTAACGACTTTATCCACTGTGCCATGTGTCCTTGAAAATAGTGTACATAATACCTCATCTCAGAAATATAGACAGATGACTTTTTCTAATGTTTTTATAATTCAGTCAGTTACGTGCCATGCGTGATACATGCTTAGGCAATCATGTATCTTTCAATACATGACTAACAAGGCAGATTTTTTCCCACAGCAGGTTGCCATTTCTTTCTATGGTAGACCAGTTGCCGTCCAAGGCTATAGAACCCGGTCTGTTCTGCTATTTACCCATAGCTAGGGGGAGAAGGAGAGTATTCATACCTTTCCCAATGGTATTATTATGTAAGTGAATGTAATTGATTTGACTTGAATTTGAACTCTGCTCTCCAATTCCTCAATCTGAGCAGCTATCCATTACTCTATCATGCCTTATAATTACTGAACATCAATTTTCTTTTTTCATGTTTTTCTGAAAAAAATCTCGTAAAACAATAAAAGTTAAAATATAAAATCATACAAAAAATATTTAAAAATAGAAACATTTTATAAAAAATGTGAACCTGTTTTTAAACAAATTCCACTAAAAAAAAAAAATAAAACTCAGTGCTTTTATAATTCTGAAGAGTATATTAGTATAAATTATTTTGTGCAGTTCTATTTAAAAAAAAAAAAAAAATAAATAAATAAATGAAAAAATCCATCATGGAATTTCTGTTTTTTCTAAAATGATGGGAAAACTTTTTTGTCTTTTCAGATTCCTAATAAACCACACTACTATGGAAAAGAGTAAGTACAAATATTTATTATTTTGTGAATGTCAATAAAAACTATTTTTTTCCCGTTCAGAAAGGCATGAAAAGAAAAAAAGGACAGTTTTATTATCTGCACAATGAACTTTATTGAAATTCTTAAACTTTTCTTTCTTTACTTTTATTCTGAGAGGTTCAAGATAAGAAATCTTTTTTTACACAACTTATGTATGTGTCAATGAGTCTAAAATGTTTAATTTTTATCTGCAGGAATGTCATTTAACATTTAACATTCTGGAGGTGAATTTGTTTGCAAAGCAAAAATTTTGTCCTGCCACTGCAAGTGACTCAGACAAATGAATAATAACATGTTTGAATTTCACAGTTGTGTTGTCATATCCTGCTATGGCAACAGAAAATGACCATTACTGAAATTAAGTAGTGCAATAGAAAGGAAAGTAGTGAATAATGCAGAGTGCTAAAGGTTAAAAATAAGAACTATATTTTCTAAAAAAAAAAATTTTTTTGAACATCTTAAGATTTTTGTTTGAGATTATGTTTTATAGTTGAGGTTTTTCTTCTTGCAGGTGGTAGAAACAAATAATAACAAAAAATATAATTTTCTCAAATTCTTGAAAGCTGAAAACTTTCTTCTATTAATCTCTAAAAGCAAACATCCTCCTCCTCCTGAAATTCCTTTCCTCTTCAACTACAAGTTTCTCTACTGTAGTTTAATTCTTACCGACTTTAATCTTGCTGAAAATTCCTTCAGTTTGTGTTTGAAACATATGAGTCATATCCCCAACGACATACAGATTATTCTTTTTTCGTTAAAGAATTCACGACTTTAATTGATGTTCTAATTATGATGATTACTCTTGTTACAAATTAACTGAAGTTACAGGGAAATCAGATGAGACTAGGATTTGTGTGCAACTATTGCAACCTTCAGTTTTGCCCTTTCTCTCCTTTTTTGTTTTTTTAAGTAAGAGACATTACAGCTGCTTTAAACACCTGAGTTTTTTTTTTTATCGGTGGGGGGGTGTTTTTAAATGGGATTGGGTTGAAAGGGAATGTTGTTAGAAGGAAGAAAGTCTGTCTAGAAGTGTGTAAGAGAATTTGTGGGTGCTGGAGGTGAAAGACATCTGTCTCAAGAAGTGAAAAGAAAAATGTGCCTGTGCAACTTTGCCACATGTTTCTTTCACTGCCATTACATATTGTATTCCTTTTGTTACATTTCGGCTGATCCATTCTCCAGCCTTCTTCAAGTGTTTAATTTACAAGGAAAGAAAGACTGCATAATTGTTAATTCCCTTTATTATCCTGCTCTTCATCATGGAAATAATATTGGATAGATATTTATTATGTTGAATAGTATATTAGCCACTATTCCTTGTCTGTACACAGCCAATCTCTGAAAGAAAGAAATCCCTTTTTTCCTTTATGGATTGTATACCTAAAGAAGGCTAGAGAATGGGTCAGATGAAATATTGTGCTAACAGCAAAAACAACATAATGATTTTAATCAATTCTGAAAATGATGACTTCTCAAGATTATAGAAAGTATTTTTATTTTTTTTATTTGTGTGTGTGTGTGTGTGTGTGTGTTTTCTCTTCCCCTACCCGATGACTTTGGTGCTCATCAAGGTATTGTGCCCATTTCTCTAGAATTTTTATCAGTAAGAAGAAAACAATTACCATTATAGAAAATTGTGACCACATCTCTACTGACCTTAATAAGCCCATTTAAAAAAAATGAAACATAATTTACATTAACACCAAAATTTTTTATTTCTCTGAAGGAGGGTTTATTTTAATTGTGATTTTTTTTTTCTCTCTTACTCACTCACTCAATATGGGGTAGTCATTGAGCATTTATATGTCTAATGAATATCAGTGTAATATGCAAAAATGGCCAAAGATTTCATTAAGCTAAAATGTCTTTTTAGTCCCTAAAAAATTCTCTCTTAATAAACTTTTTCCTGTTCTTTATGAAAATGACTTTAAAATCATTTTCTCAAAGAAGTGACTAAGATATGTATAATATCAAAATGGTTTCTGTCTTTGTGTTCAACATTGACAGTAAATGCTTAATTTGCAATGCAAATATATTGTGAAAATAATATATTGCTAAACTGAACTCAGGTTTTGTGGCTATTTTAGAGTATCCTTTCAAAACACTGGCAGACATGGATGGCTCCCCACAACTTCCTGCCTTTTGCTGTTCTAAATGACACTGTTTTATCACCCCCTCTTTGTTCTTGTGGTTCTTGATCTGCCATTAATTCACTAATTCATTAAGTTCACTGTTTTTTGCCTTGTTCTCTTACCTTCCCTGTAAGTGTCAAATTCTTCAAGCTTTCTTTCCTCACTATCACACACTTTTCATCTGTCACTTTCTCATTGTTGCCAATATCTTTATAGTTTCTACTCTATTAAAAAAGCTTTGTTTCTCATCTATTCCATCTGTAGTACTATCTATAATCATTGGAAGAAGCACATCTCTGTTACTTAAAGTGTCTTCTTCATATGTGAGGAAATTGTCCAGAATTCATTGCCATGCTTTTTTTTTAATTTCTAAAGACATTTTCCAATTTCTTAATACTTTGCACATTTTCCAAAAGGCATCTTTTGCTATTCCTATGCTATTCTTAGAATTCCTAATATGACATTCTCCATCATCTATTACTAAACTATCCAAATAAATGTCTACAACTTCTTGATTTTGACATCCCCAATAAGTAACATTTAACTTGGATTGTCCCTTTTGCTGACAACCATTCATTCTGTCTTCTTACATAAAGTATGTGATTCATTTTTTTCTTTTTGCTTTCATCAACTACCTTGTCTCAATTCTTTCAGTTCTTCTAAATCTGCTATCAACACACTGCCATCTGCATAGTGAATACTTCTAAGGTTTTTGATAATAAATCCTGATACACTTTATCACTTCACTGACCTTATCTGTCCCAAATTCTAAGGCTGTCAGTATCCTTATATCCTAGCCAGTGCTGATCTAACCTCAGATTAAATATTATGGGTTTCTTTCAGGTTTTTGTGCATTTTATGTTTGACTCCTCAGACATTATGGAAAAATTCTCTGATGTTCCATCTTTGTAGTTACTTTTGTTTTTTCCATTATTATTGCTGCTTTAGATTTTATGAATCTTACCAAAGAGAAATTTTTTTAAGAAATATTTTTAGGTTAGTCATGTGTATGTAAATTCAAACTTACATACACATACAGTTTGAATTAAATTAAAATGGACTTATTTGTTGTAAGAGCTAATTTCCCTTTCTGTTTGTTAACAACCCCTAGGTAATAGGAAAAATGTATAAGCTAAAATGTGCAGCCCTTTTGATGTTATTTTTATGACTCTTGTATTTAAACTGAATATATTTTTAACAAATCTAGCATTTTAAGTAGGCAAACAGTTTAGATTTGAAATTTGATTGTCTTGCTGTCAGCAAAGCATCAGGTAATTAGATTAGGTGTTAGATAGTTTTTACAACACGCTAGAGAAAGCTAAAAGTGAATTATCGTAGGGGTCCTCAGAAACAAGATAGTGAAATGATTGCTAAGTATGGACTCAGATTATCTAACAAATGGGGAGAAGCAAATGACCAATTAATAACTGACAACTGATTTGAAGATTACCCAAGGTGCTTGTGAACATGGAAAAGCCTTTGGGGAGACATAAAAAAGAAGTTTGGTAGCAGATAGGTAGCCTCTTTAGAAATGCATTACTATACACTGAAATATGGCCAAGCGCTGACTACATAAGCAATCACCTCTGGTTCATATGCAAATAATGGTAAAGCTGCAAAAAGCCTAAAGCATTGTTTAAACTGCAATGTGGCAATCTCCACAATCGAATCGCATATGCTTGCAGTTAAGAACAAATATGAAACTTAGGAAGTTTGGAAGTAAAGGAAAAAGAAAATATTTTAAGTATTGTTATGGGAACTTACCTATAACGATAATGGACTCTTCCTGACACTATAAATACTGCGCCTCTCAAGAGGTGTAATGAATGAATGGTGTAACGAGTCGAGAATATTAGTTCACTCTAAACCAGACGGACAGTCATTACTAACAACTTCGACTTCTTGTACTATATTTCTGTTGTAATATATCATTGTTATTCTACTCTTGTGTTTGTGTTGTTCTTCCTTGGTTCTAACCTTGGACCATAACTGTGGTGCGAGGATATTGGACCATAACAAGTACGGAATCCTAAAAAGAAAATTTTATCAAGTTTAGGGCTTTCATCACAATGCAAATTGAGTTGTTTGTTGCAGAGAAAAAAATGCAACTTTAGTCTCCCATACTTTAAAATTACATTATGAACTCATGAAAAGGACCCAGTATTTTCCTAAAAACAGACCCAAAGTAAAGGTCCAGCTTAGCATTAAACTTAGATTGTTAATTGATCCTAGAAATTTTAAAAGGTCATATTCATTCAAAAAACATGAAATAAAGAAAACCCTTTCTTACAAAAATACACACTTTAGTTTAACCAAATATTTATCAAAAATGTTTAATGTTAAATGAAGCAGAACTAATTTTTATTTCCTGACAATGAAATACAATCAACGAGAAAGTCGTTAGTAATAACACTTGAACCACAATTATTGTTTTTTCAATTAAAAAATGAAAAGTTTTTTGTTTTTTGTCTTTCTAATTATACAGAATAAGGATTCAATATGTAAAATACAGAATCTTTCCTTCCATGATTTGTTTAAGTAATTGATTGATCACACAAAACTTATTTCATTGTATTTGGTCCATTCAGTGAACTTATTGTAACAAGTGTCATCAACACGGCACCAAAAACACAACCTCTCAACTTGGAACTGTAAAACTTTATACTAATTGGAATGATACTAAGTGCAGTTTAGTAGATTCCTTATGCATCACCATATATGAATGCTGTTTTTCACCCATTCCTGACACTGACCCCCCCTCCCCACACCAAAATTCATGCCCCCACTTCCAAGGTCTCTGCCTCCCAAACACATTTCCATATTCCAGCTCTCTTTCCCACCCCAAATCCTTCCCCACTTTTCTAATTTCTCTGTCCTCAAGTCTACATTGACATTCTCCATTTACTTGGATAAATTTCCAAAGATATTCAGAGATTTTAACCCTTAGATCTACGTTTGATGGCCACCACCCACCCTGTAAACACTCCCACATCCTACATTTTTATTTGGCCTAGAATCCTTTGATTTCCTGTTTGATATGAAAGTGGCATGATTCTTGAAGTTGTGAAAGCAGCATTAGTCAATTTTAAATACCCATAACAAGTTGAAGTGTGTGTGTGTGTGTGGAGAGAGGGGAGGAATAGCAATAGATACTTTTTCACCTTGGACGAAAGTGATTTTACAAAGATGTTCCTAGTCCAAACCATTTACCTAAATCTGACCAAATTGTTTTTTGGCAGGACTTTTTAGCAGCCTCCACATACAG
>OZ010606.1:82575216-82662716 GCA_963932145.1 Acanthosepion lycidas
TTTTTTTTTTTAATCCCATAATCCATAGGGGTCACATGTACTGCAGCTGCAGTAGAAGTGGTATTTCTTGGGCAAGATAGCTTGACAAAGCCCAACTCTTTCAATCAGTTTTTTTTCTTCTTCTAGACCAGTTGCCACCGAAGTCTATAGAACCCAGTTTGTCCTGATATTTACCCATAAATGTGTGTGGAGGGGTGGGATTCATGCTTTTCCCAAGGGTATTAGCATGTAATTTGATTCATTTATTTGAAAGTATTTAAATTTACGTTCTATAACAAAGGGAGGTAAGCTTTGTATTTAAAAAGAAACCTTTTTTTTTTTTTTTTTAAACTTTGGCCTCTACTTGAATTTTGTTCTATCATCGTCATTTCAGACATCCCAAGATCCAGATGATATACCTGCTAATGTTCAGGAATATGAAAAAGCACATTGTTTCAAAGTAAGTTCATCATTTTTCATTTTTACTTGATATTTCTTGTTTATCAAATAGAGATTGGAATAAGATTTTTCTGTTTAAGTTGGAAGAACATTTTATTCTCATTAAAAGCAGTGGGATAGCTTACCGATATCATACCAATCATTTCAGAATATAAGACTGTTAAACATGTCTGCATTTTCAAAAGGATCATTTGCAGGCCTTATTAGAAATATTATTCAATTGTACATTTTTATGGTTTCATTTTTTTATGACATATTTATTACAATGAATAAAAGTAACAAAGGATTATTAACCAAAGAAGTTTACATCATGGCAAAGTAAATAAAATGAGTTGTAGTGATGCATAAATGACTGCCTAATTAGCATAGCTAAGGTATAGACTATACATGCCCAAGCAGTAAGGGTGGGGCAGCTCTCAGTATACGCAATAAACGACTACTGCTGCACAGATAAAATACAAATGAAATCACACTTCATAACATGATTCAAGTGGCTCATTTACTTTTTATAATGTTCGTGTTATAGTGTTCTTTTTTCTCATTTGGGTAAAATATTTAAATTATAAGACAAGTGTGATCAAAAAATCAACTCATATTTGGGTTTAATATAAATTCATTCAATTTTTAACTGAAATTTAAAATTTTTACATTTTCAAAATTCTTGATGCAAAATAAATTGCACTTCATACTGTTTGCTTTTATTAAATTTATAACAAAACAGCCAATGAAATTACATCAATTTGTAAAGCTTAATTTCAAAACATAACTGCCATATTTTCTTGGTCATAATATGAGAATTTTGAATGAAAGTTAAATGCAAAAAGTAGGGGTGTATATCATACAACAAGTACATGTTTTGAGAAATTTTTACCCCATTTAAAAATTTTCTTATTTGAAACAGCAAGATTACAAATACACTCAGCATGGGAAAAAAATGAAAATAAGTTTTGAAACAGAAATTAGGAGAAGAAACACATTTCAATTCTTTTATATTGTAAGAAATTAAATGTTTTACTGAAATATATCTACGACACAGAGATTTTAATGAATAATATGGTACAACTTTTTAAAAAAAAAAATGTTTACATAGGCATGGCAGTATTACAGGATCATATTATACTCAAGGATGTAATTCATTCCCTGATTTATCTTCAGAAACAGAGTTGTATTCTACTTGAGTCAATACAGTAATAAATTTTTCAAAGATTTTTCTTAACCTTAAGAAAATATCTGAAATGATTCTCACCAGCTGCTGTTAATCAGCCAGAAATGATGCCTATTCAAATATTAATAGATAACATATACCTTTTAAGTTGCTGATTTTCCAAACAAAACTAATTACAAAACAGGAATTTGGAATTAACGGTTTTAAAATAAAACATCATTGCAACATGACAAATACATCAATTATTCTTTTATATCAATAATTTTGTTTTAACTTTCTTGAACTTGTAACTACCTGCTACTACTCTAGAAATCCATAATTTATTCCTTAGACTAGGCTATGCAACTTCCTGAGGACAAAAGGAACATGAGTTCAAGTTTCATTAAAGGCTTATTTTTTATTTCTGAGCCACACCTTCTACTAATGGCTGTAAAATTGTAGCTGTGATGCACAGAAACTGAAAATAAAATGAAAAAAATCCAAATAAAAAATTTGACAAGGCTTTAAGAAATTCAAAAAATTTAAGATTATTACTACCATTTTTTTTTTTTTTTTTTTTTTTTGAACATTTCACCCTAAGCAAAGTGATAATGCCATTAAGATGCAAGTGGTTACTGGGAGTGAAAGAAAATAAGAAGACTTTAGTGAGGAGAAAGGACAATAAAAGAACAGGGTTCAGGAAGACAGAAGATGGCATTTAAATTTTTGAAGGTCATAAGTGACAGGGACACAAGAAACCAGAAGACAGTTCCACAGGCAAAAAGTGCGAGAAAAGTAACTATTAGAATAGAGCTTATGGTTACATTTAGATATTTCAACAGTAAGATAAGCCCTATTTGTCAATTTAGTAGTACATTTAAATTTATGCAGTCAAGTTACCAAGGAGGAAAGCTCATTGCTGTGAAACTATTTGTAGAAAAGATAGAGGGTAGCCACATCACAATAGGGGGAAAGTGACTGAAGTCGAGATGCCAGATCAGGATTGATTACATAACAGATTCTTTGTATTTTGTTGGGAATCTCAAGATATGGAGTATGTCCAGAAACAGCAGCAATATTCAGTGAATGCTAGGTTTATAAATGTTCAAGATGGATTCTGACAAGAAGAATTGTATGGCACAACACAATGAACCAACTTTCCTAGCAACAGATCTAGCAATTGATTCAATATAATCATTTCACTCAGTGGAAAATATGAGACCTAGAAAGTGCAATAAGTTGCACTTCTGGAGGTTAGCATCGGTCATGCTGATGGAAGGCAAAATATGGTTCTCTATGAGAATTAAGACATCAGTTTCATTTTGGAGATATTAAAATTTATGAGCCATTTCTTGCCCCAGTTAACAACTGATTGGAGGCCATTTGAGAGCAGCTGCAACTTTTGCTTTCTCAGACCTAGTGGACTTACTATTAAGACAAGAGTAAATAGTTATCAGTATAAAGATAGTTGGGAACTAAAGATATCAGGAAGGTTATTGATGACGATAATAAATAATGTAGGTCCAAGGGGACCCCCACATTAATATGAATGAATCTAAAAATGAGGCCATTCAACATGACTTTCATCACATGATTTGGTAAGAATGTTTGGATTAAATGAAATATTTGGCTAGAGACACCATAGCCCTTGAATGCTCGAAGAAGGTCAGTCCTATACTAAATACTGTCAAATGCATTCAAAATATCTAAAGCTATACTCCGAGCCTTGCCGTTCTTATCTAGAGTTTGATAGACAAATACAGTAATAATTAACTAGTTAACACATAGTTTGTTGTAGAAATAAGACAAAAATAAATACTAGTGAACAATTAATTGGAAATGTTTTATCTAAGTAAATTTCAAATCAATTTTAGTTTTCTGTAACTTTTATTTTAATCACAGATAACTCTCCAAATATTGATTTATGTGTTTCTCGCTTTGATTTTAGGTAAATTAAGAATTGATTTGTTCTAGTGATTCTTTCTTTCATTGTTTAAACCAGTGTGTCTCATCCTTTTTAAGCAGCTGCACACTTGGAAGCAAATGAAAATATCCCAGCCCAATTAGCAAAATTTTTAAACCGTATGCATCTTATGAAATAAAACCATAGTTTAAAAAAAAATACACACACAAATATGAACTTACTTTATTTCAATATTTTTATTCAACTGTTTCTGCAGCTTATTTAGTGTGAAACTTGTTTCTGGTGTTTCTTATGATTTCTTCAATGTTTGGTTGTATGTATGATAAGCAGGCCCTCATTTCTTCTTCAGTGGAGCATAGTCTTTCTCACTTCTTATTTTTGGTGTTACTTAGAGTTGAGGAGCCAAATTCAGATAAATAAGAAGTAGAAAATTGTAATAAAACTGATAAAGTGTTTTTAGCTAATATAGGATATTCCTTTTGTATTGAAATCAAAAATGTATCAATAGGTACTGTCGAATGTTTTATTTTGAGCCCTCGATCACTAGAAATGGTGGCCAATTCTTCTTCTTCTTCTTCACATAACTGAAGTCCAATATTAGAAGGAACATAGTAAGAAAAATTATTTGAAAAAAAGTTTAATACTTATTCATTTACCCAAATATTATCACTGTATCATAATTACTTCCATGCACACATAAAGCTATATATGTATGCCATAACAACATTTCACAGCACACTTAAGAGGATCATGTCACACTAGTGTGCTGCAGCAGAGTAGTTGAAAATTACTGGTCTAAACTCTTAATTGTATTTCAACACAGTTTGGATAAAACAATTCTTTCAATTCTACACAGTTTAAAATTATAATTTTCTTTTGTTCTGAGTACTTAATACATAACCCTGGCAAAGCACATACTATGCAGCTAACAAAAGGATTGTTTGCATTGACTCTATGATCCCAACTACGGTTAATTTCTTTTTTTTTATTTTATGAATTATCAATTTACAAGGCACTTAGATTAATTAATTTTTTTTTTTTTTTTAATAAAATCTTATTAAATATGTAAATATCTACTTGTATTCAAAAAATATTCTATGATTGTTTAATTTTTTATGGAAATATTGACAAAAAAAATTAATTTGGTTATTTTCCCTTGATTTTATTCGGAGACTTTTTGGCATTGCAGGTGCAGAATTTTATAGGTCTCCATTGGTGTGACTTCTGTGCCAACTTTATGTGGGGATTAATTGCTCAAGGTGTCAAGTGCCAAGGTAAGAAAACCAAGAGTTATGTCCCTTTTTCTTCCTCAGATTTGTTTCATTCTACTGAAACTTTACATTTGCTTTATGACACTTCACTCCCAAAATGACTGTTACCATTTTTATCTTGAAATTGTTAAGCCAATTTCATCAGCATCAAGAACATATTTCATTTCAAAATTTTGTTAGAACAACCAATTTCAAGTCTCAAAATGAAGGTTCAGTACAAAACTGACCACAGGTGGTCCTTGGCTAAGATCTATTCTATTAAAATGTTAGTGTGCATATATATATATATATATATATATATATATATATATATTTTAAACATTCACTTTGTGCTTACCTTGACAAATTATGGCTTCATTACAAGATGACTTATTTCTAAGAATAGGAATTATGAATATCAGGAAAAGTTCTAAGGATAAAAATAAAATGCTTGTTAGCTAAGGTAACATAATTTTGGTTGGCTTTCAAGAACACTTGAATATAAATTTTAAAAGCAGCAGAAATTGTATTTTTCTCAAAACAACAAAAATGGATGTTCTTGCCATCATGTTTAAATTTCTTTATTTTTTTTCTTCTTAAAGATTGTGGGTTTGAAGCTCATAAAAAATGTTCTGAAAGAGTTCCAAATGACTGCATGCCGGACATGAAGTACGTTAAACGACTCTTTGGTGCCGACCTAACAACTGTGGTAAAAGCCCAAAACACCCCCATTCCAGTGGTTGTGGAGAAGTGCATCAAAGAAATTGAACACAGAGGTGAGTCTCTCACTCACTCACACACAAACACGCGAAACATTGACATTAAAAAAATTATTCAGATTTTGTCTCCTTGAATATATTGAATATTTTATAAAATCTATTGAGAAAGTGAGAAAAACAAATTTAGTATTCAGTAACTAACAGAACTTTGATAAACAAAACAAAGAATAATTTGTTTCGATGTGTGGTTGCTGTAATGGATATTGATGCAAAAGGTGGAATCTGTGCACTGAGTTCAAATTCCAGACTAGCCAATTGCATTCACTTTCACACAAATGCTTTTGGGAGATGTATAAATCCATCTTTTCTCTCCCCAACTATAGGTTAAATAGACTGGATTTGCTAGCATTGGATGGACAGGGAAGTGAAACCAGTCTTAAGAGATAGACATCTATGAAATTCAAACTGTGGTGAAGACAATGGGAAACTACTTCTCTCTTTCACAAAGAGTCATGGCAATTTACAGATAATTAAAAGAAAAGAAAGGAATCTGTGGAGAATTATGATTGCCTACATCCTGAAGGAACATGACATTTTGTTTTTTCAACAATCTCCTGATCTTAAAATTTTTTACGTATGAATTTAAGTTTCTCATGCAATTTCCAAAATATTTCAAACAGAACAGAATAATTGGCATTTTTGTATGTTTGCTCTTTAGGATTAAAGAATGTATAAAATATATTGTAATGGGGGTAAAGAGATGTTGAAAATTTTTGAACCTGACCTAGAACCACATGAAAAGGTCCAGGCTATTCATATATATATATATATATATATATATATATATATATATATATACACACATGGTCACCCTATAATTGAACACATTTCTTTAAGCCTTCTAAAAAAACAAAATTCTTGTTTGTTCATTGAAATATTGATTTTGAGAAGTTGTGCTGAGAACTTTTCAGCAGTTCCTTGTATTTAAGCAACAACTTTTCATTAATGCATGTTTGCTTAAAGGTAATAAGTTTTTTAACTTGTTTCTGTACAAATGACACTACTGCCTACACTCGTTGTTGTCACCATTTTTAGTGGGCCAGTCCTCAGTCTTAGGACAATGTTTTAACCACAGGGCTAACTCTCCAATGGTCAATGCTGATGCTGGTCCAAGCAGGTTGTTGGTCGCTGACTACTTCAATCCACACCAACTCTGTTCACATTGTGTTTTTAATCTCAGTGGAAGATTGGATGTTGTAGTAATTTCAGCGTTGGTTCAGGTTGTGGCAGGTGCCATATTAAGGAAGAAATATCTTAACAGTTAAAAATAAAAACAAAAGATTCTTTGGGTTAATCTTCATTTGGTTTATATAGTTCTTGGTAAAACAAAAATTAACTCTTCCTGCATCAATCTCTATAGTGACACTGTGCTTCACCTAATAATCTGGGGTTCAAAATTCTTTAGAATCAGGAAATCTCCTGGCAGTTGATGTGGATTCCAGAGGCACTCAATGCAGAGTTCTCAGACCAAGTCTTTGCACTCTCGAAGCTATCTGCTTATATGAACTTCAGTCCAAAACTGGTGTGGGAATGAAGGGTTATTGAGATTTGTTGATTCTTCAATTTTCACATTAATCCCAATAAAGATTCTTTGTTCCCTATTTTTGATTTCTTAATGAACTTTCTAAATTTGGAGAATTATCCACCTCCTTGGGAGTAGTTAGAGGGATTGCTCCTCCCTTAAACTATAACCTCCTTCATTTAACATCTCCCCCCACCACCACCACAGAAGTGGCACCAAATTCTCTCCCTTCCTCCTTCCTTCTCAGCATTCCACCTTAGCCTACTTCCCAGGGCAAGAATAACTGTCTTTGTCACAAATCTAATTTTTAAATCATGTGGGTGAAAGGGCATAATTTATTCTAGCCATTAATCGTAATTCTCTTGTTTCCTCAAGAAAGAGATAAAATTATTTCTCCTTTCTTGGACTTATTTATGTCTAGTGAAAACCAAATCACCTATTTGACAATGACAGAATCTGTTTTCATAGCTTCAACCCTCAAAAGGGGTTACTTCCTTGTTTACATTTCCCAATTTGTTTTCCTCAACAAAAATATAAACCCCATCTGTCTCTCTTGTTAATATTTGTTTGCCTAAATTCTCAAGAAAGAAATAAAATTGTTTCTCCATTCCTGGGCTGATCTCTGTCTAGTGAAGATATAAACCAGATTACCTGCTTGTCTCAACAGGATCTATCTTCATAACTTTGACCCTCACAACATGTTCGTTCTTTGTTTAAATTTCCCAATTCATTTTCATCAATGAAAATATAAGTCCCATCTGTCTCTCTTCTTGTTAATGATATGCATTTTCTTAATTCCTCAAGGAAGAGATAAAACCAAATCTGTTTTTGTTCACATGCCAGACTCTCAACAGATAAAAAAATAAACTTTAGGAGAGAAGTCGTCCAGACTGTCCCATTTTCACCAAGGACAATGTCTCCACATTCACTCTATCTTCCAGCTTACATTCCATTTCTGCTCAGAATTAACATTTAACCACTTCGTGGCCCTAGTGTCACAAAATAAATTAAAAATTTCTCTGTTGTTTTTAACCAAAAATTTGAGAAAGCAAAATTTGAATATTAACCTTTTTATAAAACTTAGTAACGGATTTTACAAGTAAGTGAATCTGCTCCTAGTGCTCAGTTGGAATCGGATTAATTTGATAATTTAATGTGAAAAGCTTAGAAAAGAGAAGTAACTTGGAATTTGCTAGCATTCCAGAAGAACTCTGGGATTTTTTCTATTTATTTTTTGTTTTTACTTGGAATCCACCATTTTGAATGGAAGGGCTGAAGAAAGTGAAATTTGAATATAGGATGATGTTAAGAAAAAAATCCAGATGTTTGGGTGTTTAAACTAGACAAGAAAAATATCAGTCTAAAGAAAACTATTAACTTGACAATACTGGTGAGATTTTTTTTTAAAAAACAAAATGATCATGCGATAAAACTTAGATGGGGACTGGATAGAGATTCTTTTGTGAACAAAATGATAGATCACTGTTTGCTAATCATTAATTTTTCCTGTCCACTGGTTCAAAATGTGATTCATTAAAAAAAATGCTATAGTTCAATTTTATGTCAACATAGAAAATAGATCCTGGGTTAAATTATAATTTGATCTGATAATGTTAATTGGATGAGGAAATCTAATTGGTGACATAGCCATTATATATATATATATATATATATATATATATATGACTTTAGCCTTGGTTGGTTAGAGGTTTTTCAATCACTGTGTATAGTGATTTTTCCAAGCGTAGCTTAGATGTGGTAAAAGGCCGAAAGTGTGGAGCACCCAGTGAAGATCGAACTCACTACCAGGCTGTAATGGCTCTAGTGAAACATGCTTGTTAACCATTACACCACCTCGATCCAAAGTCCAAAATGTTCATTTTTATAATAAACCAAAATATTGAAAGAAATAGAAAAGTTTTTGGATAGCAGCCTCAATATGGCAGTAAGCAATGAATGTCCCTTTTGATTGCAGTTTTCATCAAGCCTTTTTTTTTTTTTTTTTTCTTGTTTTTTTTCTACCAGGTGTTGATTTTGAAGGAATGTATCGAGTGGCAGGTTTCCATGACGATATTGAAATGGTACGAATGGCATTTGACAGAGGTATGTAAGAATTTTTTAGCCTTTAACAAATGGTACCATTTTAATGCAACAATGTGTGTGGAGAGTGGTCCTCGACGTCCAATAATTGATACAACATGAATCTTTGTTTTCACATTTCAACATTGTGATTGACCTTTTCACTAAAAAGGTCTAAATTTTTATAAACTTTCTGGTCATTAGTTTAAGAGGTGGCAAAATAGAGCAAAAATATCAATCTTCCAGAGGGGTGGGCCATCTTGTTTTGGAAATAAATATTTGAAATCTCTGCTTTTTTTTTTTCTTGGGTTTTAACACTGACCACTGGCTCCAGTAAGAAATTGTTTCAGGATAATTTTATTTTTGAAGATTATCTTTGTCTTCTAAAACAATTACACTTGATTTTACGCTATAACACTGACTTTTTTTTTTTCATCATCTCTTGTTCCCAGTCCCAGTGTCCCCAAAGCACAATATTCTTGGTATCATCACTTGATAATAGTATTGGTCTTTATGGCCACCATTGCATGCTGAGAGATAAAAAATTTTACAGGGATTTTGCATTTTGGTTGTTGTGATTCTTGCTGAGATTTCAGGTGTAAAACTTGGCAGGTCATGATTATATTTTTGTTTCTGCTAAAAACTAATTTCACAAAGCAAACCAAACTCTGTTGATAACTATAACTACAGGTTTAATGTAGTTGAGAATTTAAAAGTACATTCAGAGTAAAGAATGGTTCTTTTTTTTCTCTGTAGCCTGGTTGATGATTTTCCACCAAGAAAATTATTCTAGCATTAATTCATAGTAAATTAAGAGACCTTTATTCAGGCCCTGTATTCTTGTCGATCTGGATTAGTAGTAAAAACAGTTACAGCAAGAGGGAGAGTGGTTTATGAGTGGAACTCTTCTATCTTCTTGTCATTTTCTCCCTATTTGTGTGGCAATGTCTGTCTCTCCATTTACACAATGACATTTGTACCTCTCAGACAATAATTTATTACATGCTTTTTGGTTCAGTCAGTTATGTGTCATGTGTGATACACGCTTAGGCAATCATGTATCTTTTGATACATGACTGATGAAGCAGATTTTTTACTGCATTAGGTTGCCATTTCTTTCTGCGGCAGACCAGTTGCCATCCAAGGCTATAGAACCAGGTCTGTCTTGCTATTTACCCATAGCTGGTGGGAGTAGAAGAGGATTCATACCTTTCCCAAGGGTATTAGCATATAAGTGAAAGTAATGGATTTGACATGAATTTGAACTCGGCTCTCCGGTTCCTCAATCTGAGCCGCTATCCATTAATCCATCTTTTGTCCAGTAACATATGAACCTCTTTGGAATACAGTCAGGCCAAATCCCTGGACTGGATTTTTGGTAACAATGTGAACATTTAAGGACTAATAGTATTTTGTATAAATATGGGAAGAATTTTTATTTGAATTTAGAAAATTTCAGAAGATCATAAATCTTTATCATATTACCCCAGAGCCAACTGAGTAGGGATTTTTTTTTTTTTTTTTTTAAACATTTCACCTTAAGCAAACACTAAGAAGCAAGGGGTTACTGAGTGTAAACATAAGAAAAAAATACTATTAAGGCAAGAGAACAATAAAAAATAAAAAAAAACAAGAATTAAGGAGACAGAAAATAACAATTGACATTGCATTTACATTTTTGAAGATCAAAGTTTACTGGGAAGCAAGAAACCAGAAGAGTTTCACAAGTGACAAGTGCAATAGAAAATATGTTTAGCATGGAACTTACAATCAAAATGGCTAGATGTAAATGTAAGATGATCAGACCCTGCCGTCAATCTAGTACTGTGCTTAAATTCATAGTCTAAGTACCATAGAGGCAAGTTCATCAGAACAATTACCATGAAAGTTATGTTATAGCAGTGGGAAAGTGATTGAAGCCAAGATGCCAGGTCAGGACCAATAACATTGCAGATTCTTCTTTGGATTTTATCAAGAATCTCTAAATATATAACAGGAGCACCGGACCATATGTGGCAGCAATATTCAAAACATGAATGAATGGTAGACTTATGCAAGTTAGATTCTGGTGAGAGAAAATGTCTAGCACAACACAGGGAACCAACCTTTCTAGAAGCAGACCTAAGAATTGATTCAATATAATCTTTCCACTTCAAGTCAACAGAAAACATTAGTCTAAGAAGGCACAATGAGTCACTCCCCTGGAGGTTAGCATCAGCCATGCTAAAGGAAGGTAAAATGGGTTTATCATTGCAGATGATTAAAAGAAAGCAGTTTCATTTTAGAGGAGTAAAAATTAGCAATCTTATTTTTGTGTAAACTGAAGAGAAATCGTGCATTGCAAAATTTTAACCTTTTTATTCACATCTCTTTTGCTTTTATTCGTTATAGATGGTGAAAATACAGACCTCAGTGAAGATAAATGGGAAGACATTAACATTTTGACCAGTGTCCTGAAATTATATTTCCGATTACTGCCTATTCCACTTGTTTCTTTTGAATCTTACCCAAAGTTACTTGAGGCTGTCCGTAAGTATTACAGCAGTTGCCTTCATTTCTAGGTTAAAATCCCAAAAATATTTTAAAGATGATAGGTGTGTGTTTTTTGTTTTTTTTTGATTTGTTTTTATTTTTCCTGACAATCTGTTTTGTTTTTTTTTTTTTCAGAAAAGCCAGGATTAAAAGAAAAAGAAAAATTGGTGTTAATCAAAGAAGCTCTTCATTTGCTGCAGCCAGCCCACTATCAGACATTGAAATATCTAATGGCACACTTAGGCAGGTAAGTAATAACCATGGGCATAGGAACGCCCATTGGCTCACTTGGGTGGGTGAGCGATGATCACGGGCACAGGAATGCCCATTGGCTCACTTGGGTGAGTGAATGATGATCACAGGCACAGGAACGCTTAGTGGCTTCCTTGAATGTATGGGGTATGGGTGATGATCACAATAATTTTATCTTCACTCTGTTCAGTTATTCTTGTAATATCAAAATTTTATTCTTAGCAAAACTCTTCAATCAAACAGTTTTTCTCAATTTTGCTCTGTGTAACAAAATGTTGCGCAGTAAAGCTAGAGCTTCAGACTTTCATCCTGAGAACTTGTTTATTTATGGATGCCATTTATAAGTCTGATGTAGTGAAAATATATCTTTAGATTTCTAACTTTTTTCTTATTTACATTTGGGCTAATATCCTCTTCTTTGTTATTATCATGTTTTGGCTATTGTACCCTAGGGTAAGGTGCACTTGTCAATTCCTTTATTTCATCTCCACAGGTAGATTGTTATCATTCTGTTGTCCATGTCTCTGGATATATCTTGTTTTATTCATTACTGCTCAGTTATTGCTCTCTCCCCAACAGAGTCTAGGTCTGCATTACCCAGCCCAAGGATTAAACTCACATTTACTATGTTACCAAATTCACAGACCAATCTACTTGGCTATTGTCCCATGGAATCACCGGACACTTGAAGGAGCCCGTAATGCACAACAACTGATATTTTGGTTTAATGACAACAAAGATGAGGATATTAGTTCACATGTAAATAAAAACTCCTCATCCCAGAAATTTATACATAATTATTAAACTAGATTTCATTATGGACCAAAAATCAAGTTCCAATTTTATATATATATATATATATATATATATATATATATATATATATGTACACATGCACGCACATACATATATATATATGTACACACACACACAAATATATATATATATATAGTCAAACTTTATAATATATTACATCTATATATAGAATGGACCCCTGAATATGGACAGACGGTTCTTGATTGAAACATCTATAACAAGTAGATTTGTTTGTTGATAATTAATATTTAATTTTAAAAATTAATGAATTCTTAATATTATTAATGGGTTATTGTCATTAATATTTCAAATGGTGGGTTCTTCAACCTACCTCAGGTGCATACTTTCCCTTTTCCTTTGATTCAAAAGGAAATAAAACCTTTTCAAGAGGATTAAGGTGATTCGCTAATACTAAGAACAAATTTGTTTTGATTCATTCATTTTCTACGCCTTGTCAATCCTTTACAGCTTATTTAAAGCCATAAAATATTTTTCAGTTTGTAAGAATTTTTTTTTTAAATAATCGTTTAGTGATACAAATCTTACTAATTAGCCCATATATGGGGGGAAGAAGTGGTGAATTCATACCTTTTCCAATGGTATTTGCACATAAATGAATATAGCGAACCCAACTGGAATTGGATCTCGGCTATCCAATTAACAATGGCAAGTCTTTATCCAGTACATTGAAATACCTAATACCACATATCTGAGCTTACAGCACCTGGTATTCCTAAACGGTCACCCATCTAGGTACTGACCAGGTTTGGCATTGCTCAACTTCGGTGATCGTACGGGAACCAGTTTTTCAACATGATGTGGTCAAAAGCCACTAAAAACAAAACTGGGGTTTGAACATATTAGCAGTAACAAAGAAACTGAATAAAATACGAAACCTTCATACTGAAATTGCAGAGAATGTCCAGGAAGTAATCTCTCTCTCTCTGTGCCTTTTCTTTGCAGAGTTGTCGAACAACAGAGCAAGAACATGATGAGTTCAGAGAATCTTGCCATTGTATTTGCGCCAACACTGATGAGGTCACCAGATGCCACTGCAAGTTTGATGGCAGTCAAGCTGGAGCAGACAGTCACAGAGCTTATAGTGTCACACCAGAAAGAATTGTTTTCACGGTGAATGGTCACTGTGTGGCATGGACATGTTGAGCCAATGCATTGGCCACTATCGCCACCATTCTCGACAACTTCAAAAGCATCAATACCACCACCACTACCACCACCACCACTCACCACCACCACCACTAAAATAGTGTGGATCAATCACATCAAGACCAGAGAAATGAACACAGCACAAGATTGGATTGTGGACCGTATAAATCTTTATTCATCCACTGTTGTTTTCATTTAATCAACACACACCCCCCTACCCTCTAACTATCTCTCTTTCTCCACACTGCCATGTCAGTTTACTCTTTCTATCTACTTGACACTCTCACTATCCTTTCTCCTCTCATCTCTTTCTCACCCTCACCTTATCATCCTCTCTTTCTCTCTAAAACAGTCTGACTACCCCTACAACTTTCTTTCATATGTTTCAATCTCTTTCCATTCCCCCTCCCTCTCTCTGACTTATGAAAATTCTCTCTCTTTCACTCCCTACATCCTCGCAAGCTGAATTTTATACTGTCCCAGTTATCAACTCATTAATTCAACATGTAAACACAATCATTTGCTGTGTTGCCTGACTCCAGGGACCAAACTGTACATTATTCCTTGGTCTCTGTCACTTCAACACTGATAAGGAATGGAACCAAAAAAAACCCCAAAACGGCCGCCTAAGCTAAGAAGAGAAACAAAACACAAATAAAGGTAGCAAAGAGAATTTGTTCAGCCAAAATCAGAAGTCTCCTATTCTCTTTAAAAGGCTATCTGCAATTTTTATTTTGTTTTGTTTTTTGTTTTTTGCTTCTTTTTTTTTCCTCCCTCCCTTCCTTCCTTTTCTGTGTGTTTAGTGACTTTGTTATTCAAGATGAGGGTCGCTCAAAAAATTATTCAAGATTGAGGGTCACTCAAAAATCACCAGAAATTCAACAGAAACAAACAAACAATGCAGAAAGAAATCCAACAATGGAAAAGTTAAAAACAAAAACAAAAAAAAAAACAATTTTGAAAAGAAAAACTCAAAATATTGCTGAAAATAATCACAAACAATGCTTATTATCACTTTCTCCATTTTTGGAAAAAAAACAATAAGAACTGTCCTCTTTTCCTTGTTATTGCTGTCACCCATTTTGTTTGTCTGTTTGGCCAGTGTATATTTATCCACTCCCCACAACTCCCCAACCTACAAAGATCCCCTCGTTCTTCCCCACTTCCTTGTTGACATGTTTACCTCCTTCCCCACCAGTCCCATTCATACATACACCCTCTCTTATATGAATATTGCCTATGTGTGCACACACACACACACACACACACACACACACACACACATTGTGCTTTTGTAAATATCTTTGCTACCCTATACAGAAATACATATACATTAACAAGTGAAATTAGTGTGTACATGTGTTATATATATATATATATATATATATATAACATAAACACACACTTGATACTTTATAAAACCTAACAGGTATGGAAATTCAATTGTTTGTGTGTAAGCAATTTGCTTAAATATAAACGTGTGTGTATGCAAACACACACACACACACACACACAGCATTATCATTTATACTCTCTGTGGAGCGAAATCCCTGTTTGAACAATTGTTGTTATTATATATATATATATATATATATATATATATATATAAGTTTGAACTTCAAAGTCATCACACATACTTATTTACACTCTTCATTTACAAGTATAGCGTGTATACACACACACACAATTACCTTTTGGATTTTCAATCTTACCATTCCTAAAACACACGCAGACACACACACACACACAGTTAAATAGATATTTGTGCGTGTGCGTGTGTGTGATAAACTTATTTATTCAAATGGACCACATGGCTGATTCTCCTTGTAAGTACTTCAATCCATTTACTCCCAACTCCCTCTCTTGCCCTACTCCACCTTCTGTTGTTCATCACCACCTCCTCCTCTTTTATTTGCATTGTCAGTCTCTCCCCACATCAATGCCATCAAAAACTGACCATTCTCTCTTATTCTAGTTTCTGACCTCTCTGTTTGTAGTGAGAAAGAAGACAAAAAGAAGCTGACCACTGTCCACATGGCTACAATGAAAAAAAACCCAAAAAAACAAAAACCCAAAAACCAAATGGACTTCCCGGTACTGTTATTCAAACAACAAACAAACAAACAAAAACAAAAAACTTCAAATCAGCTTTTTATTTTATTTTATTTATTTTTTATTTTTTTGTCTCTGTCGCTAACTCACTCACTCATTCACTTTTTTTTTTTTTTTTTTTTTTCCTGGTTGTCATGGTAACCACTGCATTCTCACAGGAAAAGGAAAAAAAACTCAAAAATAATGGAGAACAGAAATAACAGAAGAAAAAAAAAAATGAAAGATTTTTTTTTTTAATTTTATATTTAACTGAAAATAAAGACAAAAAAATTTGTTGCAGCAATGTCAGGTGACCAACTTTGTCTGGTTGACAACATTCTGGACACTCCTCCATGCCTCCCACCCCCATGAATTCCCTGCCCTCTTCCCCTTACCTTCCTCTCCTTTCATGGTCACTGTCAGACATAACAAAGTCACTAATCCTCACCTACACCAGTTTTTATTTTCATTTATTACAACAACAACAACAACAATTATTATTATTATTATTATTATTATTATTACTGCTATTTTATTCTCCTTCTTCTTCCTCTCTTTCTGATTGTGTTCTTTCTTCTGCATGAAGAGAGGATACCTGTTCATTGTCTCTCAAAATAAAACATTGTTGTCCAAATTTTTGTCTGCCTAGTTCCTTATTCTTTGGAGACAAAACTTGAATCCAAATATCATGGAACTGCCTAGACAAATCCGGATTAGAATTTCCCACAGAATTGCAGGAATCATGGAACAAAGGTGTCTTTTTTTTTTCTTTTTTTTTTTTTTTTTTTTTCTTTTTCCTTTAACATTTGTATTTTGTTTTTGTTTGTTCATTTGGACTGCTATTCTCTTACTTTTATTTTTTTTTTAAATTTCTAACATTCCAAATGTTTTTTTTTTTATCAGGCTCAAAGCCTGGTTTAAAAAAAAAAACAACAAAAAAAAAAAAAACAACTGGTTTTATATTTTAAGAATTCTGCAGTAAGAAAATGCCAAACATTACAGAAACTGGAATCATTCAAACTGTCTCTTGCTCTCATTCTGTTTGTGACATTTTCACCCCTAACTCTGCAGCCATTTGTCACTGCCGAGGTCATCATCAGCTGATTTGTTAGAAGCAGAATTAGAAAAGCTGGACAGTGGCAAATTAATTTTGGCTGTGAAGTTTGTTTGTTGCTTCCTCCCCACCCCAGGACTCAAGGGAGGTTTTCTAACTTTTGAGAGCCACACACACACAAAACTAAAAAAAAAAAAAAAAAAGTCTTGTAGCCCTGACAGGATTATTTTCAGGTGTTTTGTCCTCAATGTTTCAATTTTATTCTCTTCAAAAGTTGCAGGAAAACAAAGGACAATGTTACACAACGTTCAAGTTTATTGGTTCATTTTAATTTTAGTTTCCTCACAGAATCAGACTTTTCTTTTAATTCTTCAAGTTTACAATGATCGTCTTTGATAAAATACCATCATTAAACTTTCTTTAAACATTTTAATTCCTTGTATCTTTTACAATTTGTAAATCTATTTTGGTTTAAATATGTTTTTAATAACATGTGCCTGTTTTTCATTTGACCATAACACTTGCATGTTTGGCTTGATTGGAAAGATGAGGACTAATACTCTCGTTTTTATTTCTTTTCATGTC
The DNA here is from genome assembly GCA_963932145.1 of Acanthosepion lycidas. Taxonomy (NCBI): domain Eukaryota; kingdom Metazoa; phylum Mollusca; class Cephalopoda; order Sepiida; family Sepiidae; genus Acanthosepion; species Acanthosepion lycidas. The sequence goes on from OZ010606.1 coordinate 82,592,850, forward strand.
TCTATTAATTTGATCAAGCCCTTTTGATAAATCCATCTTAAATTTAGTAAATTGCTGGCGTTCCTTTGTTGACTGCTCCACTCTATATTGCTTGCTTTCAAATAAGACTCAAACGATTCCGGATTTTCCACAAAGATTGATTTTTCCATTCTATTTTTAAAATACACTGGTTAAGCAAGAATAAATCAAATTCAACTGGATTTGCTTATTTAAGATTTCCTTATTTGGTAAGTTGTTGTTGATCCATATAATAAATTGAATCCTAACCTAAATTTACCAACTCGTTATCCCTTAATCAATTTATGACATCCCAATTTAATGTCGTGTATAGAAGAATAGACCTTTGCATGAGAAAATCAAAAATTGCATTGAGTTTTCACTTTCCATTAAAAATGTTGGTCAAGGGCAGACAACTGTTGTTATCCAAATAATTAAATCTCTGAAGAAAATAAAATGCAATCAAATGTTTAGTCATGTGATTAAATGGCAAATTTGATATTTGAAAGACTTCTGGTTAGCGCTGACAAATTTTGATCTTTAAAATTGTCCAAAAATTATTTTTAATGGTGGCTGGGCATGTACTTTTCTCTCACTTATATTGATGTTTTTTGGGGTTTTTTTTTTTAAAAAAGCCCTTCAATTGTACAAATAGTTTATTTGCTGACCAGGAATAGATAGCACCTCCCCATAAACTGGCAAAAACCATAACAAAAATTCTAACCCCTCTCCTTGGAACAATCATCTCATCTTACATAAAGAACTCAGGCAGCCTAATTGAAAAACTAAGGGAAATTAACATGACAAGCAAACACAAGGCCAGCTTAGATATCAAAACACTCTACACCAACGTCCCACTTGAAAAATGCCTAAATCTCCTAAAAAAGCATTTAACACAATCAAAGACAAAGCTCTCTCTACAAACAGCTAAAATAATTAAAATCTGCTCTCTTACTTACCACAGGGAACCATCCCTGCCACCCATTAGAATGTCTGATGCTCAACTCCACGAGAGCACCTCTTTGCGACTGCTTGGTCTCACACTGTCCACTGACCTGAGATGGAACAATTACATTGAATAAATAGCTTCATCCACCACAATGAAAGTTGGTTCCCTGTGTCGCATCAAAAAGTTTTTCTCGCCAGAGTCCATCCTTCAAATCTATAAGTCAACCATTCGCCCTTGCATGAAATACTGCTGCCATATATGGTCTGGTGCCCCCACTGTTCACCTTAAGGTCCTCAACAAGATCCAGAGACAGATATGCAATGTAGTTGGTCTTGATCTGGCATCTCATCTACAGTTACTCTCTCACAGACATGCCATCGCCTCCCTCTGTCTTTTCCACAAATACTTTCATGGTAACTGCTCTGACAAGCTACTTTCTCTAGTTTCAAGTCTGCATGAATTTGAGCAAGCTATTAGGCTGGCATCACGGTCCCACTCTTTCGCTGTTGAAATGGTTAAATGTAGCTGTCTCTTCTACTTCAATAGCTTGCACTTCCCGTCTGTGGAACTCTCTTCCTATCACTTGTTTCCCTGATAGCTATAATCTCCAACTATTCAAATGTAATGTCAATCGACATCTCCAGGTGCCCTGATCTATTCCCTGTCCTTCTCTTCATCCTTTACTCTCTCCCCCCACTCTGTAACCCCTTGCATACTACTGGCATCCAGCCTTGCTTGGGGTGAAATGCTTAAAAAATAACAAGACTGACCACAACTTTGACATAAAAAATGCTACCATGATGAAAGGAGAAAATAATTCACTACAATGTAAATGTCTAGAGAATGCTATAATCACAAGGTCAAATACAATTATGTGCTCCCTGGCTCTTACAACATTTGACCATTCCTGACAGATCTTCTAATATCACAGTGTGGAATAACTACTTACAAAAGTGATGGAAAGAAAAAGACTAAATAATTGTGGCTGATAAAAAAAATTAAAAATTCTAATATTCCAGGCACCCCTCTGCTGTGCGCATGTGTAGTCCTACTGACATAATAACAAATTTAATCCAATGAAGTCCTAAAGAACAAAACACGTCACAAGTAAACTTTTTTCCATTTTGTCACACAATTTCCTCAATACGGTTTTTGATATATAAAAATTATATACCAAAATCTGCTACTCCGTTTCATGTAGCAACTATTATCAAGCAAAACTTCCACCTGATGATTGTTGCTACATGATTTTGGCATTGATAATTATATTTTAAGCTTACTATTTGTGTCTGTGTGTGTGTGTGTGTGTATATATATATATATGTTATTTTGTGTGTGTATAAATTAGGAATCCCTCAATTAATGCATTTTCAATTAGTGCATACATAATACTTGATTAGTGCAGTAAAACATACTTCAGTTTAATCATAGTAATTAAAAATTTTCTAAAAATGAAAAATGGGTCACTATTTTGTTTAAGTATTATATATTTAAATAATTACAGTTGTGTTAAAAAGAAAAATGGATGGTTATAAATAGATAAATTTTTTAATATAAGCCAATAATAAAAATATATATTTGAATATTTGTCTCTTCAAATTTTTTGAATATTTTTTTTTATGTTTATTCTGTAGGTCTAAAAAGAATTTTCTGATTTTTTTGTTAAAAAAAAAAAAAAAAAAAAAAATGGAGGACTTAATTAGATACAGAAATTTACACTTATTAAAAAATAACATATAAAATATGTATGCATTTACTATAGAAAGATTATAAATAAAATTTTCAGGTTAAAATATGAATGATTATATGTTTGGAAAATTTCCAAAAATATACATAACATGATTCTTTTAAAAAAAAAAAATTAAATTAAAACTATAACGCTGAGAGATATGGAATTTAATGACAAGAAAAATGGAAGGCAAAGTTTTTAAAAATATCAATAAATTAAAAGAAATTATAGATATTTGGAATAACACAGATAAAAAAATTTAATTTCTAAGCTAATTTTTTTTATGCAAAGAGCAATGACAGTTTTTGAAGTAAAGACATTGAAGAGTGTGAAGAAACAGTTTCTAACTGCCAGAATAAAATGACAAAGAAGGAATTAGAAGAATTTTTCAGGGTCACTGAAGAATTTAAAGGAACATGTTTAGAAGCAGACCCTGATGAATACAGAAATCAACAAATTTTCAGAAAAAAAAAAAGAAAAAAAGGCAACTTCTCAGTACTGCCAATTATATGAAGAACAGAAGAATACCACATGGTAAACCACTCTAAATAAGTTTTTAATAAAAAAATCAGATTAATAAACATTAATTTGTAGCATTTTATTGTATCTTCTTAATTAAAAAGTATGCAAATTAGAAATTAATTGTGAATGAGACTAAAATTTGAGGTACAAATTACATTAAGTTATATTTGATTAATGTGTTTTCAATTAGTGCATATATTTTACTGTACACATTAGTCACACTAATTGAGTGATTACTGTATTGATAATATATTTTTAGCTTACTATTTTGTGTATATATATATATAATGAGTAATGGATAGCAGGTCAGCTGAAGTAATTGGAGAGTTGAGTTCCACTTGAATAAAAAAAAATATTTTTTCCCCATCATTAATATACAGGGTGATTGAAAAGTAACTCCCCCCTATTTTAAAATACTTAAAATTTATTTATTAACTATAATTTTTACAAGAAATGGATAAAAGAGGAAAGCATTTAGCATAATGTTTCATTTCAACAGGAACTCTTGTGGTATGGAAGACATAACTTCTTGTGTCCGCCCTTCAAGTTCTTCCAAAGTCTTGGTTTGGTAAAGTAGACTGAGCAAGTCTACTTTAACCAACCCTAGAGAAAAAGTCACAGGGGTGATGAGTCAGGACCCATGGCTGGCCACTCATGCATAAAATAGGAAGTTACTTTTCAATCTCCCTGTAGATTACAATTAACAACACTGTTCAATGGCAAATGTGTGTTTATTTATTTCCTTTTAATTAAACTTTTGCATACCCCAAGACACACGTTAATTAAATCTCTCCAGTATTAAAGATAGGGTAGAGAATTTTGCGGATTGATTAATATCTTGTTTTTTGGGGGGGCAGGAGGTTTACAGTATATGAATTTTTTATGATTTATTCAAATCTGAAACATTTTAGATTGTAAGAATGATTTTTCTTCTTTTTACAACTGAATATTGTATTAACAATTTTTTTCCAGATACAAGTCATGCTATTTAACCCATAGTTGGAGGGATATTAATTTATACCTTTCCCAAGGGTATGTGTGCATAAGTGAATGTAACAAGTTCAAATTCTCTGATTTCTTATTCTGAGCACCTAACAGAGAACTGCCCCTGCTGCTTCTATCATTAGTCTGCTGCCAGACATTAACAGATTAATGTACAGACAATTGGATTGATATGCAAAACTTTGGCTTGGATCTAATGCTTTGCTCAGATTTTCATTTTTTTGGTCAGTTACGAACAGAAAAATTTCCTTTACACTGCACACTGATCCCAATTTTAGGATCAGGATAAGCATCTCTTGAGAGAATCCAAAAATAATTTGATACAAACAGAACTCTCCTTTTATGAACTTGATCCATAAAGGAAATCTTACTTTATGGAATTAGATTTCTATGGAATTGTGTCATGTTACTAGATGACGTCTTCATTCTTTCTTGTAACTCTTCATCGCTTTTTCTCCCGTTTCTTACGGTAACTTTCAATACAGTCAAGGCCAGGAAAGAAGAGTATTTTGCTAGAGATGACTGCTTACTTTTAAAATTCTGCTCTTACTTGTGCTAATTGTTTGGTGCGAGGTCATATGCTGGATGAGGTAAAAATAGACCAACTGAATTACAATTTTTTTTTTTTCCTGTGTTATTTTTACATTATCTGGCTTTGCATTGTCATCAGGAAGAAGAATCTTTTTTTTTTTTTCTAATCCACTGTGTATGCTGTCACTACTATGCAAAAAAAAAAAAAAAAAAATAACTAGATTATGGTAATGTACTCCAAATTTCTTGTTAGCTGCCATGAATGATTAGCAGTTAGATTAGGATTGGTTAGAAAGTTTAGCAAGGTTATGATATATTCATCATTACAATTGGTTCCCCAAAACAGAAATTACTTCTGACACAACCTGATTCCCCACCTGTACCCACTCATCAATTGTCTTGTTAACTGTCATGACATGTTTGTTGCTAATCATGTGATACCTGGAAGGGAGGCACTGCCAAATCATTCCACTATCCTTTTGAAAGACAAAAAAAAAAAAAAAAAAAATTTTTTTTTTTTTTTTTTTTTTTAAATCAGGGATGGGGAGTACATTAGTAGATTTCCTTGATCATGTTTTTGCTTATTTTAGTAATCACTTAACAGAGAGAAAATGTTTCTCATCTTCAGCTAAAGAACATATCTGCTGAGCTGTCATTGAACAAAGATGAATATATAGGTGGAGGTGGGGATTTAATCACAAATTCTAAGAAACACCAATAATTTTTAATTATAAGAACTTGTCCAAAAAGCTGGAGGTTCACTTTAACACCTGTTGTTGGCATAAGGTGCAAGGGGTGGGGGATCACAAACATATTTTAATGGACCTTTATTTAATAAAAAAAAAATCCAAACTAGATATTTCTAGTTTTAATTTTTCAAATTTCATTTCTTTCCAAAAATAACTTTATTTTACTCATAACACAGTGTTTCTAATTCCTTAATATTTTTTTTTTTTTTTTTGAAGCTTTGTTTATAACATTTATTATTTTATTTGTTTATTCCTTTTAACTAGGGACCGCCACAAAAATCAGGGATATCTAAGGTTTAAAATTAATTTTTTACAAATGAAAATTCTTTCTTGAAGCTTTTATTTTAGTTTTCATTTCAAGCTAATAGATTAAATTTAATATTTCCAATATGCAAAATAATTTTCTGTATTTCAAAAACTAATTTAAATTGACTTGAAAGATATTTTTTTTTTTTTTGCTAACATAGCTGATTAGCCCCCCTTTTTAGTCATCATTCATTGCAATATAATTCTCTTTATTAAAAAAAATCTCCCAAAAAATGAATATAAATTTTCTGAAACTTTATTTGAGGAATATTTAAAGGAAAATTAATCTGATTGGAAACGGATATCATTTACTTTTAAGTTTAAAATATCACAGAAATGCAATTTTTTTTTTAACCAAACAGTAGCTAGCTGTGTTTGACAAGGTAATGACAGATTTAATATTGTTCAACAAAGACTTTATTTGTAAAACATAACTGACAAAAATGACAGTTTTTTTTTTTATTTTAATTTTTAAATAATCTTAAAAATTAAGGAAAATATTCTTCATAATCTAATATTTTATTGAATTTTTAGAAATCTTGACTTTAAATTTACTATGGTCATCATTCTTATTTCCTGAAAATGTTGTATATGGTCGCCTGTAATTACGAAAAACTACACATTTATACACTAAAAAAAAAAAAAAAAAAGTTCAAATTATTTTTAAAATATTGGTGTTTGATGATTTGTATTAAGGTTTTCTATTTATGATTAGTAAATAGTTTTCACTTAATAATAATATCAAAACCCTGAAATTAATACAGAATTTTTAAATTTAAGACTTAAATTTTTTCTAATTAAAATTTAAAAAATGAAAATTTATTATTCATCAAAAAAAAAATTTTTTAAGACAATAGCGTTCTTAATATATCTTATTTATTAAAAGCTTTTTCTAATTAAATAATTAGATAGTTTTGTTGCATTTTTTTTTTTTTTTTTTTTTTTTTAATTCAGAGCAGATTTTTGGTAAATTGTGTTTCTGTTTGACAAAAACAAATTGATGATTTAAATTCTCCATAGAGTCCTGCTTTTAACTAATACAAATATGAAGATCCTGGAATTTTAATTAATTTTATGAAATTTCAAAATATTAAGTGGGGATTAACACATGTGAAAAGGGGGAAAAAATTTTTTTTTTTTTTTTTTTTAACCAAGATTTTATTTAAAAAAAAAAAAAAAAAAATTTCAAAAATAATTTGTGAATAAAACCTGAAAATTTTATTAAAATCCAATTTTTTTTTTTTGCAAGAATTTTCCAAAACACCAAAAAAGATGCTAAAAATCTGTATAGTATTTAGTCTATCTGCTGATGTAAGAAAAACAATTTTTTTAACCAAAATTTCAATCGTACTAGAAAGTATTAAGAAATTTAATAAAATAAAAAAAATACTTCAGTCTTTCTTAATAACAACGAACATTTTGATGATTTTTAAAAAAAAAAAAGTTTTATCAAGTTTGGAGCCACCTACTTTTAATGTACTAAGACAAAACCAAGAACTTCAATTGAACTGAAAATCCTTTCAATTGTACTATCAAATGAAGGAATTTCTATAAAATGACATCATTCATCTTTGACATTGGTGGATAGTGTAAGGGTTAGTGATTTGTTGCATTCACTTTTACAAAAATGAGGTGGGTAGAGAAGTCTCTTTTCAGTTTGGGGTAGGCTGGACCCTAGTTTTGGAAGAAGGAAAAACTGAATTCAAAACTAGATTGAATAGGGATGGGCTCCATCTGTTATTAGACATACCCACAGTACATGTGGTGCCTCTATGACCCTGGTGAGATACGGGAAAATTCAATATACACCACCTTTTTACAGTAAAGTGAAGAAAGCTGTAAATGTTCAGTGGCCAGTAAGTAAATCATACAATATTACTAGAATGTGAATTTATTATTTACATGCCGACTATTGTCTCCATTTTTGTTTTTATCCCATTCCAGCCATTGGGACTTCTGGCCTTTATCAATTTCAACCAGATTAATAGATTCCTGATGAAGGCCAGAAGGCATAATGGCCGAAACATAATAGTCTGTATGTAAATAATACTACCGGAATGATTGTAAGCAAAACTTAGTCTCTTTGATGTGTCTGAAGATGTGCTGTATCCCTGACAGTTTTGATGCCACCCTTCAGTTTTTTTTTTTCCTCAGCAAATATCGTTTTGATTTGGTCATTAAGTCTGTGCATCCAAAATTTTATTTTAAATAAGTTCTCTACAAAATTTCATGTTAAAACAAAAAACAAAAAAAAACAAAAATAGTTTTTACTCAAATTTAATACACAAAATGAATTTTCTTTTACATAATTGAGATAAACTCCAAGAATGAAACAATGATTCAGAGAAAAATAGGAAAAAAAAAATTGGGGGACAGGTACAAAACTAAGCAACTTAGCTGCATTTTTTTTTTTTAACTCCCAGAATGTTTAAATTCTTCAATAGACAAGCAGTTTGTCTGGATTAGAACTCACAAATATCAGTTACAAGATCTCAATTTCTATTAAGTGGGTTTTGTAAACACTCCAAAGAAAAACCTATTAAGTTAGAGAAATTGTTAGCTTTTATCCAATCAAAGGTAAATATCTTTATGAAATTATGAGAGGAAACCATTTAAAGCTACAACAGATTTCTTTAAAAAAATAAGTCTTCATTGATGAAAGGATTTTTTTTTCTTTGACTTTAATTTGAAATGAGTGGCATTAAAACTCAGTTACACAAAAGATTTTCAATTGCAAAAGTTCACTGGCTTCTTGGTTAAAATATACAAATCTTGTCCTCATAATAAAAAAAGAAAAACTGACAGTCTATAAAAGTGGCCAATAATTTTTGGGGGTTTACATATTACAAAATTTTATAAATAATCAAAGATCTCAGAATTATTTATAAAGTAATTAACCTAAAGAATCTTTCAATTTTGGGTTATAAATTCACTTGGAAAATAATAAAACTCACCTGTTATTTGTCAGCTCCTTCCATTTTTTATTTTTTATTTATATTCTTCACAATTGTTTAGATGCTCAATACAGATTCTTTTCAACATGTCAAAAGTTAACACTTTGCCTGTAAACTCCAGACTTAATGCAAGAATTATTTTTCAAAATCAGCAGTATGAAAATTTTCAAAAAAAAAAAAAAAAATTGAGATTTGTATGTAGAGGCAGTGGCAAATGCTTTGTAGGGCTCAAACAGTTCAAATGGTCCTAATGCAATGCTTGATTGAACAAAAAAAAAACACAAGACAAACAATTAGCCAGGCTCTTGCAATATTAATGTTAGTTTTATCAATTCTTTAACTGTCATCAAGTAATTGTTTTATAGAGGGTTTTGTTAAGATAGAAAAATTGAACTTAAGCTAGCAATGAATTTGGTTACAAACAAAATGCCTCCTTTTGTATCATGAAGAATATTGCATTTTAAGTCTAGAAAATAAAATATAAAAAAAAAAAATTCAATCTTAATTACAAACAAGTGGAATCTTTCATGAACATCCATATGGAAATACAAAAAAAAAAAAATATATATATATATATATTTGTAAGAAAGGATATTAAAATAAATGGTTCTCATAATGAAATTAAATGAAAAATGTCCTGCTTGTTGTGGTTTACCAATCTATAACCTCGTTTTCTAAATGTTTTCTTTGCTACTCCTGCCATTCAATTAAAGAGCTCAAGATGCAATCAAAGTTATTTAATTTCTAGTTTGGTAAATATTTATCTGTTTCAGCAGTTTTAACTTGAGTTTTCAACACTCCCTTTCCCCAATTTCTTATCTATGCCAATCCAAGTTATTAATTTTGATTAAAAATTAATGATGGAAAATTTTAATTATTCTATTATCTAAAAATGACCATTAAAAAAAAAAAAAAAAAAAAATCTAATTTGTGAGAATCATGATGATAAAAGTACTCCTTTAATTTTTAGCAAAAATATTCATTGTCCAACCCCCTGTTGGAAAATCTAGCAATTATATTCATTGAGTTTCCTTGGAAGGACAAACCAGAGAGAAAGGATTTTTTTTTTCTACACGATTACTCAACTTGTTAAAATCAATCAAATATTTAACTTTAGCTTCTGCTAGAGAAAGCTGTCAATGTTCTCACCTTCTGATACCTTGTCAGATGTCACCTCTCCCATCAATCAGATTTAATTCCAGAAGAGGAACACACTCTCTCTCTCTCTCTAGCCTAGTTTTATCAAATTGTCACTCATCCAGTGACTTGTGTTCCTCAATTCTCTCCGATGTCATTTTGTTTTCTTTGACAACTGCAGAAATTGAAGGATCAACCACAGAAATGATGAAAAGTGTTTGTTCAATTAAAAACTCATTCTTTAAAATGAGACAAAGATGCTGAACAGTATTTTAATTCCAGCGCATTGAAATATCAATGCCACTTAGACACGGGGTTTACATATCATCCTCATTCGCTTCATATTCCATTGATAAAGAGGAAGTGTCTTCTCCAGAATGGCTACTTCATGGAATAGACTCCCAAGAGGATGCTTCTCTGACCACACAAATCTTAATGTCTTCAAGTCCAGGGCTCAGCTGTTATCCATTCTACATATCTGCACATACTAGGCCCTTACAACAACAACAACCTCATTTAATAATGCTCTACCTTGAGTGGCTATTGGGCTTTGTGAATATTTTGTTAAAAAAAAAAAAAAAAAAAAAAATCAGCAAATCTAAGCTTTATTGTTGCTAAGCTTTCTATATTACATAGAGGCCTAAATTAATTTCATATCCAAACTCAAAAATGCTTCCATATCACTAATTCCAGTCTATTTTATGGAACTGATTAACTTCTGTCTCTAAGGAAGACTAGAAAAACACAGTAATTGACTGTGTTGTTAACTCGCTTGTTTATTTCATTGTGAAGGAAAATTGTATTAAAAAGAGTTTGTTTTTTTTCCTAATTTTTCTGAACAATATTATTAACTGCTGAAACTTATCATTATCTCTTTGTCAAGATCCAAACTGATTTCTCTTCCTGTATGATGAGACAAGATTGACATTTTCAATTCAATTACCTTTTGAGGCAACAAAGCAACAATGAAGCTGACACCACTTCCCAAATATCTTATACACTATGTTAACTTAATTGTTAATAAATTGCCTGGTGTTAATATTAATTCTATTTTATGAAAAATAGTTAATTCATAGAAAACCCATTTTTAAAAATATATTAAATTAAAATCCAAAACTGATCCTTTTAGATTTGTCACTCAAACTTCAAAAAGGCGAGAGGAAAAAACAGCAGTAAAATTGATAACCCTGGGAGTTCAACTGACCAATTCTTTATTTATTTTTTTTGAATTGGTTCTCCATATCTGTAGAAAAACAAAATTAGTTTTCTTTGAACCACTGGGTGACACACGATGACCTTCAAGGCACATTGAATACAAACAGATTTCATCTTTCTTGTATAAATTAAAAAAAAAAAAAAAAAAAAAAATTAAAAATACAAAAAAAAAAAAAAAAAATTTTTGCTACCCACACACACAAAAAAAAAAAAAGTCAATTTGCAGTCATGACTACAAAAAAAAAAAAAAAAAAAAAAATGGAGAGTTTATGACTAAGAAAGTCCCAATTTTCCAACCTACAATTAAATATCAACAGCCCAAATTTATTTCAGGTTAAAAAACACACGAGAAATGATTGAGCATGTATAGCAATGGTGAGGGTTACATTTCATTCAGTCATTTCTGATCAGCATCAGTTGCAAAGAAATGGGTTTTCTTTTCGAACCATAAAAATTATGAGAAAGATTTTTGTGAGATCAAATCATGAAACTCATTCAAGAATGTACCAAGTTCCTTGGCTACAATGAAGAAGAGATGTTCTCATAATTTGCTTTCACTGTAAAATATATAAGGAATGATGAGGGGAAAAAAAGAATGGCTGCCATTTTAGATCAACATTAAAATAATACTAACAATAAATATCAGACAATTTCTCATTTAAATAAAATATTTTTCTCACAAATTGGAGAAGAGAGTGTACACCGGATTGAACTCGCAACTTAATCAGCATTTAAAAAAAAAAAAGTTACATTTTTAATATTTTCGATTGACCATAAATTTTTTTGTATTTATAATTGCAACTTCATTTCCAAAATGATTAGCAAGTATAAGCAATGGAGAATATATTTCTTGTTTTTGACACTGGAAAATTAAAATTCATAGTAGCTGTTGTAGTGTGGAGCAAAAAGAAAAAGAAAAAAAGTCTTTTCTTAAAAAGAGAAAAGCTGAGCTTGGAGCTTATCTTTCTAGGACACATTACAATACCAAATAAGTATAAAATGTCAAAGTAAAATATATATATATATATATATATATATATATGGCTTTTGTTGGGTAATTATTCTTGAAAAAATTTGGTTAAAGAAGATCTATATCTGTCAATGCAGAAACATTTTACATCAGCGTCAAGTTGTAAATGTTCCTTTTTATGAGGGGGGGGGGGAATAATAAACACCAGCTGAGAGCAATACATGGGGGAGGGGCTTGATTGTAAACAGATTTTCAATATTTAAATATAGCAGTATAGTTGCTTTAATCATAAAATGCTAAAAAAAAAAAGTTTTTTTTTGAAGGTCAGTCAAGTAATGTGGCGTTATCTTGTAGGGGAGATAATTCACTTTCTCGGCAGAAATGTACAAATGTCAATATTATTAAAGGGACTATTTAAAATAAAAAAAAATAATAAAAAAACACTGCAATAATCAGTTGAAATTCATTTAAAATTTTGAGGAATCAAAGAAAATCACAGACATTTCACTTAATTGGAGACAAGTTCCAATTTTGCATTCAATTTGATGTTTATACAGATGAAAAAATTCTTTAAAAATGACAAGTCAGCATTTACTTTCCACAAAGGGAGAAAAATAGTTAAATTCGAAACTATTTTCTGATTTCCTTGTTAATATTGGAAAGACAATCAAATAAGAAAAAGAATAAAAAAATATGGACCACAGAGCAGAAACTTAGGTTCTTCAAAAATAAAATTGTATGACATCTCCAAAAGATTTCCTCTGAATTTAAAAAAAAAGTAAACATTTTAAAGAATCGTTATTTATGAATAAAAATGAAAACAATTTTCTTAAAGTTTCAGTTTTCTCCAGAAACGAATGTTTTATTTCTCTATTAATTAACAAAACAAAAAAAAACATCTTATTTACCAATATTTCGAGTTATACTTCTGATATTCACCTCCATGAACCAAGCAGTTTTGTTTTTGTACAAGTCAGTATCAGCAAATGATTAGATAAGGAAACATTCATATGCATTTTCCATAAAAAACAGTTAGTTGCTCATAACATCATTATAATCAGAATATCAGGATTCAGCAATGGGAAATGTTGGGGAGAAAAAAAAAAATTCTGATGAAACTCTTTTTGAGCTGCTAACATAGAACTTGAATACAAATTTGCAAAAAAAATCCACATTTCTTTACTAAGAGACTTTTTTTCAATCATCTCACACTTAACAGAAAACTGGATCAAGCAATGGAAATTATAAAATAAAGTAGCAATGCAATTAAAATTCATCCCTTTTATCATCTAAAGGCAAAAAGAATCTTTTCTTCTCTCTCTTATGATATGAACAAGAAATGTTAAATTATCAGAATTAAAATAAATAGTTGCTATCAACAGACTGCTTTAAGGTAAATTGAGCTTTAAAGTGGTCTGTTTTTCTTTAAATTATATATATATATATATATATATATATATATATATATATAGAGAGAGAGAGAGAGAGACACACACTTGTGCAAATTAATTGAAACAACCACTTTAGTTTCCTCTCTTTCACCATACAGTCACTTTTAGACCAACTGGAATGACAGGGTGTAATAGATTTTTAGTTTTCCTCAGATTAGTTTATTTGCAGTGGTGTGCAGTAATATGAATCTATTTTCAGGCTGTATGATGAAATTTGTTTGGCCTTGAAAAATATTGCATCATCTGTGATTGTATCAAATTTTCATTATGCCCAGACACTATTGTCTCGACTGTTGATTAGTTGTCCAACAGCCATTGTCTGCAATGGACATTACTCCAAGGAAGCGTATGAAAATTGTAGCGCTACATGAACACACTGGCAAATATTACCAGGGAGCAAATCAAAGTACTAATACTGACCCGGAAACTCTCCTGATTTAAATCCAATCAAGAATCTGCAGTCAATCTGCAAGTAAGAACTTTGTGGAATGGACATATGAAGTACTAACATGTGCACTGGATCATGTTACATGTGAAAAATACAAAAATGTAAATAGCGGAATTATTTCATTTTGTTTGCACAAGGGTGTGTGTGTATGTATATATATATATATATATATAAAGAAAAATATACGGAAAAAACAAACAAAAATCCTAACATGCAATTATGCTGTTTTAATGTTAATATAATGTCAACATCGGACGTTTCGGTCTAATAGACCATCTTCAGGATATATTCATAAAACATAATTAACATCAGACCATATTCAATTCAACATGAAAAAGACGATGGACATAAGAGCAAGACCAATCCAAACAGATAACTGAAATCTTTTATAAGATCAGCGTTCCGTTTATGTCCATAGTCTTTTTCATGATGAATCATGATGTCAGATCTATATCCATATATTTGCTTATATATATATATATATATATGGGAGATGCATTTTCTAAACAAAAAATGTGTTCAGGTAAAATTCTTCAATCAAGAATAAATGCTGCTGTAAGGACAGAAAACTGACATCTTAGTTGTGTATTATTCCAAGAGTTTAAAATAAATAAATAAATAAATAAGTTTGATAAAAGAAAGTTATTTTTGGAAAGGCAGAAAGATGCCAAAATTCAAACTCAATCTGAAATCTACTCCAAGTCAAGACAAATCCTTTTAAACCAAGAAATTCTGATGCACAAAGTTTTTCAAAGATTTTTTTCCAGTAAAAATTCAATTCTGTTTAAACCAGAACTTGCTAAGAATCTGAAAATCTTTCCAAACAGTGAAAATAATCAGACAGAATATAAACATGATTTTGATCATTAAATTCTGTCTACAAATGTTGAATTGAATTCAAGGATTGATAAAACTTTAAAAGCAGTTTTCTCTACTATTTAGAGAATGTTAATCAGAATTTTATTGTCTAAATCAATTGTAAATATAGTCAATAATAGAGAATTTTAATATTTCTATTATTAAACAAGAAATGCAAGCTTTCTATCAACAAAAAAAAAAAAAAAAAACGCAATTTTACAGATAAAATGAAATATGTGGAGAAAAAACTTTTTTTAAAGAATCATACCAAAAATAAATAATCAAGTGTAAATTTTTTTTTCTTTAAGTTAAAGGAAAAAATGTGATTGGCCAAAAGCAGATCCTGCAAACCATATTACTCTTATTATCAATTTGCAACTAGTATTTCTGACTACTCAACCAATCATACTAAGGCAATGAATAAAAAGTGTGGCTAAGATTTGTTGGGCAAGCTTCTCAAAGTAACAAAAAAAAAAAAAAAAAAAAAATAAGTTGGCTTCTCATCTGGAGACATTTTTCCCCACCAATCTGTGCCATTTACTAACAACCTGAATTGTTGAAGTAAAAGAAATATTTATTAAAGTTTAACAACATCTCATTCAATTAATGAAATCAAAATAATGATGCTGATAATGATGATGCTTACACATTTTTCCATCTGAAAACATACCATCAACACCTTTTTAATGGTGTGTGATTTTAAATCTTAAGTTTAATTTTTGGAGGCAATATTAATAATTAAAAATTCACCCAAACTGTTTCATAAAATACATCTATTGGCTGCTTTAGTACACATCATCAGTGATGATTCTAGCCGAGGTTCGTTACGGGTTTCGGGTCTTTCAACATCATACCCCCTCTCCACGGAGACCCAGCCAATGCTGATCGGGTATCGACTTGTGTATCTTCTGTCAGCTACAACTTTTTCCATCTTCCAAAATGCACACCATACAACTCTTCTGTAATGTTTTTAATTTTTATGTGAAAATTAAAACTGGCCTCTTAACTAATAGGGAAGAATTTGCAATAAGTAGCTTCTTAAAAATCATGTTGATTCTGAATTCCAATAGAAAGTTGCTGGAATGAACACAATTGTATCATTAAAAAATTGCTATCCAAGTGTGTATATTCGTGGTGGGGGTATCTTCATTCTTTAAGAATTTCCAAAGTCTGCAGAAAATATTAGAGGCAATAAATTCTGATCTTACTCAAGTAATTCTTAGTAAAAATTAATTCTCATACAAGCCAATAATGTCGGCTTGAAAATCTTGTACATGATTGTATAACAACCATTGTAAGCTTTATGATTTCCCTCAACTTTCTGGCTACAGTATTTCAATCAACCTCTTCTCCAAAGATCATCAGGTGACACAATTTAATAATTTTAAACTTTTCAAATGGCAAATGATAAATGATAGGTCGTAAAGTTTAAATTTTATAAATCAGAGAGATTTGTAAATATGTCTGTTGAATCATTGTCTATAAGAGATGAAGATATTAGTCAAGTGAAGCTCAAATGTTGCTAATGGCATGAATTGAAAAAGTCTGCTTCGTTCAAAAGATTTAGTAAAATAGAATCTTGTTTGGAAAGATTCTTTTCTGTTACAAGAAATATGTTTTTGAAAAAGATTTTCAATTTTCGATTCGATTTTTGCAACTGAAAAAATTTGTACAAAAGGAAATTAATTTTCCAGTTTCCAAAGTCAGTTAACTAATTAGAAATTTTTCAAGTAGAAATAAAAGCAATAAAACTGACACAGACATTTTCTTTACTGAAAGTAGAAATCAAAAATAAAATATAGGCTACAATTTGGCACAAAATACATAAATTCTGATTAAAAAGCAAACAGAATTTTAGCCCAACCGAGAGTCAAAATTTGCAACAGTGATGGAAAGGAAGCAATTAAATCTAATCTTAACAATCAGTCACAAAAGAATATTTACTTTTATTTATTAAGAGTGAATTATCTTTGGACATAGCAATGTCAGAATCATTCCTCGTAAGTCAGTTCACTTTCTGTTGCTATCGACCTCAACGTTTTAGTTGAATGTTTTCTTTGCATTACGGTTGAGTTTTGTTTTACTTGAAAATAATTCATAAAAATTTCAATTTCATTTTCCATCCAGAAATTAAGCAGTAACCATGGCAGTAGAAAAGTTAGCAATTTTTATTGAAATAAAAAGAAATGGAATTTCTTGATTGGGAAGAAAAGAGAAGAGAAGAGAAAACAAGAGAAGAGAAGAGAAGAGAGAAGAGAAAAGAGAGAAGAGAGAAGAGAAAAGAGAAAAGAGAGAAGAGAGAAGAGAAAAGAGAGAAGAGAAAAGAGAAGAGAAAAAAAAGAGAACGCAAAGAAAAAAAGAAGGAAAAAACTATCATGAATCTCATAAAATGTGAAGAAATTTTGCTTAAATATTTTTGGGGGTTGCATAACCAGTGACATGTTTTTTTGTTTGTTAAAAAACAAAATTGAAAAACTCTCTGCTCATTATTTCTTTCTAGATTTTATTAGGTTGGTGCAAAAATAATGTCGTTTTTTGACGTATTTTTAACGTCAAAAAACGACATTATTTTTGCACCAACCTAATAGTTTTTTGTTTTTTTTGAGTGCTTAAAAGTAAATCTTGTTTGTGAAAACAACGAAAATTACATTTGTATGAATAGTGGACAATGGTTATCTTCTATTTGTGAGATGTTTCAAAGATTTTTCAAATTTGGTTTAAATGATTGTGCCTCCGATAAATTTTGTGAATTGTTTTATCAAAATCTGTACCCCCTATATATATATATTTTTTTTAAATGCAGGGTGGGGACAGTCAAAATTAATTTACCTAAAAACATGATATGTTAGTTAAAAAATGACAGACATACACAAATTAGTACCATTTCAGTTGGTGCAGGTATGGTGGCTAGTCAAATCAAAGGTATCTATTATTTACCAAGTTTGGCATAAGGCCACATATATGGTGCACCTTGAGAGAAACATATTCAATTACATAAAGGAGGATTTCCATTTTTTCTACACTTGTGAACCTGGAGATTTCAACTCTACTTTTTCTGTTTTCTTAATTTTTTTTTTAATAAATGCAAAATGAGAAATAATGTATTTCCCATGTAGCTATCTAGGTGACAGAAAATCTTCATGAATAGGAGAATCTGTAAAAAAGTAAAAAATAAAAAAATTTACTTAAAATATAAAAAATAAAAGGGGGAAAAATATTACATAATTAAAAGTTATTCAAAATGTCAGTCATACAAATTTGGGTTTAATATTTGCCCCCTTTTTTTTTCTTTGTTCTCTTTTCACGGATTCTCCTTTTGAGAATTGAAACCAAGAAGAGCATTTTTTTTATATATCACAAACAGCAATACCAGACAAAAACACAAAATTTAGACGATTATACACAAGGTGGCAATCACATAAAATTACCAAAACAAACACCATGATGATAAGTGAGTTTTTGTTGTTGTTGTTAATAAACCAAGAGATGAAGCAAAGTTGTGCAGATTGCTGTTGAAAGAGACCCCCAGGGTCAGACATTTGATGGAGATTTTATATCGGTTGGTGTGTCTGGACAATTCAAGACCACAACTTCATAGGGTGAGCATTCAGGCAGTGTCACTTTATTGCACAGCCAACCATAAAATCCTTTTTCATAGTCTCTGAATTCTCGAAGCCAGTTATGAAAGAACCAAGAAATTTGAATGACTGATGCGTAAACGCCAATTGTGAAAGCTGAAAACCCAACAGTGAAAGGAAATGTCAAAATTAAAAAGGGACATATGGAGATTTTATGCCAGATTGTCTTCTCTTCAGAGAAATAAAGATAAAAATTGTACCACGTGTTGCAGCCAATGTAGAATGAATATGCTGTGGAAAAGATGAAAGCAGCAGGCACACAAATTACACCCAGTAGTACCACATGCAGTCCAGAACGCAGACCCCAAGTGCAACGGCGTGCTTTTTGACGCTTGGCATCATCGTCTTTGAATTTCCTCTCAAGAGTGAGTTTACGCAATTCTTCTTGTGTCAGTTCCAGTTGAACTTCAACCACGTGTCCAGCTTGATAGCCTCGAGTAACAGTTCCAGTCATGGTTACCAATTGCTGTCCAGTACCGTTGTGCAGTTTGTCCTCTGGGGAGGATTCTGGCAACTCAATCCATTCTTTTTCTTCGATTTCATCAAAATCAGTGGATTTGTGCGAAGTTCTCTGCTCAGTTGCCATTTTGCTGGAGTGGCAGGAATTGAAAGTTGGCAGCAACAGCAGCAAAGAGAACCCAAAATGCAATAAGACTGAAGAGATTTAACTGTCAGAGAATTCCTTCTGGCCGAAATAGAAATCAGAGCACATCTACCTGGCAAAAAAAATGGAGAAAGAAAAGAAAGTAATTGATTTCAAAGATAAACCTCAAGAACAAAGCAGTAAAACTTTAAAAATCAAAATTTGATAAAAAAATTCAGTTAAAGCAGTCCCTTCCATTTGTTTAACAGAAACTTTTTGTAAACTTTTTTTTAACTCAAGAATAGTTTGTGGAAGTTAATGTTTGTCAGATTTGCATGTATTTTAAAGTGAAGGTGCATATTTAATATATAAACAAAGATAGAAGAATACAAAAAACTTGAGCTTCTGCTACAGATGTTTATTCCTTTTATATTGACGGTATTGAAACAAAGTTAAATGTCTCTTGTGTATGTCCGTTTTCCTTTTTGTTTCAGAAATTATTTATAGGAAGTAAAGATACAAACAGGTAAAGATGGTCAAGCTCAAGTCAGTCACACACTGAGTTAGGATGAGCAAACATCTTCTTCATGAGTAGGGCTGTTAAAACCGAATGAGGTCACTGGAAAATGAAAAAGAGTTCAGTCATCAGTGGACTGGGGATCCCCAACATCCCCAGTGTGAACGTAATTACCATATGGTCCACATCTTGAAGCAAAAAGGGAAAATAGATAGATTCTGTCCTTTCTGGAACAGGGGTCATAAAATCACATATGTAACCAAAAACCCTTTCTGGTTTCTTTATAAGTTGCATTATGGGAAAATGAACTTATTTTTCTTTATTCATTATTATTTTATTTATTGGTTTTATTTCATTTTCCCACAAGTTAAGCAAAACAAACCTTTTTTTCTATGCCTAAAACAACAGTCTCAAATGGGTTCAATAAACATTCCTCTTCTCTGGCTCAAAATACTTTGCTTTCATAGCTTCTGTTGCGAGGAATTGGAAGTTATTGATTTTATTCAAAATCATGCTACCAATGATGGCTGTCGAGAAGGCAGTAATCCAACACTTCTTACCAAGTTTTAATATGCATTTCAATGGCTTTGATTCAGACTCTAGCACCAAAATCAAAGTGAAAGTTTTCATGTATCTGCTTTTCTCAAGATGAAAAAATTTTTAAAAAGGCAAGAAATACAAAAAAAAAATAAAGATTCCATCAACAAGAAAAAAAATTTCCTCCCTCTTCCATTGTTATTATCACAGATGTTAAACCCTTTTGCTAGACACACATGTATCAAGAACCCCCTTTTCAGTTTTGGGGGATGTGTAAAAAGAAAAATTGGGAGTATGCATGCTATGAAACTGAAGAGTTGAGTTTTCTTTCACTTTGGCTGAGATCATGATAGGACGCTAAAAGTAGCACTACATACAGTAGTCAGACATTGCTTAGACTCTAATTAACCAGCAGAATAAATGTCTTTTACTTCATTCATAACAAACTTTTAAGAACATTACTTGAAATTTTCTCTACACAAAAAAAATTTCCTACGAAAATAAATATTTCTATCTAGTTTTCCTTTCACTCTCGTTTGTCTATTTTCTCAACCAACACTGTTTTTGTTCAACACATGACACTGTCTCAACTTCAAACAAATACCTTTAACCCAGTAGCGACATTATGAACAAAATTATCTGCAACCTGATGCAAATGGGCAGGTAGGTTATAAAAATCCAACATAACAGGAATTAAAAACAAAATGAAAGAATCCAGAGTCATCTTTGATGTAAAGTTTTGATTCATGCACCAATCTGCTTACTATTGAACACTTAAGTTCCAAGCTGGAAATTTCATTTAAATTTTTTGTTTCCATCATCTTTGTTATTAAATATCCCACATTGTGATAACAGATCTGCCAAGAATGGTGAAACGTAAGAACCTGAATGCAAATTTACTGTGGATGAACTAGCAATTAAAGCACTTGCTAAACTTTTTCGTGTTAGTGAATTGTTCTCACTTTTAATTAGAGTAGCACTTTTTATGTTAAAATTGTAGTCAGTTTCATTACAATGAGTAACTAATGTGTTTAATGTGATCTCTTTTAGAATGTCTCTTTTGTGTTCATATCATCTTTTATTTAAACTTTCTCCAATATATTCTTTCTGGCAATTCTTGCAGCGATAGAGTAAATTCCTCCTTCAAGTTTTGTTTTGTATTGATTATGTCTTTTATTGTTTTAGATGTAGTTGAAACAAATTTTATGTTGAGTTTAGATAAATTCTTTTCAAGTGTAGTTGTGATAGAGTTAGTGGGAAGAACAATATATTTTTTTTAATATTTTTTGTTAGGTTTGTCAGGAGGGGCTGCTTTTCTATTTTGGAATATTTTACAAGCCTTTTGTTTTGCATTGAATATGAAATAGTTAGAATATTGGAGGAGCTTGAAAATATTTTCAATATATTTCTCTTCTTTGTGTAAATATTAAGGGCTGCTAATTATGAGTGCTCTTAAGTAGAATCCAATAATCATTCTGGATTTTATTTTGTTATGATAGAAATAGAAATTTATTGGTCATTTTTATTAGTTGATTTTCGAAGGACAAAAAGTTTTAAGCTGCTGTCAACATAGTAATATTAAGGAAACGTCAAGTATTTTCTTCCATTTCATATGTAAATTCTATTGTATGTTTGACTTTGTCTAGTTTGTGTATAAGATCAGGTAAATCAGTACAACAGGTATATATTAATAGAGCATCCGCAATATATCAGGAGTATGCTGATTGTTTAGGTAAAATATTTTGGAAAGGACCAAATTCGAAAAATTCTAAGAAGATACCTGCCAAATTTTTGTTTATAAAAATTGTTATTAAATGTGAAATAGCATTGATTGGTGATGAGACGGCAGATTTTTATTATTTTAGCTATTGGTAGGGAGAGGTTTATCTTTGATCATGTTAGATGCTTTTTCAGTAAATTTAGGCATTTTTCAACCAGGATGGTAGTGTAAAGTGATTTTATATCTAGACTAGTCATCAGTTTGTCAGCCTTATTTGTTCCCCTTAATTTTTCAACTAGGTTGCCTGAATTTTTTATGTGGTGGACTAATTGTTCCAAGAAGAGGGGTTAAAATTTTTGTTATGGCTTTAGCCAGTTTGTGGAGAGCGCTTGAAATAATCAGGCACACTGGGATGCCTGTTTCGTGGGGTTTTGGGAGACAGTAGCAAAGTAACAGTCTTAACTCTTTAGACTTCAACACAGTCAAACATGCCCCTTGAATATCAGCTCTCAATGTTCAACCTGCCTCATTTATACTCTATCATACTATATGATGACATCATTGCAAATAATGCAGGAAGTCATATAAACAGTGAGACTTTGAGAGACAAATATTTACAGGGAAGGTTTGTGTATGCTAAATGCTAAAGGGTTAAAACCAATTTCATTATCAAGAACAAAGAAAAAACTTTGATTTTTTTTGTTTTAAGTTCTTTTTAAACTGTTTTTTTTTTTCTTTTTACAGTTAATATTGTTTAAGAATATTTGTCATATACAAATGGGAATATCAGTTATTAGCCATTTTATTAACTAATATGAGTACAAATGTTATTCTGCCTCCCAAAATAGCAAGATAACCTGCAAGATAGGATGCTAGTTGTATGTCCAATATTGCAAGTTGGTCTCTGCTTGGCCCAATACTTGTTAAAAAAAAATAGTCTTTAAAAACCCCCATTAAAATTTAGTTTAATTTAGGTATGTTGATTCTTTTATCTTAGCCTAGATGAAATAAAAAACAAAAACATAAAACCTTCTTTGAAAGTAATGTTCCTATATCTTACAAATTTATTTAAAAAACCCTATTTTCTTTGATGCATGTGTTAACTAACTACCTATGCCTTATAGCTTTAAGTTTTTGTGGCTTTAATTACAAAAGCAATGATTCAGAGAAGATAATTATTAAAAATCTAATCAATAGAGCTGAATTTGTCTTTAGTTCTCATCCACCATTTTATAAAAAATTCAATAATATTAAATATTTATAAATAAAAGATTTCTTAATTTTATTTTAATAAATGTGACTAAATCTAGTTTGAAAGAAAATTATAGAATTTCAATGATTGAAATACAAAATCAACCTGTCTTATTGCAATGAAATACACCAGAATTATAAACAATATGAAATAGCCATTAAAAACTTTAATGCTGTATTTTGTTTCTTATAAGACACACCAATGCATTAGTCACACCCACTCAAAAAAAAAAAAAAAAACAATTTTGAAGGACGAAATTGCGAAAAAAGTTTTTTTTTCCTTGTATTTCATATCTCTTACCACTATCACCAATTTCAATCACTGAATAGCTTATTTCAGCATGAATACCTGACTAATCATGACAAAGTAATCACAGATTGAAAAGAAGTACCAAATTTATGATAACTATTTAGTTTGAATTGGTGAAACAGAGCCATTGGTAACCAACTTATTGCTGTGGGCACAAGTGAGGATCATTGGAATGCATATTGATGTGTTGTTGATGACCAGGGAATGAAGAAAAGCCAAACTTGTGTAGCACTGGCTGCTCAGTTAATGAATGTCGAATGTTTCCTTATAAGGAAGCAGCGACCATATTTCACTGCTTATAAGACACTCTGATGCATTAGACATCCCCACCCCTAAATTTGTAGGACAAAATTGCAAAAAAGTTTTTTTTCCTTGTACTTCATATTGTGACAGAGAGAGAGAGTCTGGGATACACATACACACACACATACACACACACACACATACACACACACACACACACACACATATATTTTTTTTTTAGTGAAATTGGAGTAGATTTGAATAGCAAAGTTAAATCAGAGCATTTTTTTTACTGATGGGGAAATCTGATCTAGGGGAGAAGTTGTACCCATTGAATCTGGGTCATCAAAAGATAATGGAAATGGTCGAAATAATTTTTATCGATTAAAAATTGAAAGAGCTGAGTAAGCTAGAAGGAACTTTGGAATTCACATGATTTTGGTTGAAGCAGCTAGAACCCTGTGAAAATCACATGCAAAGTAGTAGGACCGTGGGTCAGTTATAACAAGCCGGGTTTATCTATATATACGCGTAGTTATGCTGAGAAAATTCTTGAAGAGAGAAGAGAGAATTGTCCCAGGCAAGCGTTGGGAGGAGGAACACCACTATGACTAAGTCCCGCACAGAAATCTTTATCCCTCTATCGCAAGAGTCATATATTATTCTGAGACGATTTAACAACAAGTTAATCACATACCCTCTCTGTCTAGAATCCAGTGTATGAGACTTTACATTAAATACTTTTCTTTTCTGTAACCCGTTTCTTTTCGCTACCATTCTTTTCTGCTATATAAAAGACATTACCAATTCAATCACTGAATCGATGTTTGTCCGGCTTTCTGCAGATATTCATTTTTTTTTTTTTGCTGCATTCTAAAATTCTTAGCGCAGACGCCCCAGCTGTGTCTACATCTTCAGTCGACCATGAATAGACAGACATCACTTCTGCTTTCTGGATCAAACAAATCACAATGTGGGCAGGAAGCAGGATTAAACCAACAGACCAGTCAAATAATCTACGGATGCTCATGGGACCTATGGCCACTCCCTTAAGTTCGGTTAGGACCGAGTAGACACCTCAACCCAGAAAGTAAGATGCCAGAAGTTGAGGGGCTGGGGCAAAAGTGTTAGACTGGTGCCGTGGTAGACCAGGATAGATCCGTGGAAATTGCCATGACCATCTGAAAGAGGAGAGAAGGTTGCATTTGTTTTGTCTAGTCAGGACTGAGTAAGACCCGAAAGGATTCTAGTCTTCAGACTATATTGGTCTAAAAGGGACATAAGGAGGAAAGGAGAAGGAAACAAAAGAAGGAGGAAAAAGAAACAAAACCCGGAGTGGCGGACCTCAGGTAAGTCACTTTTTTTTTCCTTTGTTCGCTCATTGCACTCTAAAAGATCTGTCAGTAATATTGTTGATCTTGTTTTGACTTTTCGACTTTGTATGCAGTTGAAGTGACACCACCATGTTAAGCATTTATCCTTTCATTCTGTCATTGGTCTCTCTTCTTGTGGGAAAGTGGTAGTTGACAAGATGCTAGGATGAGTGTAGCAGGATCAGATGACACAGATGACCTTCATCTGAAATATCAAAGGGTTTCAGGAGGCTGATATGTAGCATGAAGTTGCCTACTTATAAAAGAAATCCTGCAGACCTGCACGAATGGATTCTGCAAGTGATCTATGGCCTCTCAAGAAATGGTGCTCCTAGCTTACAATGACGCAGTGGGACAGGTGTCCAAGTTCAGGGGGGGGTACAAAGAAAACCCGGCCCTGACGTGGACCGAGCTTAAATCTGCTCTGGTGCGGCAATACGCAAGTGAGCGTACAGCCATTGAGGCAGTCAGGAAATTATTCCGGCTACAGCAACAAGGAGGAGAGACTAATGAGGAATTGGGGGAAAGAATCGCGGGGCTAGTGGCATTAGCTTTTCCAGGGTTAGCAACTCGGGACAGTGGTCCTATTCAGGCCTTGTTGGCCGATGTGTATATGGACGCACTGAGTGACCGGTCAGCCTGGCCACAGCCATAGAAGTGGCTTGAACCAGCGAACAACGCTGGGATAGAATAAGAGGGTAGGAACCGGGGGGGGCAAGGTAGTGATGAAAAAGAAGGACCGGGAGCGGATCCAGATATGGGACCTGAAAGAAGAGGTGGAAGAGGACTGGAAGGCTGAGGCAGTTCCCAATAGCAGAGCCTGGGATCTGCGTTATGGGTTTCACAAGCCCACACCGGGTCGATATGAGCTGGTGTGCTGGACTTGCAAGTATGGTGGGCATCAGTCCCATGACTGTCTGACAAAGTATGGAGGCAACCCAAGATCTTTGGAGCCAGACAGCACAACTTGTGTCGACTTTGGTCACAAGGCTCGGTGGTGTATGGCAGAGGGAGACCGTAAACTGGGGATAAAGCGAGTTATTATGCTGGTGCCCCCTAGGAAAAGGGTCCAGGAAACACCGATGGGTCACCCATGAAAAAGTAAGAGGCAGGGTGGCCTCAGTGTAAGTAAGACTTCTGAGATGCTGGACATGTGGTGTGGTCGGGCACTTTTCGGCCATTTGTAAGGAGCGAAGGTGTTGGCACTGTGGAGGAGTGGGTCACCTGAGACGAACCTGTCCTCGCAGGAGAAAGATGGACCACACCGAACGGAACAACCCTAACTTGAATGGAGGGAGGAAATGGGTTGCTAGTCCGAGAAAAGAGAATCATTCGAGCTCTACCCGACCAAGGAGGGCCCCTAGACAGAAATTGGAGCCCCTAGAAAAAGGTGTACTCCTGTCACCGACTCCCACATCTCGGATGTCGAGAAAGCAGGAGGAAGGGAGAGAACATACGAGGAGAAAGGCACAGGTATACCGTTTGCTTAAGGAAGGGCCAGACTTCACCTGTAATGTGTTGCTGGGAGACAAGAAGGTGAAGGTCCTTGTCGATACTGGAGCTTCAGTTAGCTCCAAGGGTTTTAGACTGTTGGGACTGAAAACAAAGCTTAGTCCCATCAATCTACTAATAAGTCAGGCTGATAGTAGCAGGATGAGGATAGAGGGTATGATGTGGCTTCCTTTCCAGTTGGCAAGAACCAGAGGTAAACTTAAGGTTTATGCGGCACCTGACTTGTGTGGTGAGCTAATTTTGAGGAGTGACTGGCTTAGGCATAATAAGGTACAGATCCGTTTTGACCCCGCCACCCTAACATTGGATGGGGTAGGGATACTGTTGGGAGAGGATAATAGGAAAATTAGGATTTATTAATAACCCAAGAATTAACAGCTGTGAGATTCTCGATGAAGGAGACGACAAAATTTTCCCCTTATTACTTGATATATTGCAGGGATGTAATCTTACCTATAGATAATCTGTTATGACCTAGGAGGAAGTATTTACAAGAGGATCATCACCAAATGGTTTTAGAACAGCATAAAATTTTTACACAGGTGAGGAGGAGGATTCAAAGAGCCCAGAAAAGGCAAAAAGATAGGGTAAATAAAAATAGAGAAGTTTCCTTCCAGATAGGTGATCCAGTGTATTATGAAATACACCTGAGAGAAGGTAAAAAGACCAGAGATGGAGTCCATGCTATAGGATTGTGGAGCAGACGGGTCCGGTTTCCTTTGTGATCTGGGACCAATTGACCGGACAGGTAAAGAGAGTGCATGTGAATTATATTAGGTTGGTGCCAAAATAATGACATAATAATGTCGTTTTTTGACGGTAAAAAATACGTCAAAAAACCACATTTTTACGTCATTATTTTTGCACCAACCTAATATAAAGCTTAGCTGAAATAGGAGAATGGAAAGGAACCGATGATGGGTGTTTTTTTTTAGATATTTTATCAATAAAAAGAAATGCATCCTATAAGCAGTAAAATATGGTAGAAAAGCACACATCTACATTTATAATCATATGTAGTTATGTGGGTGTGAGAAAATAAGGCACAGAGAAAACTTTTCATCAAAAATAAAGAAATAATGCTTCCCGACAGCAGCAAAATATACAATATGATAACATGATATAAATAAGTTTTTAACTTTATTTCATCTGAATATTAAAAAAAAAACTACCAAATACAGAAGAATTTACACAAAAAGACATCATTTACGTGCGTTTATGTGAAAATAAGTTTTTATTCTTAAATAATTTATTATGGAGTTGAATTTGAATTAAAAAAAGAAGTTGTTTTTTTCATAGACTGATCAGTTACATAATACATGTCCATACAAAATAAAGTTACAACACCCTGAAGACAATACAGATTCTTACCTGTGTGCTGTACATACATTCTGGAGGATAGAAATCAAATTTTCAATGTCTTCAGCCATCTTGTGATATCACAACACTTGTACTACTGTAGTATCTGTGTTCAACATTTATATGACAACCCTTTCTATGACATGGTTGCATATGGTGAATGAGTCCAGGACAATCAGTGATGCTCACAGGTTTGAGAAGGCAAGGATTCAGACTCTGGAACTCCAAGTGTAAGAATAGTCATTTTGAAGAATCACTGTGCATGTTAAATGCAACTTGCCAGCGGTACTACAATATTGGCAATAGTGGGTAAATTGATCAGATGGCCACAAAGTACAGGCATTCACCAAGATCGAGAGGACAGCATATTATCCACAGCATATATCAGAGCAAATGTGGCCTCAAGAGTGTTAACATAGGTTGTTGAGAACTTTTTTTTTTAGCAAGACTAAGAGCATGTGCCAACACAAACACACCTCTAGCCAGACTTTTACTGATGCTACATCACTAGTGATGTGGCAAGTGTGTCATCTGAGAGATCAAATGGTAAGAGGTCAGTATTAGCATGTTCTACCCTCATGCAAGTGATAATCATTTGCATTTTTTACATAGCTCATGGTGAGTAACATCTTGAAGGGTTTCAACAACAGGTGCAACCAACCTCTGGCATCATGGTATGGGAGTTACCATAAGTTATGACTTTTGCTTACTTTTCGGGAGTGGGGGAGTAAACATTGAACATGATTCAACCAATTTTGTTGCTATTCCTCACAAGAGAACATGCTGTGCCAACCGGATAATTCCCACCCACATGATACCTGGGCTACTCAACAAATTCTATGGGTGGCATGATCCCTAGACCTGTGCCCTATTAAACATGTATCAGATGATGCCCGATTCTTTCAATCAATCAGCCCGGAACTGTGCCTGACTCTTTCAATCAATCAGCCCAGAACTGTGCCTGACTCTTTCAATCAATCAGCCCGGAACTGTGCCCAATTGAAAATGTATCAGACAATGACAGACTCTTTCAATTAGACTACCTAAATCTCTTGCAGTTTTGCATCAACAAATACAAGAAGTGTAGAATAATGTATCACAAGATGGTATTCAGCATCTGTATAATATAAAAGTATTGGCTTATGCTGATATACAGTCTATTACTATGGGTTCTTAATACTATTGAAACCCACACTTATTTTGAAACCATTTGCCATCTATTGATTTGGTCATTTCCTAAAAGCCAGCTGTATTACCTGTATGCTTAATTTTGAGTAAATTGAAACAAACATTGAAAAGGCTTCAGTTCTATTTTCCATCAGAGGAAAGGTGGGGGACAAATGATATCTTTTTATGCTGAAGTTATCTGAAAGTATTAAGAAGAGTCAGTAAGAAGAATTAAGAAAGTAGGTCAGGTCCAAGTTTTTGAGTAAAGCTGGCAGGTGAGTTTTACAGTGGCTTTAACAATATCCTTTTAAACAAGCAAGTCTTCCCAAGTCTGGCCTGGTTTTTCTTTTCACACACACACTTTCTACATAAGAAAGAAGAATTTTTACAAAAGCAAATCAATGTTAATTTGATGTTTCTGAGTCAGACACTTTTTACAACTTCCAAATATCTTCCACCTTAATTTTTCAAATTTTAAAAAAGACATCACAATTCACAATACAAAGCAACAAATCCACAAAGCAAGGTTACTTGGTGTTGCCTCAATTAGGATAATTTTTGAGAACATTTTGTTGCTTAGTTTTTTGCCCTCTGCATTTAACAATCAGTTGGTAAAGTATAGAACACAAACAAAAAGTATATTGGGGGTGGGGGGCTGTTTTGGTTGAAGCATCAGAAAAGTACAAGACAAGATCCATTTATTTCCTTAATCTGCTTACTTGGTATAAAAAATGTCTGGTTTAGAATTCTAAAAACTGTCAACATTAAAATGACTTCTTTTTAGAAAGAAAATTAAACTTAAAATGAATAATAAAATTTTTATTATTCACTTTTTACTCAATGAATTGTTTTCGCCGATCCATTCTACAGCCTTCTTTATCTGCAGAAATTTTTAAGGAAAGAAGGAGATTATAACAAAGAGAAACATTTCTTTACAAATCATGAACCTGAAGAAGGCCATAGAACAGAATGGCCAAATTATGGAAACATCATCAACAACAATGTTAACATTAACTGTGACATATTTTTGTCATTCTCTGTTGAGCCATAGAAGTACAATGGCAGAAATTTCCATAATCTACAGTTAACAGATTAAAGATTTCACAAAGCTGGAGTTATTTCTTGAGGAATCTTTTTTTCTCAAACCTAATAGGACATTTTCACACATGCAAACTAGTCCACCCCAACAAAATCACAGATTAATTCTTTTCATGATTAAGGATCCCATACCACCACCAAAAACACTTTCGATATCAGAGATTCATCAAACTTCTGAAAAGAGTATAATAAGTTGATAGAAATTGTTTTACACTAATGAGCCAAAAGTCATGGAATAACAATATGTAAAATTAATGATAGGTGACACCACAATACGTTGACATCATAGAAATGCCCAGTCTTATATCACTATGCCAAGTCAATATGAACACTGGCTAGGCTGCTCATGACAAAGGAACATTAATTATCAGAATTTAAACAGGACATAGGTCCTTAATAATCATGACCAAAAGCAATATGGTTACAATTGTATGCAAAAATAAAATCATACTTGATAATGGCGAAAAGCACTTGGAATTACAGAACATGTTTTGAACAATAAAAAATAATTAAAAAATTAAAATTTTCAGACACATTGTATATTAATATTTTTTTGTTCTATTATTTCAATTAGGTTCCACGACTAGTTTCAGCCACCATGGCCATCATCAGGAGAAAAAAAATTCCTGTGTGTTAGTAGCAGTGAACTACAGGAGTGAATGTTTATCTCTGAAGAAAGTGAAATTTATCTGTAGTTTTCATTTGTTTTTTTTATCATTAATTTTGTTCAGTCCTTATGTTGGCCAAATGGTCTCTTTCAAATCTTTTTTTTTTTTTTTTAAGATAAAGAATGGAAGATTCCTAACTTTAAGAATACTCTTCTTGATCATTTTGACAGTTTTATCGGTTGCTGGGAATGGGATGTGTGTGTTAAATGTATGTTATCTTTTAGTCCTTTGTAAATATGTGCAAGTGTGAGACTGCAACACCTTTGCAAGCATATCTGTCTTATGTGGGTGAGAAATGTGGGTAGGGCTATATATATATATATATATATATATATATATATATATATATATATTAGGTTGGTGCAAAAATAATGACGTAATAATGTCATTTTTTGACGTATTTTTTTAACATCAAAAAACAACATTGTTACGTCATTATTTTTGCACCAACCTTATATATATATATATATATATATATATATATATATATATATATATATATATATATATATGTGTGTGTGTGTGTGTGTGTGTATGTATATATGTCAAGAACAGTAATAGGGAAATTGTATAAAGTGGAAAAAGTTTACTTGTGTTTACTTGTGGAATACCTGCTTACAAAAGTTTTGTAAGTAGGTGTTCCAAAAATGTTTTCTAAGTAGGTATTCCACAAATAAGTTTTCTAAGCAGGTATTCCACAAATACGTTTTCTAAGTAGGTATTCCACAAATACGTTTTCTAAGTAGGTATTCCACAAATATGTTTTCTAAGTAGGTATTTGACAAATAAACACAAGTAGATTTTTTCCACTTTGTCATATATATTGTCACGTAGCCCCGATTTCATTAACTACATAGACGTTAGGCTAAAAAGCGCTCCAAAGTAAAACCTTAAATTCTCGTCGAAAATTAGTTAGATATAAAAGAAAAATAAATAAATATAGAAATTTAATCTGATGCTATCGACTTGCAAGCGAATATGTTCAATGATCAGCTATATTCTCCTCTTCTCTTGATAAATTCTTTCCCTCCTTATCTACTCTTCCACCCACGAGCCAAGGGCCCGTGTACTTTGAAGTGACCTGACGCGAGAATGACCTGGTTCCAAAATTTCGCAGCTATCAGCGTTTGACCATGAGTGAATTCCAGGCACCATCAGGGTTTCCTGCTGCGATTCACGTGATCAGAACACACTAAGCGTGGATTGAACTTTTGGCCATCGCACAAACACTGCATGATTTGCACCCCATCGTCCAGCGTACCCGGTCAAAGACGAAGGGGAACCCACGTGACTGTCTCTGGGGACAGCAGAATCTAAGAAAGGATTTTCAGTTTCCCTCTGACCAACGGCAGTTGAATGTCGCTGGGCAAAATCGCCCCCACTCCAAAGCAGACTGCCCGCTGAGATGAAGAAGACAGCAGTCTGTCGACTAGGGGTGAAAGGACTGCTATGAAACGGAATCAACCCAACGAACCGCCTATACGAAATGCTGTGGAACCCCGAACACTTGTGAAGGAAAAGGAATTCAGGAAAATTGCCGGCCGGCCAAAATGTTGTTTTAGCATCAGAACTCTCGTTTCGGCGAATCAGAACTTTGTGTGAAAATATCAACTCGACTGAAAGATAAGTTGATTCTCTTGGTTTCATCTGTTTTTATATATGTATGTATTCGCTCGCACCCTCTGTTCTTTAATGAACCCTCCCCCTTTGTTAAATGAATGTTCTTTTTTTTTTCTTTCTTTATCCCTTTATATATATATTTATAAATAAATGTTTTATTTTGAAATCCATCGTCTTGTGTCTTCTTCGTTGATTCCCTTGTGTCGCTTCCATTTCTGAGTGAAGACAGAGAAAAGATCCCACGTTTTCCTTTTTTTTTAAACCCGTGGTACATCTATATGCTACAAGTCCGTAACAAAATATATATATATATATATATATATATATATATATATATATATATATATATATATATATATGTATGTATGTATGTATGTATGTGTGTGTGTGTGTGTGTGTGTGTGTGTGTGAAAGAGAGAGAAAGAGAGAGTGGGATTATAAAACTAGTAAGTGGAGAGTGAAACAAAAGTTTTTTTGTAAAAGTTTCAAAATGTGCTGTGAATCCATTGAGAAGAGAAAAGTTAAAAAAAAAAAAACACTTTATAAGGACGAAGAGGAATGGAGATAAAATGACCTCCCTTATCTTTTTTTCTTTTTCTTGACAACCATTTGAGGATTGTGAAAGGTGGAAGTAGGAGTAAAGAATAGAAAGAAAGTAGGAAGAGAAAAGATTTCCTTTTCCTTTTTTAACAGACTACTTTTAGTCTGGTGTCCAGGTCAGTTGATGAGAGCAATATGGAATGCAAACAGGAGTGTGGCCCTAGAAAGCGGAATAATTTACCTTTCAGAATGTAAAACAAAACAAAAAACAACCCAAAATATGGATTAAGGCAGGAAATTTGGGCTTTGAAGGTAAAATAATAATTTAATGATAAAAATAATTACAGGATTTTCTTTTTTTGTTTTTTCTTAGGATTATTACGTCTTTGGGGAGCCATGTTTAACTGAATTTTATATAAATTATTAAGTGCTTCCATTAAAGGATTTGATTAATGCTTTTTCAATAGTTGTGGTAGGAGAGATTAATGTCTTCCTGTAGATAAATTCAATTTCCTTTCATAATTTTAATAAAGAGTAGACGAGTTTGGAATCTGATATATTATTAGCTGTTTTCAATGCAATTTCTATAAAATTGAGTGTTGGTTGTTTTTCTTTGTCTCTCTCTCTCTCACACACACACACACACACAAAAAAAGAAAAGTGGTGGGTAGCATCTAATGCCAAGCAACTACTCAAGTATTCAGAAATTAAGTATTCACCAATTTTTTTAGAATCACAGCTTTGTTGAACAAGCTCCCAAGAGGATGCTTCCTCAATCACTACAACCATAACCTGTTCAAGTCTACAGTTAACAGTTATCTTCCACACATATCAGCACAAGCTGTGCCTCTTACTCTGTAACCCTCTATCTCAAGTGTACAGAGTGAATACCATTGCAAAAAAAAAAAAAAAAAAAATCAGTCCTACCATGTAAGGGACAAGGGTTCAATTCTCCAATTGTGAAGTGTATTGAATGTCAACTTTTATTTTTCATGTATACATAAATGCACACATGTATATACCAGATGATGCACTATCTCACAGAAACTGTAACCAAGATCCATGCAGCATAGTTGCAGCATAAACTTACAGTGAGTTCTACGGGTGTTGAACAAACGCATATGTTTGTGAACAGGCATTTACAACAGGGATACATGTGTGTGCACACACAGGCAGGACCACAGAAGCAATACCAGCCTATTATTGCAGCTGTTAAGAGAGAAATTCAGGCTGTCAGAAAGTTATTTTTCATATCATCTTGAAATTTCAGATGAAAAAAAAAAATTGATCTCAATCATAGATTTGAAACCATTTCTATGTTAAAAAGTAAATCACCACAAATTAAACTGAAGATAAACAAGCCTCACCAATTTTATGTCAGAAATGGAACACTGTCTAAAAAAAATAATGTCTTTTTAAACAATTTTTTTTAAATATCTTTTTAATGAGTCACCACAGAAAACACGATAGCTAAGGTTTAAAATGAATTTTTTAAAATTAAAAATCTTTCTTGAAGCTTTTATTTTAGTTTTAATTAGTTTAGCTAATAGATTAAATTTAATATTTCCAACAAGCAAAATACTTTTCTCTACTTCAAATCCGATTTAAATTGATTGGAAGGGATTTTTTTTGCTAAAATAGCTGATTAGCACCCCATTTTTAGTGGCCTTTCATCACGATGTAATTCTCTATCAAAAATAAAATCTACTTTACTGAAACTTTATTTGAGGAATATTATCTGATTTAAGGTATAATTTGAAACAAATATTATTTACTTTAAGTTTAAAATATTGCAGAAATGTATTTTTTTTTTAACACAGCAGTAGCTGTTTATTAAAGCTGTTGACATATTTGACAGCCAGATGACAGATTGATGTTTATCTAATGTTGCTCTATGGGGGCTTTAGCCATAAAAAATAATTTAATATAATATATAATTTCATAATATATAATTTTTAAGTACTCAGTAATCTTAAAAATTTAAGAAAATATTCTCCATAATCTAATGTTTTATTGAATTTTAGATAGTTTTTGGCTTTAAATTTTCTCTAGTTGTCGCTTTTATTTTCTGATAATGCCATGCATAATCAGCTGTGTCTACAAAAATTGGCACGTTTATATGCGTACAAAAAAAAATTCAAAAATATTTTTAAAATATTGGCATCTGATGATTTGTACTATGCTTTTCCATTTATGATTAGTAATAATAATAATATCATCTAAAAGGTTTAAATTAATACAGAAATTTAAAAGATTTAAAACTTAATAAATTATTCTAATTAAAACTTTAAAAAATGTAAACAATTCTTGTAAAAATTCATTATTCATCAAAAAAGAATTTTTCCTTAAGACAATAGTGTCCTTAATATATCTTTTATAAAAGCAATTAAAAAATTTTCTCATTAAATAATGTCATAGTTTTATTACGTTTTTATTTTACAATTCAGAGTAGATTTTCAATAAATGGTGTTTCTGTTTAACAAAAACAAATTGATGATTTACATTCTCCAAGGAGTCCAGCATTTAACTAATATAAATATGAAGAGGGTGTAATTTTAATTTCTTGGAATTTCATAAAGTGGGGATAAACAAATATATTATATATATATATTATAAATTAACTGATTTAAAATATGTTTTTTTGCTACACAGTTCTATGTTTCAAAAATGGAAGACATTAGTTCCATTTCATCCTCAAGCAAATTCGCTTGAGGATGAAATGGAACTAATGTCATTAATTTAATTACAAAATTAAATTCGAAGCATTTAGCTTCCATTTCTGAAACATGGTTAGAACTGTGTAGCAAAAAAAACATTTTAAATCAGTTAATTTATAATATTAATGCTCTGTAAATTTACATTGAACACTATTTTGTAAAAATAAAAATATCTATAAGAACACCAGATTATAAATCTTACTGTTTATATATATATATATATATATATATATATATATATATATATATATATATATATATATATTTGACCAAGATTTTCTAAAGAAAAAAAAAACTTAAATAATTTAATTCATTTGTGATAAAATCCAACAATTATTTAATGTTTGCAAGAATTTCCAAAAACAATGTGTTTTTAACACCAAAAAAGGCACTAAATATCTCGTACTAATTTTTAGCCCAACTTTTGACACAAGAAAAACAAGATTTTTAACCAAAATTACAAATGTGATAGAATAATATAGTCCAAAAATACTTTGGTCTTTTCTCTTAATAATAACAAACATTTTGACAATAAAACTTGTTTTCATTAAGCTTGGGGCTTTTTCATCACCTACTTTTTAATGTTTATTATTTTGAAAAACAGAAATAAAGCCAACACATGGCCAGAGATTTGCTATGATGCATAAATCTCGTTGTCCTGATGCTGTGTGGGATTTTACTTTATTACAGGCTATACAGATAGAAAATAAAAGTAAAATTTTTTTTCAAGGTACTCTGCTTGTCTGTATCTAAGACCATTATGCTTTTAAGCAGAGTGAAGTATCTACCTAAAATGAATATATATAAGAGTGTGTGTGTGTGTGTGGAGAGATAGGTGACAAATGAGATCATCATCATGTCTCAACTGCAGTCAAGATCATGGAATCCACAGCACTATGCCAGACCTCCAAGTCCTTCATTGCTGTCCTCAAGTTCTGCGTACCAATGCCTGCATCCCTCGAGATGATGTTAGGGAATGATAGTTTTCTACCCTTGGTAGACGCAGACTTCCAGAGTAGGAGAGAGGAAACAACTTCACTCTCAGCACAGTGGCAAGCAAAATGTTCTCAAAGAGCTTGTATGAGAGAGGAAACACAGAGAAGACTGCCGTAGATCTGGTGGATGGTCACATAGAGTTTCCAAGAGAGGTTTTGAGCTCTCATCAGAAGACAATCTGCAAGGGTTTCCAACTATGGCCCGCAAGAAGCTCTCGCTTCCCTGTCAAATATCGTGCAGATACGGATTTCACTGATGACATCACACTTATCAGTCAGTCTAGAGAATGCACAAGCTCTCCTACAATCTTGTGATCAAGCCTCCAACTGTGAAGGTATTTATCTCAATGAATTAAAAACTGAATACATGAACAGATGTACAGACAACAATGACCATCCTATAAAATCTCTTAATAACACTAATTTGAATCAAGTTGAGGATTATGAATATCTAGGATCATTCATTTCCTCCTCCTTGAAAAACTTCCAAACTAGGAAGGATATGGCATGGTCTGCATGCAATAATATGCACAAGATCTGGACATCACAACTGGACAGAAAACTATATTCAGAGCTGTTGTTGAGCCAATTCTACTCTATGGCTCAGAGACATGGACACTCTCTAAAGGCATGGAAAAAAAAGATATAATACTGATGATTAATGAGACTATCTTGTTAATCATTACTTAAGATAATTTATATAATAATAAAATTACAGTTGGAGTATTTGTACTTTATCAACAGATAATTTGAGGTTTCTCCAGAAACACCAATAAGTAAATGATTATTAAATTGGCTAATTTTTTAGAAATGGTTAATGTGGACATGATAGCTTTTAATTTTTTTGATCAAGGGTCACTGAAAGGTCATGGATTTCACAAAGGTATCACTACATTCAATTTTGGAGTACTCCTGATCCAGAACATGGCCTCTTCTTTCACATTATATACTTCATTACAATAAGTACATTTGTACCTAAAAAAAAAGTCAACACTGGTACAATGATGCTAAATTTAGAGTTTCAGACTGCTTTCACTTTCTTTTCTTACTAAATTTTAACACTTAAAATAACTAATACAACTACATTTTGGAGAATGAAAATGTCATAGTTTTGAGTTCAAATGCAGACACATTTTCCACAGAAAAAAAGGTTTAATTTCAAAATAAATATTAAATTCAATGGACAAAATCTGAGCTGAGATTTTGCCATTCATACAGCATGAAGAAAGGGATCATTGACTGGCTAAAAAAAAAAAAAAGAAAAAAAAAAAAAAAAATCAAGCAAAACTCAAGTGTTACACTCCAGTTACTGAAATCGAGGAATATCTCCCTCAAAATAGCAATTATTGCATGCATAGCATCAGCTCCCACAATCAGGGATAATAAACAGCTATTGCTTGCCTCCTCTGCATCAAAGACATGTTGCCAAAGATTCAGATGAGCTCTGGTTCATACAACATTGAAACAAAGTTAAAAAGCACTTTTACATTTTAGAGACACCAAGCTCAGAAAGCAAGCTTCCCTCAGAAGAGAACATGACCATGAAGTGCATATATCCCATTTCCTGCATTTGTGGCAGTGTGAATATAAAAGGGAAACCAGTTGCCCCCTTAAAAGTAGTGTTGAAACCTCAGAAAGCCTTAATCCAGGAGGGTAATGATGAAATTTAGTTATGTTAATTATGTATGGAGGGGAAAAGTGGGATGTCACCAACCACCCCAGAGGATGGAATTCAAAATAATAGATACAGATAAACACTGAGAGATAGGAGTCAAAATTCAAGCTATGTTTTGATAACCTCCTCAGTAAACCTAGCATAGAAATGAACACCAAATTCAATTAGAAAAGAACATTAGTCCTCAGACTAAAAAATTCCAGTAACTAATTA
Source organism: Acanthosepion lycidas (assembly GCA_963932145.1). NCBI lineage: Eukaryota > Metazoa > Mollusca > Cephalopoda > Sepiida > Sepiidae > Acanthosepion > Acanthosepion lycidas. The sequence continues at coordinate 82,631,404 of OZ010606.1, forward strand.
TATTACAGGTTATATAAAAATTATAAAATCTGATTTAGTTGAAGAGGCAGACAAGTTTTGAAGGATACAAGATTCTATCACCAAATTGTCCTATGAGATTTGTGGCCTAGTGGATAGAAACATTGGTTAATTATGTTATGATAGGTGTTGTTTGACTCCCATTTTTGGGTTAGTAAAATATAAGATAACAAAGTGAGACATTTATACATATATATATAGAAGGATTTGGTTGTACTAGTTTGATAATGTTTGTCATGGTGAATGAATAAATTATTTGTAAGTGATAAGTCTATCATTAAAAGGTAATATTAAACATGATAAAGTGGCAATTGGTGTAAAACTTATTGTGGTTTTCATTCCTGGAGCAGCTCAAATTCATGTGCTCTCTTTGTGAGAGACTGATGAAATAGAAAAAGTTTCTAAATTTCCCGCCAGCAGGGCGGTTTCCTTTTTTTTTCTATGGAATCATGGGAGTTAGATTTGAATCAAGTTACCAGGTAGTTGTGAGTTCAGTACTGGGTCTGGTTTGAGAGGAGGAGAAATTAACTAACATGAGAGATTCTATATAGTACAGTCAGTGGGATGTGAACAATACTTTCATAGATTGAATAAGAAGTTTTGTTTAAAATTCCTTGAAGAAAGCTAGTAAGAACAATGGTTGAAACATGATGCTAACAATCAAGATGCAGACACTAGTGCTCTCAGTCATAGAATGCAATTGGTAGAAGAAGACATATTTAACTTAAGCAAACCGACTATTTATTTTAAACAAACTATGTGACAAAAACACACTTACACAGCTAATCATTCTCTTCCCTTTTTTTCTAACATAATGATAACTCCTCATTTAAAAAATTTAAGACAATTGACAAAAACTTCAAATTTATATTTAAAGATTTTTTCCAAGATTTAATTAACTTTTCTATATTCTCATGTTTCAATACTGTTTTTTCCTAACTACAATATGAAAACGGAAATAAATATCTCCGAGTGAGAGGGTGGGGGGCACGGGAAAATATAGTTTCGATCAAAAAATCATTCTAAAAGTTATTAAAAATTAAAACTGAGATTTTTCCCAATTTTTTTTATTTGTTCAGGCGTACCAAAACAGAAAATGGGGAGGAGAGAAAATTTAAGGGGTAAAAAAAAAAAATAAAAATAAAAATAAAATAAAAAAATGTGTAGAAAGGAAAAAAAGATCGTGTACTAAGAGGTCTATAGTACCAATCAGAGAAGAAGACTGAGTGAAAACCATAAAAAACAGAATCTGAAGATCCAAATAAAACAGATGTTTTTTAAATTCTTACTTTTTGAGGGTTTTTTTAGTCATAAACCCGATGTTCATATTCAGTTCTGAAGTAAAAAGCATTTATCTTTTGTTTGAATGAAAGAAATTTTAATTCAAAAAAGACAAAAAAAATTATTATGATTTAGGTTTGAGATAACAGTGATAACACTTTGATTTAGCAGTAGTAGTTGAAATTGCAACTACAACTGGAAGGAATTTTAATTTTTGTGAATTGAAACAAAAGTCGAAAGATGGTAATTTAATAATAATTATCAATCCTCAAATACGCAAGGAATGCAATTATTAGTCGTTAATAATTACTAAACATTTTATTTTTATCTTATTATTGTTTTTTATTTATTTATCGGAGATTTAAAAAATGCAAACCTGTTTTTTCATTTAAAACATTTGTAAAAACTGCTTTATGTTTACAAACTAATTTTTACAAATTTGTGTTATTTAAATTTAAAGTGTTTTACTTTAAAAATCAAAATGTAAAAAAAACCCCAAAGAACCACGACAATTGTTTGAGTTATAAAAATCAAAATGTATTTCAATAAAATCAGCGAAATGACAAAATATTCACTAAATTATAATTCTAATTAAAATAAAAAGTTAATTACACAAATTCGCCAATTTAATTTCTAAAAATACGTAAAAACCGTAAGGAAGTTAAAATTTAAAACGTGCAAATTTTCTATCTTAAAAAATAAAAATAATATATCGCCTTAAAAAATGAATTAAAGACATTTTCCTCTTATAAAAATTTAAATGAATTATAAAAAATTAAAAGCATTATTAAAAAAAAGTTGAATTTAAAATTATGTTTATTTTTCTTTTACCACAGAAAAAAAAAAGTCATAAAGATGAAAAATAATTTTCCCCACTGTTTGTTAAAAAAGAAAGATTATATATTTAAAAAGAAAAGTATTTTAATATCAAATAACTCTAAAATGTTACAAATTTTAAATCCGAGGAATTAAAACCTTTTCTTAATCTTAAATAAATTATAAAATTATTATCAGCTGGCAATTCAAAGTTATTCACAAGGATTTTTCCATGAGACAACTTAGTTTTTTGTCTAAAAGTTTAATTTTTTATTTTTATAAACGTTATTTAGGGAGGTAGATGAAACCAAAATGAAAATCCTAGAATAATAAATTAATAATGAGAGAAAAAAAAAGTTATTATTTAATAAGTTAATTAAACAATAAACATGTTTAGTTACAAATAGTTTTTAAAAAGACAGAACACAAAACATTTTATTTAATTAAAAGAAATACTATTTTTCCGAGTGGGAACCAAAACTGGAATAAAAAGCCAAACAGCTGGAAATAAAACTAAAATAAGAACAAAAGAAACAAAACCGATTCCCCCAGCCGAAAAAAAAAAAACATTGTAAAGAAGTCGATCTTTTTTTTTTTATGTTTTCATGAAGTGAGAAACAGAAAAATAGCATCTCTTATTTTGAATGTCTGCTTCAGTAAATTTGTCTTCAGGCTCGAAACAGAAACCGACAGGAAATATAAAAATTGTATCGACATTTACCTGACAACTGGAAAGGACATCAAAGAGACGGAAAAATCTTCTTCGTCTTCGCTGATTATTTATTTTGCTTCTGCTGCTGACAAAAGCAAGAATACGCTTGGAAATCCTTCCACATTTTTTGAGCCGGTGTCAAGCGAAATAAGTCAATCCTGAAAAATTAGAAACCGCCGCTTGGTTTCTATAAATAAAAATTCTGTTCGATCATATTTTCCTCCACCTACACAAACTGAACATGGTACAAGGTCGAGTTTAAAGTGTGAGTTCCCACGCGTACATGAGACTAGTGACAAAAATTGCTTAGCTCACTAGACATTTCCTTATTGGGATGCCTCAAAGACCAGAGAATGTTACGGTTACCCCTCCTCTTCGAGGGAAAGGTAAAATTTGGGACTGGGAGGCTAGCCTCCTGGAGCTGAGAAACGTTTAAAACAGTAATAATCAACAGTCACACGTTTATCCTCGCCAACTCAAATAAAATGAAATATTTATTTAAATATTTATTAAGAATTGTCTGGCACAGGGTCAAATAGGGTGAGAGTGTGAAAAGATTTTTGTGCTATCATTCAAGTAGGCAGTACTTAATTACCTTAGAAATCAAAATTTAAATTTCTGGCTTTTAACTGGACTTAAATACTGAACACAAAGACTAGTGGGGAAAATAAAATTATAATTTTAGCTACCAAGCAAATTCTTTAGTAAATTTAATGATTATGTGTTTGGGTTAAATATTTCAATTGATACAACACTTATCAAGTAAACATAGTCATTATAGAATTATATATGAACCACTTTGTAGTCTATAATATTATATATAGAATCTTAGAATGTATTTGTCACACCTCCAAAAAAATAAAATATTTTCCTGCACACAGATGGATGTAGCCAGGATTAAAGCATTAGTTGATGTAAACATCATACAGGGGCAGTTTCAGTAAAGATAACAAAACCAGCAAATCAGAATTAACGATTCAATGTTGACCAATCAAATGGAAGATCAAGGATCTAAAATTGTGTTCAAGTTGAGCCTATCTCTACGGAAATTAGGCAGTGGTGAATTAGCATTTAGACAGTGGTATAACAACAATAGAAAAGTAACCACATCAACAGGCCAGGAATGACACACCTGCTTGACATATTGGTGCTGCAAAATTCCACTCACTATTCCAGGACTAGGAATTTGAAATGTAAACTAAGGTTCTGGAAATGGATAATTGGATTTATTTGTAAGTACGAGCTTTGCATACTAAAACCAAATACGCTCCCAAAAGCTTACACATGTGATTTATTACCAATGCTTGCCATTCCCACAATTAACTAATTGCTCTGACAGAAACTCATTCTTTTACTTTTCCACAGTGCCAGGTTTTCATTGTTATTTTTTGTTCTATTTTGAATAACATGAGCTCATGGGTTTAACTGTTTTCTTTTAATTTTTTAATGTTTTTTTAGTCATGTATCTTGGCTTGGGAAAGTAGTAGTTCTTTCCGGAATGGGGGTATTGGGAAAAAATCCAGGGCACAGATTTATATTTTGGTAAGATTTAATAGCAGCACTCTCGAGAATTTTCCTTCTAGTAAGTTACTTTCTCTTTTGAAAGGTGTGACATTCTTTAGGTCAAAGCTGTAGTTGAATTTATTTTTATATATATAGAAATACTTGTATATAAATACTTGTACATAAATAGTTGTTATAAAATAAAATCCTTGCATTTGCCTTGATAAAGTTCTACAGAGGCTGAAACGTGTCAGCTAAGTTTTTCTTTTGTCTTTATTATTCATATATATATATATATGTGTGTGTGTGTGTGTGTGTGTGTGTGTGAAAATATATAGAAAATAGGAAAGAACTGGTTAGGTAAATAATCCAAAGTTCTTTAGTATTTTTGTTATTATTTTTAAAAAATAGTGCTCGATACAAAAGTAGAGCATAAATATAATTATTTATTTAAAAATATATATTATGTAGCGTGTTGGAATCATATTTTTAAATAAATAATTATATATATATATATATATATATATATATAATTAATAATTAAACAAATCCTTTTTATCTCATATTGGGAATAGGCTATTTTGGCAGATGTCTTTTCAAGCCCAGTGTGGAATGAAGTGAAATTCCTGTCTGTAGGGTTAGAGGAAACAGAATATAGCAGTTAACTTTGAGGAATTAATATTGGAAGTAAATGAGGTAAAAGGATTTGCTTGATTATTAATTATATTGCTCTGTATAAATTAAATAAAATACATCAAGCTCTTATTTGTGGATCAGTACTAATATTTTCATATTACTAGGATACACTTGGATTATATATACCAATGTATTTTTTACCTTAACATATATATATATATATATATATATATATATATATATATATATGCAGATAGATTTGTGGAAATTCCTACTTTTCTGTTTATGAAGGTATATATATATATATATATATATATATATATATATATGCACATTTCATTGAATACAACAGACAAGGTTGTTTGATTTTTACCGTATATCAACCTCAGTGGGTTCTTTAATGTTGGCAAGATTTTTATTTCTGGTAATTTTTTTTTTTCCAAAAATGTGTTACTGGTAATGTTATTTTTTTTTTTTTAAATGTATAGCTGGTATTTCTTTTTTAATTTATAGCTGGTAATATATTTTTTCAAAAATGTATTCCTGGTAATAATGCATTGCTGGTAATAATTTTTAGCTGGGACCCTAACAGGTGCTACGACCCCAGTCAGGGTGGACCTGGGAAGACCAACAATTAAGAGGTGGTTCTACGCTCTTCAAAACCTCCTCATCAGAGGCTTTGCTGTTGGACGTAGTTTATCATCTTACCCAAGACAATCAATGAAATGTACCCTCTCCATTTTAATCTTTTGTTTTGCATGTGCGTGAAGGATATTTTTATTTGGCATTTTTACTCAAATTTCTATAAATCCAAGCAATGTAGAATAATTGAATGGCAAAAAGAAAAAAGTGCTATATAATGCATTCTGGCCTTTAAAAGGACTTCAGACTAAAATAGTGTTTTTATTGATGGAATTATATATATGGCATGGGAGAAAAGGAAAAGATTGGTTATAATTAGGGATCAACAGGAAGCACTGACAGAGTAAGGACACTAAATGTTAAAATTAAATTTTCAAATTTCTAGTTTCTGATGTATCTAGATGTAACTGCTATTATATTTGGATTTTACTAAATATTCACCTCATATGGGTTTAGTAGTCAGATTAGCAAGAATAAGAATGTTCATTTTTGGTATAACAGATTTTATAAGTAAGCAAATACACTAACTATATTTGAAAATGTTACCCAAAGTCCATGTGTTAAATCTTAACTCCAATGTAGATTAAAGGTTAAATAACAATCCCGATTAAACATCGTCCATCGTCCATAACAGGATTTGTTTTTATCAGTTTCAAAAGGAAAATATGACTGGTTAATAACTGATGTTTTGCTTTTCAGGATTAATGAGTTTTTTTACAATTAACTTGTATTTTCAGGATTAATGAGCATTTAAGCATTTTAATACATTTTTTCAGAATTAATGACTTTTTTTTAAGATTAATGACTTTTTCCAGGGTTCATGATTAATGTGTTAATTTTAGGAGGGTACTTTTATTATTATTACAAAAGCTCTACCTGCTGTGTCTTAATTGGCACTCATCATTTTGAAAACACCACGCAATTATGGCTTCCTTCTTTATAATTTAAAACTGACAAATCATTTCTTTTAACACTTCACTTTTGATGACCTTTTACAGCTGAAATTTTCAGTGTACAACAAATTGAATATCAGCAAACATTTTAAAATGAAAATTGCAAATGGCTGCTTAATCATAAATTTTCCAACCACCACGAGAAAAAGTGAAGAAAAAAATAAGTGGTGGTAAAATCAGTTGATAATGATAAAAAAACGAAATTTGGTTTTACTGAAATCAGATGCTATGAGTTGGTAAAATAAAATCGTGATTTTTCTTTCATTTCCCCCCACCTACAACCAGAATTGATACTGTTACTGTGATATAGATGCAAATAGACTGAAATAGATAGATAGATAGATAGATAGATAGATATGAATAGAATAAGATAGATGGATATGAATAGACTGACATAGATAGATATAGATAGATAGATAGATATGAATAGACTGACATAGATGGATATGAATAGACTGACATAGATAGATATGAATAGACTGACATAGATAGATAGATAGATATGAATAGAATAAGATAGATGGCTATGAATAGACTGAGATAGAGAGATAGATATGAACAGATGAGATAGATTTGTGGAAATTCCTACTTTTCTGTTTATGAAGGTAAAGTCCACATTTTTTTACAGTAATTAGAAAGTATACACTGATTAAAAAATAATGTGTGTATTAATATATCAATATCTTTGTGTGCTAATAAATAAATATTCCTAAATAAAACTATATATTAGGTAAATGCAAAACCGTACAGCATTTTATTTTTAACAATTTTTTTTCATATAAATTCATAGCATTATTATTCAGTAATTCAAGCAGCTGTCAATGATTTCAAGCGACATTTCAGGTATGCATGTATTCCATCAGAAAAGAACATTTACAGTCTTGATTCAATTAATTCTTCAAAGAATATTTTGATGTTTACAAGGAGTTTTGCATAGTCACATGATAGTCTGAAGGCAACATACATGGAACAAAATGACTGGTCAAATTCTTTGCCCAGAAAAAAATTATATTTACCTTTCAAGTGTGTCATTCAAATGAGCCAGTTGCTCACTGTTACATTGTGCAGTAATAGTATATCCAGATTCTGACAAATAATAATTCTATTTGAATTCCACCAAATGCAGCAGAAACACTACTGATCACCCACCCACTAATAGATTCCACTGAAATTAAGATGTTGAAGATTCTCCTGGATCTAACCATGATTTTCTTTGGTTTAGATTCCCATAATAAATGAATTTATCACCAGTGACATTCTTGTCCAAAAATATTTTTTTTTCTGTGTTGATCAAGAAAACAATGACATTTGTTTAAATACTGACCAAAATTAATTTACCAAAATTCATGTGGAACCCATTTCCTTCATTTTAGAATTTTTCCAAAGGTTTTAAACAATGTTATACAGGTGATTAATTGCAAAAACAATAACGATCTGAATAAGTTTGGGAAGAGGTTACTCTGAGAAATTTTATTGTTAAATTGTTAATTGGGGTTAATAATATCACATCAGTTAATCACCAGTTAATTGGGTTAATAATATCACATGTCAGGTAGGTCACCAGATAAAGGGTGAGCAATGGAAGAAAGGGAATATTCTCCCATTTGCATTTCGCCCATTATGGGTATTACTATATCCATGATATTATAATACCTTATTTCATGGATAGAATGGAAGAGTTGAAAGAAAAATAATGAAAATAATACTATTCGAAGAATTATTCATAAGAGTATGGGGTGAGTATGTGAGAAAGGGAATATTTCCTATTTGCATTTCTCCCATTATGAGCATTATTATATTCATGATATAATAACACCTGGAATGAATGGAATGGAATATAATAACACCTGGAATGAATGGAACAGAATAGCTGAAAGAAAAGGAATGACAAACATGCTTTGATCTCAGAGAGAGTTTTATGCCACTAAGTCATACACATATTTATGTGTCCCACACAGAGAAACTACAACACATGTCTACATAACAAACAATGTAAAAATGGAACAAAAAAATAGAGTCTTACTTGCAATGATTCCAGATGAGAATTGTAGCTGCCAGAGATTCTTTTATATTTCTGGGGAAGCATTATTTAGGATTCCAGATTTGAGCAAACCAAAAATATCTTCTATGTCATTAGCGAGGACATATTTCACATACAAGAAAATGGCAAGTCATGGATTTTTTCCCAACATAAGGACTGCAAGCCACAGATAGTTTCTATATCTGGTGAAGAAATATTTCCACAGGAAAAAGCCACCATAGGCTTGTAAGCTGCACCATATGGCAGCTGGCTGGCCAGGGCAGCAGCTCAGGTAGAAGAACAATTAGTGTGTCTTGGCTCCAGGCAGTTGACTGACGGACTGACACCTTTCATCACTCTATGAAGTGACATCAGCAAACAGCAATCATATGACTCATGTGACTTCCTCTTGAACAAAGGGAGATAATTGCTTTTTGTATCTCTACACCATAAATGAATAGCTTATTTCAATAAAACATATAAGTTATTGCATTCTTTTTAATTGAAGTCATTGCTAAAATTTGGAAAACATTTTTCTCATTTATCATAATTTATTCTCTTGCACACACACACACACACACACACATATATATATATACACACATATATATCTCATGGTAATATTAGTAATCGGTATGGATATTTCCAAAAGGATATAGATCCAGGGAGAGCTCTATGTCAAAAACAGAGCAATAGTAATTATTATTATAAAGAAAAGAAACTCTTAAAAGACCCTGAGGTTATATTTATTTCATTAAGGTCAGAAAATTTGCCCCCAACTCTTCGGACCTTCTTACACAAATATAAATAGAAAAGATTTTTGCATGCTTAAAAAAATAAAAAGTAAAATTTATGTTAAATATGCATTTCTTTCCTTCCCTCACCTTCCACAATCTTAGATCTGCATCTTTCTATTTTCTTTATATATTTGTGTAACAAGTTCTGAAGAGTTGGGGTCGAATTTTCCGACCATAACAAAATAAATATCACCTCATGGTCTTTTAAGAGTTTGTTTTTGTTGGGGCGCACCCACCTTCTCATCAGAATGGACTGATCTCTCTACTACTAATAGGACAGTTCTATAGAGTTCTGGGGAGATCAGGTGACCATGACACTTCCATCTCTCTACCGGAAGATACTGTTGGACTTTATACTCTTTCTGATTGTTACTGACTAACCTGCGTTCGTTTGACTACTAATCTCTCTGTTGTAAATACCTCTTTGAATATACCAGTATTTTTCCCCACGTATGTGTTTGTTCTTATTTCAATACACGCACACAGCAACACTCAACATCTCAACAGTTTTCTTTATAATAATAATTATATATATATATATATATATATATATATATATACTTAAACATACCTATTTACTTATCCTAAATTCTTATTCCTCTGCTTCAAATAATTTACATGCCCAATTTTCCAATAAAAAAAGACATCATTTTGATTTTGAACATCAATTTTTTTTACCTGCCCTGAAGAAAAAAATCTGCACATTATGTTCAATTCAATTTACAGAGTTTTTCATGTACACAACTGCACTGAAACTGAAATGAACATAATGTGCATATTTTTTTTTCTTTTACTCTTACTCACAAAACCTTTCACTTTTCAGACACTTCTGCCATCTATAAAATCTTCATAGAATTGTCAGGATTACGCGCATTCATTTCTTAAAATGCCTGCTAGATAGCATGGCAGCCAGTGGTATAAAGGAAAAGGATTCACTTTCTCTCTCTCTCTGTCTCTCTCTTTTTGCTCTGGGATGTAGTAGCAATAGCACAAGACTCTTTTCTCTTTGGAGAAAGACTCTCCTGGCTGCTGACTACTTAAATTTCAACCAGCCATGTGGCACACTCACTCATGCACACAGCCACTAATTCCATAAATGTTTTTTCTGCACACATGTAAATATAATTTCTGCACACATGTCTATCTGCACACATGTAAATATAATTTCTGCACACATGTCTATCTGCACACATGTAAATATAATTTCTGCACACATGTCTATCTGCACACATGTAAATATAATTTCTGCACACATGTCTATCTGCACACATGTAAATATAATTTTCTCTTTCTCTTTCTTGTTCTTTATATAAAATCTTCCATGATTTTAATTTGTTTCTTTTCAAAATATTGAATTTATTTCTTTTGAAAATGTTGAATTCATTAATTTTGAAAGTCTTCATCCTCATCAGCAAAAAGTTACAGCCCCTCCCACTACAAACTGAAGACCAGCAACAAAATCATCCATTACAATCATGTAGCACCAAATTACTACAGATTCATTAACACTATTATAATTTTGCTTATTCCTTCATTTGTTACTTAGCACATATGTTACATATCATATGCATGTTAGGTATGATATGCATGTTATGTATATTACATGCACTATGTATGTTATGTTCCTTGCATATGATATGTATGTTATGTATGATATGTATGTTACGCTCTTAACAATTATATAGAAGAAATTCATTACATTTTTGAATAGTATATATTAAAGTCCATCAGCATTCTTTCATGTATTATGCAAGACTTTATTTGACTAAATAAGTGGTTGCATTTTGTTTCAGATACTTATGGAGTTTCAAAATGCTTTTCTTCCTCAATTAATTGTGTCTATCACATGAAATACTTTATATTAATTGTACGCCATTAAATCAAATTTCTGAAGCAAAGTAAGGAGATATATTTTCACTGGTAAGGCTAACTAGAAGGAAAATAACATATGATTAGTCAGGAAATGGTTATGCTATGTATGTAAAAGACAAATAATTCAAACAAGAAATCACACAATAAAGGGTGTGTGATAAAGAATATATTTTTAATAGCATTCATATATTTTTGGTATGTGATAAAAATATATTTTTAATAGCATTCATATATTTTTAATAGCATTCATATATTTTTTGTGTGTGATAAAGAATATATTTATAATAGCATTCATATATTTTTAATAGCATTCATTAAATAAACCATGCAGTCATATACTGCATTCTTTTTCTCTTTTTTCTCCTGTTTCATCACCATTTAAAGATGAAACAGGAGAAAGAAGAGAAAAATAATGCAGTGTATGACTGCATGGTTTATTTAATTAATGCTTACAATTTATCACCGCTTAAAATGTAAAGACATTAAACCAAGAGTGAACGTCTCAAACATATATCAAATATATCTAAGAGTCCAGTTAGACTGTTCTCACACATAATAATAATTCACTATTGTGACCCATGGAAATTGCACAGGATGATTTCTTGTAGGAGGAGAAAGACCTATAGTTGTATGGGGCCTTGTAGCGGTGACTGTTGTCAAGCCTGTGAAGCCTGCCAGTCAACTGATCCAGCACCTGTGCACTGGAAGAAGGGGACACTAGGTGTAAAATTAACTTTGAGTAGATTAGCGATGGACATTACCCACTACGGAGGTGGTCATTTTCTAACGCACATTGATTGCAGTCCTTCTCAGTTTGCAGTATGGCGGTGTCTGCATCATGAAGACTCCACTAGTGTCATCCGTCAGCTGGAATCACTTTTCTATGAGCAGGGCCCACCAGCTGAAATATTGACTGATAACAACACTGCATTTACTTGTAAGAACTTTAAGAAATTTTTAAATAGCTGGGGGTTGCACTTGAGATTCCGATATGGCTGGGAATGGGATTGTCGAATGCAGTCATAGAAGTATCAAGACCATCACAGCCAGAAAGCAATGTTTAGTGCCAGAGGAGTCTATTGGCACAATGTCACTCCCAAGGAGAGTCTTTCATCTTCCACAGCACCAACCGACGTGCTGCATAGGTACCACATCCAGGTACAAAACATCAATGCCACATCCTTATTTGCAGTGCAAAACATTCAAGGAGAATACAAAGAAGGGAATTATGTCTGGGTAAAGTCTCCACATGGTAGATGCATGACCAAATTCAAAACAGACCATGTAACCCAAATGATCAGTCTGCAGTCAGTGCGGATTGATAGAATGCCACGGCACAAGAAGCATTTACACCCTTTTCTGGGATTATATCCATCATCAGACTGATAGTGACACAGAGGAGAGTGAATGATTTGTGTATTTAAAATTGAGTTTATTAGGTGATTCCTCCAATATCAGCAGTTCAGAAACCAATGCCGGAGCACCCTATGACACTCCAGACCATAGCTCATCTAAGAACGAAACTCACGTTGTTCCCTTCAAAGGAGTTCCTGACAGAAGAAACCTGCTTCAGGATGCATCAGCTGTGATCAGGAGATCAGGAGGGAGTGTAGCGGTGACTTACCTCAGCAACCCAAAAATTGTGTGTATGTTTTGCAAGGGAGTGTGGAGACAGCAAATTGGCGAGCTTCAGATGGACAGTGAATCAAGCAGCACTTTGTGCTGATGGAAATTATGGTGTTGCTTGTAGCCATTTTTATTAGCTGGTTCTGGGCACTCATTGGCTATGTGATGGCTAGTTCAGCTGCATAACAGCACGGTACACTCATTTAAGAGCAATTCATTTTCACTTCTGACGGGGAGTGATGTATTTGAGATTGAGACACAGAGAGAAGTGTGAATTTGTTTTGCCTAGTCAACCTATTGGACTCGCAATAACTTTTTTCCCTTTCTTCTCCTGTGTGTGCATCCAATCAATTTTTGCACAGGCTTCAGGGTTAAAATGAACAATTAATTTATCCATGCCAAGAAGATTAATGATGGATGATAATGATGAGAAAACATGTGGGTAAGTTTGACAAAACAAAGAATTTATTTATGAATTTACGTGCATGAAATAGTGTTAGTCGCTTGTTTCAGGAAAATAAATCAATAGTTTTTAAAATGTATAGTTTTAATGAATTGTCAAGAAGATTAAATGATCTGACACAAAATAATATTAAAAACTGTTTAAAACAAAGGTAAGAAAGTTCATTGCTCAGAGAAGGGATATAGGGTTGCATACATTCTAAAGTAGACAAAGAGAGATAGTTTGAAATACTTAGCATTTTTAGATTGTTGAAATAAAGTTCTTTGAAGTGCAAAGTGCTTGGTTTAGGCCAATAGTATAATTGGCAAGTAATTTAACACTGGTGAAAATTTCAAGTGGGACACATGAACAGAAACAAAACATTTCACATGACTTCAGACATTCTTCTTGTCAATTTAATATTTTTCCTTATTTTATATAAAAATGGATTTTGTATAGGCTCATTATTTTCTTTTCTTTCTTTTTCCTAGGCTCAACAGCTAATTTCTGTGAAGACAAGATTTCTATCGGTCCAAAGAAAATTTCATATAGGCTCACAAATTTGTTTTCATCTTTTTCTCAGTTCGCTGTCCAATTTCTGTGAATTCAAGGTTTTCATTGGTCCAAAGTAAATTTCACATAGGCTCATGGATTTCTATCTATCTTTTTCCTCAGCTCACCTGAATTTGAAGGAAGTGGGTAAAGGCAGTTATTATTGTCATGAAATAGAGTACTCTCTGGAATAGACATTGTCAGGTCAACAGATGATAGCTAACCAGCATTCACTGTGGCATACTGCTTTTATAGCAGTACTCCATTTACATACAATACTACATCTCCCTGAACCGAACTGGCCTTATGCCTTTCGTTGATCTTTGACTTCTTCTAATTATTCTTGGGAATCTAAACTGTTTTTCTTGTTGTCTATCTTGATTTCTTCTTATAGGGGACCGAGATCTGAGTTCATTTTCCTCTTTTGACTCCTCGTCAGATTTCTGGTCATTAACATCCATAGATTGTTCAGTTTCATTATTGGATTCATTAATTCCCTCCTCCCCTTCACATTCTTCATCTATTTCTATATCCTTGGGTTCTATTCTGTTTCTGAATTGATCTGCATGGACCCATACATTTTTTTCATTTTTCATTAGTATTTGCTGTGTTGTGTCTTTTCTGTCCTACAAAATTCACCTTTTCTGGATTAAATTCTTTGTCTTTTTTATACCATACGCTTTCACTTGTTGAAAATGACATTGTTATGGGAGCTCTGTCTACCCATTAATGCTGAGAGATTTTGTACTCTGCCGGCATGTGGAATTGTTCTATAGCTTAACAGTAATCCTGTTAAATAACTCTCTACATTATCATTAGGTGGGGAAAATGCTTTTATTCCCATTTTCACAATCTGCACCATTCTTTCTGCGATTTCATCCAACTGTGGGTGGTAAGGTGGTATTTTATATATGATGCATCAAATATGCTTTAGCCACAAGCACAAACTTTCCTCACAAAATTCTGGTGCATTATCTGAGACAAAAGTTTTAGGCACCCCATTTCTTGAAAATATTGTTTTTAATATTTGTTTTACAGTAGTGGCTTTTTTGTCAGCAACCTTAATTACTTTAGGTCATCCTGAAAATGAGTCCACTAAAATTAAAAATACCCCCATGCCTTTAATATGGGCATGATCCATGTATGTCCAAGCCCATGGTTCTTTTTCCTTAGGCCATAAGTGAATTTTGTTTTGCCAAAAGTTTTTGATTTCAGCACATTTTTGTCATCTTTTTACAGTCTTCTACATCTCGAGAATATCCTGGCCACCATGCTTGTAATTTTAATCTCATTTGTGTCACTGTTATACCACAATGTACATCATCATGTACACCTTTTAGTACTTCTTTTCTTAAACTTTGTGGGGGTATTATATCTCCATTGCATATTATGCCTTTCCTTACAGTTAACTTATATCTTGATTCTTCGTAGGGTCTTTCTCCCATTTTTTTGACAGGTACATTATTGAATGACCTTCTTGAGATAAAATTGCAGCTATAGCATGATCACTTGTATTCGTAGTCAATGCTACTTCTTTTTTTGGATCAAAAATTTTTGCAAATTGAGTATTCTTTTTCCATAATTCTATAAATGGTTCTATTAGTTTGTTGTATCAAGGTAGATATTTCCTATAAAAATTGGTTAATTCCAAAAAGGATTCTAATTATTTTTTATTTTTTGGTGTAGATACTTCTGATATTTTATTTATCAGTTTATTGTCTGGAGAAATTCCTTCTATAGATATTTGATATCCCAAATATGATATTTTGTCACATTTAACTCACATTTATTGCTATTTATCATCATACCAACAGTTCTTTTTTAATTCCTTTTTGCTGCAAGCACCTATGTTTATATCATCTTGATATATGATTATATTTCTTACCCTCTCCAATAGAACATTTTCAATTACCTTTTGAAAAATATGACTTGTTGTTTTAACTCCAAATAGAAGACAAGTTCATCTTAGTAAGCTTATCGGAGTATTAATTGTAGTGACTTCTTTAAATTTATCATCAATTTTTCCTAGAGATTCCTTAGGATCAAGGTAATATCGCTCCCCATATCAACCTGTATGGGAAAAGTTATGCCATTCAGTTTTACTATTTTTACTTTTTTCAGGTGTTCTTATCGAATATACTTTTGCTGTATTTTTACTATGAGGGTTTATATTTTTTACCCTTTCTATACTTTTTTTGTATCTGCAGACAGATTGGAAATGGTCTTTTCTTTTAAACATAATTTTCCTAGGGCTAGACATCTGTTTTTGTTTCTTTCGTGTTCTTTGTCACAATATTTTCACTTAATTAGAATTTTAGTTGTGTTATATGCTTCCACATTGTTTTTGGAATTATTAAATTCATTAATTAATTCTAATTGCTGCAAGAGTTCTATACTTGCTTCTAAATTCATATCATTCGCTTGTAGCTATTCTGAGATCTTATGCTAGTATATAACGTCATACATGCCTTCAATTAGCTTTAGAAGGATGAATTTGTCTTCTATAGATATTTCTCTCAAACCCTGTTTTTAAAATATGCAATATCTCGATACTTCTTTCAATCTGTGAATATTGCATTACAGTTTCATTTGGGTTCTATTTTCTTGAAATTTTGTTCTTTCTGCAATAACCAGCTTTTTTTTTTTTCTTTTTTGGTGGCATGTTTCTTTTTATAATGGTTGAAATTTCCTCATATGTTAAGCCTTCCAGTATTTTGGGGTACACCATAATGGATATTTTCTTTATGGCTTAACATCCTGCCAAAGCCAAAAATAAATCAGTAATTTCATTCTCCCCTCTCCCCTCTTTCTTGTCTTTCAGTTTCTTTAACCTAGCCAATGCTGCAAAACATCTAATCCATGTTTCTACATGCTCCATTTCATCCAACATCGTTATGAATCCTATTGGTGACTCTCTGGAATAGATGTTGTCAAGTCAACAGATGGTAGATCGACTCGCATTTGCTGTGGCATACTGCCCTTATAGCAGTACTTCATTTACATACAATGCTATAAATATTTCATACTCACCACGGCTCCTCTTTGACCTTATGACCAAGGAATTATATCTGTCATACTGCATAAATTTCAGTAAGATGTAAAATAATGGGACACAGGAAAAACTAAAAAAAAGTGAACCTTTATCACTTTGTATGTGACTTCATTTGCTGCATAAAAAGTTTATCATGCCACTGAAGAAAGTGTGTTTGAATTTCATAGTTGTGTTGTCATATCCTTCTATGGCAACAGAAAACAACTTTGAGTGAAATTAACAATAAGGATACTACAATTGAGAGGCATTGAAAAAGAATACAGTGAAAAGGGAATTAATATTAATAATGCAGTGGGCTAAAGGTTAATAAACAATCATACAAAAAGACAGCATTTTATTGGAAATATGAAATAAAAAATACAATTTGGGTATTTTTAATGTTTCAATTGCCAACGGATCATCTGTCATGTCTACAAAACAAATAATCTTGTTTTTGATATTATCAAACTCTAGATTCATTAATTAAAGAAGAAACATAGACAGATCATCAAATATTGCTAATATTTTATTGTTATTTCACAAATTATTTAAATTAATATCCTCATCTTTTTTATTTTTACCACAATCTTTTAGTAAGTTTACTTTTCAGCTTTTCTCTTTTGATCATGAGAATCCTTGAATGCCAAGCCAATAATTTTTATTGCCTTTTGATAAAAACAATAAATACCATGACAATAATTTGACAAATACTTACATAGTCTCAGAATATTTTTTTTCATTAATTTCATCTTAGTTATTTCATCATGTTTTGATCAGTCTGTTTTCTGACCTTCAGCAGATGAATTTTTAACTGATGGGGAGTTTTGTTTTCATTTACATATGGTCTGTTAATCACATCTAGCTGATTTCTACTCAAACAGTTTTGTGGTTCAAGCTGATTCTAGTTCCTTCCATCCTTTATTTATGCAGGTTCATGCCTTCCACTTATTCTGCAGAAAGTAATATTTTTTCAATTTATACATAAATTTTGTTTACTTTTCTGTTTTCTTCTTTCAGCTATATTACATTATGGGATGTCTTGGTGAGGTTGTTGTGTACTGGAATTTTATTCACCTGTTATGGTTTCCTCCATATAAAATTCTGTAGGTTTTAGATTATAGGTTCTTCTCAGTTTACTAATGGATTTGTTGCAGGAATGCTAGTCGTATTTAGGTAAAAAACAAGTGTCTCTTGGTATATTTTTTGCCACAACAATTATTGCAAACTCGAATATGAGTCTGGGTAATAAATGAATAAAGTAACAACAAAACTATATATACAAACAAATGACAACATATTTGACAAAAGCATACGATGACAATAGAAGATTGTTGTGGGTGACAAAAACAATTAATATGAAAGAAGAAAATGTTTAAACTAGAGAATGTGTTTTTGTGTATGAAGTTTGTGTTGTAATAGTCCAAGAGAAATGTAATTGAAAGTGAAGTGAACATGCCCCAGTGGGGGACACCTTTTTTGCCACATGCAGCTACATCTTATTGTCTAAGAGAAAGAGGAAAGAGAGAATGACTGAGAATGTCATTACCTATTTATAGGCTTAAGGAGCAGACCCTAGTGACAGTTTTTTAATAAAGTCAAGTAGGGTAACCCACAGATTTTTCAAGAAAAAACATACTTGCTGACTTTTAAAGGGAACAAGTGAAACTAATTTGAAATAAAACCTGAAATTATTTACAGAGTTTGTAAGCACTGCGACTTTTATCAGATTCACTGAATTTTTAATTGACAAGTGCGATGAGAAAAAAAAGAGCAAAACATGAGAGAAATAAATCAAAATAGCCAGAATATTAATTATTTTTTCAGAAATCCAAAGTGGATAGAAATTGATTTGGAATAAAAGATAAACCTGAGAAATTAATATTAAAGTTGTTTTCATTTTGATTAAGCAACAATAATAACATCTGAAAATGACTGAGAAAATACTCACCGTCTGGACGAGATTTGGTGGGAAATGTTTTGGGTTGAGAAAAAAAAATCAAAAATCATAAATGCCTAATTTGAAAATGTTTGTTACACATTTAAACAATATTCATAAAGTCTTATTTAAAGGCTGACAAATACTCGATCAAAAAATCAATGAAAAAATTCTAATTTTAATGATTCAGTCAAATCATATCAACTGCATCTTTTTTTTAATATTTTTTGAATTTCATTCATGAAGCATCTTAAATTATATTTCTTTTATGTCTTAAGTTGTCTCAATTTATTAAATGAAACATTGTCAATTCTTATTAGTTTTGATTAATATTTCTTTCAACTTATTTCTCTTACTTTTACATGTAGTAGTATTAGGAGGCACAGTGGAGTTATGGATAGTGGCTTGGATTGAGGAATTGGAGAGCTGAGTTCAAATTCCAGTTGAATCCATTACATTCACTTACATGTTAATACCTGTGGGAAAGGTATGAATCTTCTTCTTCTCCCATCAGCTAAGGGTAAATAGCAGGACAGACCAGGTTCTATAGCCTTGGATGGCAACTGGACTACCACAGAAAGAAATGGCAACCTGCTGCAGGAAAAAATCTGCTGTGTCAGTCATGTATCTTTTGATACATGATCGCCTAAGTGTGTATCACGTATGGCACATAACTGACTGAGTATTAGTGTTGTATATCACAAAGAATTGTTGGAATTGCTCATTAACCTTGACATATTTAGGAAGAATATTAAAACAATCCATAACCTATACTGACAACAAACCACCTACATACAGATAGAAAAATGAATTCAATAAATATACAAAAATAGAAAGGTGTGTAAGACAAGGATGTGTCTTCTCACCTGACTTAATCAACATATACAGTGAGATGATTCTGAGAGGACCAGGATTTATTATTGGCAGCCACAATCTTAACAACATAAGACATGTAGATGACACTATGTTGATAGCAGATACAGAAAGGAAACATCAAGAACTCCTACAGAAAATAGTGAAGGAAATCAAGAAGAAAGGTTTAAACATCAATTGCAAGAAGACGGAATGTTTGGTTGATAGCAAAAAGAACAACCCAACGTGCAATTTACAAATTGGAGATACTAAAATCAAACACATACAACAATTTAAATATCTGGGAAGTGTTTTAGCAGAGGACAGAAAGTGCAACACTGAAATCTGAAGGCACATTGGATAGCAAAAGATGTCTTCCAAAAGCTAAGCCAAGTATTAAGAAAAAGGAAAATTTCCTTAGAAACAAAGACAAGAGGAATGAATTGTTATGTAATATCAGTCATCCTATATAGCAGTGAATGCTGGACAATATCCTCAAAGATGAAGAGACTTGAAGCAACAGAAATGTGGTTCTACAGAAGGATGTTGAGAATACCATAGACTGAACATGTGAGCAATGATAAAGTTTTAGAAAAAATGGAATCAAAAAAGGACACTTATACTGTTGGGATCTATCTACACAAGTTTTTACTGCCGCGTGTCGAGATTCCAAACATTTAACAACAACAATAATATATCTTTTAAATGAAACATAAAAATGGTTATTTTCTGAAGGAAAAGTAGAAACAGAACATTAATTGAAATAACATTTAAATATTCTTTCTGGAATATACAATAACAATAAAATGTTCAATTTTCATTGCAGTGAAGTTTGTTTTATATAGTAATTAAGTGTTCATAGTGTGACATAGAGAGAGAGAGAGAGACCCCACCCCCAGCCCAAGGTGGATTTAGTAATCAACAGTGCTAAAGAATTAGGATGAAGGTGCTAATTACTCGGGTAGAAGGGATTCCGGAGTAATTCCAGAAATAAGTTTATTTTTTTTCTCTTAATAATTGTTTCTGGGGTTGAGTTTTTAGTTAATTAAATGTAATAATTCCAGAGTGATTAAGAGACAGATTCATTAAAGTTTGTGATAAATGGCGAATTGGACTTTTGGGTGGTCTGAATGGAGGAATTCAACCAGACGGGATAAGTGGTTTTGGCAAAACTTAAGTAGACGTTGGCTGCGGAAGACCCAGCAAGAGGTCCGAATCCGATTTTAGTATCTCTTGAAAACTGGGTTCCCGCTGAGTTTCAGGGACTGGAAAAGCTTGCATGGTGGTCAAAGACGATTTGCATATTAAAATTCAGGGGCGGTGCCTAAAAATGGTTTAGCTCCGCCTCTCTCTATATATAAGCTGCCCGCACGCTTCAGTTAGTCAGATCGCAGAACCGGGGAAGAGACGGCTTGTTGGAATTTGCTGGTCCGGTTGGTTGGTTGTCACACGCCCAAGAGGTCCAATCCAAACCCAGAAATAGAAACAGACCCTGTATGAAACCAGTTAATTTTGCCAACAAAGCTGAGAAACCAAACTGCTATAATTACACGCTCCAACAAAGGTCCCCGAATTACTTCCCTTAGATCAGCCGAAATTGTTTAGGCAGAAAATTTCCTACTCCCTCTCTGTCACTTCCGACCCCCAACGAGTGAACCTTGTTACGACATTTTGTACTCGTGTAAATTCTTCGGTAGTGACATAAAAACAGTGGCCTAAAAAGGGCTCTTTGTACAGGAACCGAAAGAGTTGCTTATTTTTTCTTTTTCATGTCTTTGCAGCTACGACAAGAAACTTTTTTTTGCATAAATAGTGATTTCCTTTCAGCGTAATACACAGCCATTTCCTCCCCTTCCCACCGGACCGTTCTGGGGAGACCGATAGACTGCTGTTCGGATCAAGAATTCACAATGTGGTGAATAGTGGTGGTTCCTTCAGTTCACCGGGGGGAGATCGGGTGGATTCCTTTTTTTAGCCAGAACCACCGGGAAGACAGGACATAGCTGCAACAGGCAGGGTTTACTATGTTAGAGTAGTGCTATGTGAAATGTGTGAATAGACCTACTTTAAATATGTTTGTGAGTTTGTAAACAAAAGGCTTAGTCAGTGGCTGCTGGTTAATCCCTTCTTTTGTGTGCATAGACAAGGCTTTAGTTAGCAACTGCTGGCTGTCCTTCATCCATTGTATGTGTCTGTGTATTTGTAGGTGTGTGTGTGTGTGTGTGTGTGTGTGTGTGTACACATGTGTAGATCAAACTGGCATCCATAATTGTTTTGAGCCTTGAGAAGCAGTAGGCTTTTATCTTCATATACATAAAGGGATTCAAAATGTAGAAAATAATTTCACACTAGCTTGTTAAAATCTTTTTCTCAAATTTGCAGGAGTGATGAAGGAAGTTATTATTGCTATTTTTTAAATGGTTAAAAAATAATACATGGTAGGTTTACAATTATGTTAGTCAAGTGTTTTGGTAGTATTTGCCCTTGTAATGATTGTTTATCAAACAAACCTTTTGATGGGATTTTATTGGTTGAAAAATATAGAGAGAGTTTAATTCTGTTATATTCTGTGCTAATAGGAATATATACTTGAAAACAAGGTGGATGAAATAAGTAAAGGTTTATTGTAAAAAAAACAATACAATAAGAATAAAGGTAACAGTTATGCACAAGGTCATCGCAAGTCAATCCAGTGGTGAGTGCTACTGTTAGAAGGTCAGTAGTTCTTGCATAAGTCTGAATTGTAACCAACAGATCCTAGTTAATCCCCATAGTCCATTAACTTACCAATACTTATAGGCAGTTACTACCTATAGTGTAGTTACTCATGGGGGTGACAGGTTATTCCATTACATCAAATTCCTATAATACTTAACATCAGAAATAGATAGCTGAAATATCTAGAGGAAATAATGAGGAAAGAAAGCTTGGAAACTTTGATACTCACAGGACAGATTGAATGCAACAGGGACAGAGGAAAATAATGCATAACCTACCTAGAAAGCTTGAGTAAATAGATGGCAGAATATATCCATCTTTAGCATTTGCATGACAATAACATTTTGTCTTGTCATCATGTGTGACTGCTACTATTATCAATGGCAGAAGCATTCCTCAAAATGGGACAAACTGATGAATTATAACAAGAATGTTATCTGAGCAATATAGACTGCAGTAAATTAACAACTTCTATTAATTGATAATCAATAACTGATGCTCCCCACCAATTTGAATAATCAGAATTTCTAAATCATACTTGATTTTTAAATCAAAAAAACTTTTACCTGGATTTTTGCATTTATAAAATATATTTTTCAGTTATGTATTCTTGTTTCTTATGACAATTTCTGTAGCTTTTATTATTAATCTGATTAATTATTTCAGTGTTTTTTTTAAACATAAACAAAATATTGATTGTTTTATTTTGCTATTCTGATTGTAACAGTGAGAGCTATAGAATAAAGATTTATTCTCCCATTTGTATTTCCCCCATTATGGGCATTATTATATCCGTGATAGAATAATACTGATATTTCACAGACAGAATGAAATGGCTGAAAAGAAAAAGAATGACAAACATGCTTTGTACTCAGAGAGACTTTTATATCACTAAGACACACAAAACTATATACACATGTCCCACACAAAGAATAATATATAACATATATCTACACAGCAAAGCATAGTGTAAGGAGAAAGAAAAAAGAAGGGTCTTAAGATGGAGATACTTCTGTGTCTGGAGAAGCCATGTTTAGGACTCCAGATTCATCTATGTCCCAGGTGAGCACATTCCATAAATGGGAAACAGCAAGTCTTGGGTTTCCTAAATTGAGGACTGCGAGCTTGTATTTCATTCTATATCTAGGAAAGATATAATCCCAAAGGGAAATGGCATCATGGACTTGTAAGCTGGGCTAAAGAAAGAAACCTTTCACTTTCACTGTTGTAAAACAAATTGAATTTGGCTGCCACTTTCATCACAGTATGGAATGACGTCATTAAGCAGCTGCCATGTGACTTACCTCCATGAAACGGAGATAATCACCTTCTGTATCCATGATAATTGTGCATCCACTTTTTATCCATTTTTTGTTTTCTCTTCTAAATTGTAAAATAGTTTCATTTTTTACACTATTTAATTTGTCCTTTTGTCCTAATCTTTATTGCCATATTCACAACATTTCAACCATTATACACCTTGGCCTTCTTCAGGTGATATACATTGGAATTTTGAACCCTTTATTTAGTCCATGAGGTTAGTGGTGTGAGTTTAATACCTGGCCACAGCAGAGGGAAAAAAGTTAAGTTACTAAAGGGAATTAACTGAAACTGAGATATCCTAAAATAAAGGCATGGCATGTGGAATTAGAACAATCTACTACCATGGACTAAATAAAGGGTTTAGTTTGAAATTCCAATGTATATCACCTGAAGAAAGCCAGTGCATACAACAGCTGAAATGTGAATATCGTAATAAAGATGAGGACAACAGTCTGAATTATGTAGTGTAAATAGTTACAGTACCTTGTCTCAGAAATATAGGCAGTTTCATTTTATAATAAAAAAAATTATATTTTGTTTTCCAACTTTTGTAGCCATTACTGTAGTGTTTATGAAGAAATTGAGATTTGTTTAAATGAATAAATTAAACAGATTCAAATTATAGCAGACATGTTATTAGAACAGATTATATTATTTAATCAGTTTTATTTTATTATTATTTTAAGTTATTAGAAATTTTATATTCTTCAAGTAATGCCTTTTTCTGCTATTAGGTTGGTGCAAAAATAATGACGTAATAATGTCATTTTTTACGTTAATACGTCAAAAAACGACATTATTACGTCATTATTTTTGCACCAACCTAATAGATATTTGCATGTATTCTTGTATTTGCTATTACATCCATTTCAATCATAAATAAAAGTGCAATATCTCAAGTAGTCAGTTGGAATTACCAAGTAGCAGGCAGGTGTAAAAGTCCCAGTTGAAGTAATATGAGGAGTCATTAAGTAATCTACCTGTGTCTTGTCTATTTCCTATTCTATGAAAACTGTTTTCATAAGAAGAAACTGTATTAAAAAAAAAAAAAAGAAATAAATCCCTTCAACTATTTCTGAAATATAAAATTTTGGATTTACACTTTATTTGCATTCTTTTCCTTTCCATTGGACAAATTGAATCTATCTATAAAAGGCAGGATGTGTGCGTGTGTAACAAATGCACAGTCGCAATTTTCAACGGATTTGCACCAAAATTTACATGCACATGCTCCAAGTTAGCGGGAAGGCCAAGACCGACTTTGCATTTCCCAACTCCCATCGATAGTGGAAATAATCAATTTTTTCATGCTTCTACAGCAGTTTTCATGTAGTTTGCAGCCATTTTCTACTGGCCAGAGTGAGAGCTTATAGCTGGCTGCCACGAATAGGCAGGAAGATTTTATTGGCCAGCGTGAGAGCCAACAGCTGACTGACACGAATGTTAACTATTACGTTGGTGCAAAAATAATATCGTTTTTTGATGTATTTTTTAACGTCAAAAAACGATATTATTTTTGCACCAACCTAATAGCATGCTAGCATGCAGGAAAAAAATCAATGGCTGCATTCATCACAAGTGGGGAAAAATTTAAATCTGCATGGCACTTTACTCCAAGTGGCTCATTCACTTGCTTAAACTCAACATTGATTCTGATTCTGCAGAACTGGGTTGGGTGTGAAAAAGTATTTGTTGTTAACATTCTTTTTCATTCGGTTTTTCCAGTTATGAGTCCTTTTTTAAAGCTGATCGTTTTGTGTTCATTTTTTTCATAACAGATTTAATGTTTAGTATAGAGCTTAGAAAAAATTTGCAGTGTGAGATAGGCAAGAAGTAAGGCATTTAGCAACATCAGCACGGCAAAGGGCACTCCTTTAAAGGCAAGGAAGGGCAAAAATATTTTAAGTCAAGTGATAGCGATTGCTGTATGAGACGTATGTTTTTTGAATCAAGCACCGGCAATGCCGGGCCATGCTGCTACTATATTTATAAGGCCAAATGATCAACGTCTCAACTTCCCACAAACTTATTAAGTAAATTGCCACTACGAATATTGATATAGATTTTGGCAAAAATCAAGTTAATGTAGAAATCAGCTGCAGCTTGATTTGAGTTAGTATTCACATGCAAGGCATTAAACTATTTCCATTTGGAACAACTAGAGAAGATGGTTTCTTGAACAGGAGCAGAGGTTTATCCCTTGTTTCCTGTTTAGAAATGGGTTTCCAGTTCTGTTATGGAGTGGTTTCATAGTGGAGGCTTGTATTTGTACTAAGTTGGTCCTAAAATAGGTTCGACGTACAAAACGTTAGGAACTTGATATAATAGGTAATGACACAGAGAAATCTAGTTGTGGTGGCTGATACTTTAGTATCCGACTAGCAGACCCACTGAGCGACTCCCTCGTTACTCTTACTATAGGTGGGAGAGTCTATTAACTATAGAACAGGTGTATAACAAGTTCCTTCTAAAGTTTTCTCATTCTCTTTCACTCCCAGAAGCCCTTAGAATCTTAGTGGCATTATCACCTTACTTGGGGTGATGAACTGATTAAAAAAAAAAGAAAATATTTTGGAGTAGTAAGCAAATAATATCCTTTAGGACATTTTCTTAAATGAGAGCTAAAAGTGGTGCTAAGGGCCCAGAAATGACAGACCATCTTAAGAACTTTAATGATAAAATTCAATGATCTTTGGGAGAGAATACTGTTTTCCTACAACTTTAAAACTTTAATCCTAAAAAGCCCAAATCTGCTTTTAACTGCAGCCCTTAACTTAAATTTATGGTAATAATAAATAAGACATTCAGAAGTGATATCAGAAGAAACACCAATGATGTCAGTATTTGGGCCGAGTTTGCGAGAAAGTTAAACGCTTTTTTTTATAAGATGCTGAAATATATGCAACATTTCTGTTCAATCTAAGTATATAAAATGTTTTTATAAGAAAGTAATGTGAAATAATTAAAAAGGTGAAAATAAAATAATTAAATACAATAAACTAAATTTGTTTATTGCTCTTTCACTTGAGAGGAGAACATAAAAATTTAGATAAAAAAATGTAAATTAAACAAATGATTAATAAAAAGTGTAAAAAAAAAAAAAATTATAATAGTTTACTTTGTTTATTACACTTGCTTTTAAGAGAAGGTGTTTAAAATAGTTAAAAGAGAACTAGACAGTAAAAAATGTGAAGTATATGTGAGGGATAATGACAAGGAAACACATGTGTTATATTTAATTTAACAAAACAAGATAGGGAATTTATTTACAAGTTTACACATTTGAAGTTGTCAGTAGCTTGTTTCAGGAAAAGATATCAAATATTTAAAGTTTGTAGTTTCGATGAATTGTCAAGAAGAGAAAATGTTCAGATTAAATCATCAGACACAAAATAATATTCCAAAATGTTTAAAACAATTGAGAATTCATTTTTCACATAAAAGTTATACAGTTGCATTCAACATGAATGAAAGATATATTTTAAGGTACTTAGCTTTGGAGTTGAATAGAGTTCTTTGAAATTGCTCTGCTCTCATTAGAGGCCGATAATGTATCAGCGTGCAATTTGACACTGGCATTATTCAGAAGTGTGGAACTCTGCCTCTCTTTCTCTCTGCCTTCAACTTTTTCTACCTATTTATATCAAAAAGTGATTTGACATTGGCCCGTTACTTTTTTCTCAGTTTTTATGCCACTCCCTTTTCCATTGGAAAGATACATTTTCATGTAAGCTCGTTAAACTTTACCTTGGTCTCTTCTTCAGCCCAGACCCAATCCCTTTTTCTATTGGTTAAAATAAATTTTTGCATAGGCTCGCGAATTTGAAAACATTGAAGAAAAGAGAGTTATTTTTATTTCATATTCACCACAAATGAATAAATTTGACTTGAAACATTTTAAAATTTCTAAAAATAGAATGGCTCAAAAAGAACCCATCAAAAATAAGTTGGTCAAAGGCAAATGGTTTGTGATTTAATTTTAAAATTTTAAAAAGAGGAATTTTGGGGTTTTTTGACCAATGAGGTAAATTTACTGACCATCTGAAGTCTATTTGGTAACTAGATAAGAAGTTGAGTTGGCCAGAAATTTTTAGGGTACAAAAAAAACAGAAGTTATAATGATCCCGAAGGATACAGAGAAATGAGAAGGACTCAAGTCAGAGAAAGATTTCAGAAGGACAAGGAATTTTGGCTGTCACCAGTGGATGAACTAGGAAGTTCTTTCTTACAGTAAGTAAGAATCAAATGAAAAGAGAAACAAAACAGTGAACAGAAACTAAAATGAAACCTGAAAAGTGAAAAATTTCTTAAATAATTGAAATATGTTAAAAAAAAAAAAAGAAGAAATTTAAGCCCAGTTTAAGTCTCAGTTTTGACTTTAAAATAAGTGTTCCTTTTTTGAAAGAATGCATATTTTGTACCATTTTTTTTTAAAAGGAATTGTACCTTCTCAAAAGATCTTTTGATTGTTGAAAATTTTGTTGAAAAATTTATATCTGCTTTTATGAGTCATATTTCTATTTTTTTGATCTGGTTATCTTGCCCTAATAAGATGCACAAAAGAAACATTTTGTGCGAACTTATTTGTAAACGTATTCTGTTCTATTGTTTTTATGTTAGTTAATGTAATAAACATTTTTTTTCTTTTTAATTTTACATCACAGTTTCAAATATTTTTTTGTTTTTGTATGTGTCTTATTCAGTTTTCAGGACGAGAGGTGACATTCTCTCCTTTCCCACTCTCTCCCCCCAAAAAACTTTTTTTTTTTTATTTATTAAAAAAAAAGTTCATTGTTTAGTTTGAAATATAGCTCATTTTAATCATCTGGACAAAGTTTTGTCGACAAATGGGCTTACCAGTTTATTTAGAAAATTAATGGCAATGATTTTAGATTTAGACAAATGATAGAGTTTCATTGACCAAGAGAACAAATTTAGTCTCCTGTTCTGTCCTCGGATCTAGGGAAAAGTTAATAATAGAGGTGAAGTCCCCCATCACCACCACCAGCCCCTACCTATAACGCCATGGTTGAAGTAAGAAGCAATTATTCCAACAATGGATTTGTTGTTTTTTTGCTTTTTTTTGTTTTTTGTACTTTTGGGGGGAGAAATGCTGTTTGAATCGTTTGAGAAAACAATGTTGTACCATGTGACCAAAATATATTTTGTAAACTCTGGGAAATAAGAATTATCTTTTTTCTCCTCAAGTTAGAAATTAAAAAACAAAAAATTAATTTCTTGGATTAATTATGGTAACAAGCAAACAAACTCTGTGTTGTCCGTTACCTGTTCTCACCCTGCTAACCCTTTAAAAATGAAAAATGAAAGAATAAGGTACCGTAATAAGGGAGGCAATTCTGTATTACCCAAAATAAAAATCAAATCGAAATTGAAAAGTAAAACTATTTTCCGACTAAAGAAACATTCTCTTGAACAACTCTTTTATTTGTAAAATAACACATTTTCATGTAATTTCTGTAACATTCTGACATCAAGTTTTACAGTTTTTTTAATGCATTAATTAATTTATTCCAAACCAATTATTTTTCTGCGAATAATTTAAAAAAAAAGTGTTCGTAATACACTAATACAGGATAAATAATTTAAGAAAATTTAATGTAAGAAAATTAAACATTTATTTCAAATAGATAGTGATTTTTGTTCTTCCTTCCTTCCTTTGCTAATTATATTTTGAACTGAATAACTTTTGAGTGGAGAGTTCTACCTTTGTGAGGAGCAAAATGTACAGCTCAATGGTAGAGTAGAGGACGAAAACAGATCTTTGAAAAAGTCGAAGCAGGTGCCTGGTTAGTTTGGTTCATCACTACACTGTATCTTGTCACGATTCGTGAACAAAACGGAACCTTTTTTTATATTTCAAACCAAAGCTATTTTTTTAACATGGTTAGTTTTATATTTATTCATAATATCTAACTTTGTTTTGTTTGAAAACTTGGTATCATGTTGTCGTTGTGTTTTAGTCACTTCAGTTACAGTACTTTTAATTTAAGAAAAAAGTTATACAATTGTTTCTTAATTCAAAAGAAAGTTTAAAATCGTGGCAAAACAATTATTTCTCTGAAAATATCAGGACACAACAAAGACAAAAAAGCAAGTACAATATGAATGTTTATTGTTTTTAAGTAGATGTACTTCCTCTCAGTGAGTAAAACTTACTTTAGTTTATTTACACGGCAAATGATTTATTTTTAAACTAAAAAGTTTAGACTTTTATATACATAACAAGTAAGTTACTGTGTTCCACACACTTTTATGGAACATGATAATTTTTTTTTTTATTTAATTTAAAAATGATGAAAAATGTTTTGTTTTTTTTTTTATTTTTGGCCAGGTGTTAAGAAAAGAAGTCTGGAACATTAAATAAAAATTTAAACTAAAAAGTTTACCACTGGACAAAAGCAGAGCTTCTTGAAAGCTCTGCTTTTGTCCAGATATTTTTTTAACTAGTACAGGTGAGGAGTACTTTTAAAGTGGAACAGAAACCGTAAATAAATACAAACAAATTAGATGTGAAATTTACATTTACACAGTCTCGGACAAATGTTTTAGGCAAAAATCGCAAGTCTATGAACTACAAGGTGATCCGAAAGTTTTGTCACCCTTCTTACCTCTCTTCCAAACTAAGGGTTCGTGTCATCTGAAATAGAAAACTATAATGTAGGGCGTGACAAGACTTTCAAACCCAGATATAAGAGAGATTTTCTCTGGTCCCAAATTAGAGCCATACTTACCTAAACAAAAAAATAGACCAAACCCGGATATAAGAGACTTCTTCTCCGGTCCCGACAACTCCCTTATATCCGGGTTACACTGATAACTTAAAAATAAAGTAGGGATTTTAGCTAGGTTAATAATAGAATTATAAATAAACGATGAATAAAAGAAATTTTTTTTTAAATAAAATTGTTTATGTAGTTTTTGTCATATATTCAAATATATAGTATGTTTGTTGAGGTTATTTCACGCGTTTCAAGTGAAAAGTTGAAAACAGAAAACTTATTACCTTTTGTGACTTGTCACTTTGTGTGGAGTGTAAATTCGAAAGTGAAATTTTTTCTCCATTCTGTAGTGTCCAACTTAAACGGTATCCTTCCTGAAGGGCAAGCTTCTTTCAGACAGACTAAAATCTGTTCGTAAACACTAAACAGTAAACACTGAGTAAACTAAACACGACTTCACTTATCCCAACAAGGTAATCAATGAACTAGGAAAAAAAACAAAAAAAACGACCAATTTTCAAAATGAATGAGTCTACCAAACTAAGTGTACTGTAAAGTCAAAGTAGTAGTGTATTATATTTGGTTTTAATTTCTGCTGGGAAGCCAAAGTTGACAGCAAAACAAAAAAAAAAAAAAAAAAAATACAGAAAAAATGTGTTACTGTTGTGCTTCCAAAAATTAATTGGTTATGTTGGAATGGAATTGATTATTTATTTATTTTTTATGACTTTAAAACCCTTTTTGTGAGTTGTTTAAAGCCGAAATGTATTTTGGATTGTAAGAATAATTTTTCTAGTGAATATTAAGTTTTTCTATTTTTTTTTTTTTTAAGAAAAGGATTTT
>OZ010606.1:82667716-82942716 GCA_963932145.1 Acanthosepion lycidas
TGAAAACTCTCCAAGTGTAGAAAGTCATCTTTTTGGTGAAGTCTCAATAAATTCATCAACTAACCATTTGGGTCAGGTGGAAGATTACAAAGCAAGTACTGATTCTGAAGAATCCTGTCAGCAGACAATTTCTGAAAGGAAGTCTTTTTGTTCATTTCCTAAGAATGCAAAACTTGAAAACTCTTTATCTAAGAAAGAATGGAAGATGCATCAAAGTTCCAACAGTTCTTTTGAACAAAAGGAAATTTTGACTGAAGACTTGGATAATGCTCTGACAGAATGTGAAACTCTATCACAATCTTGTGTCCTTGGATGTATTTCTCAGATGCCAAAAGATTCTGAAATCTTAAAAATGGTAAAAGCCAATCAGATAGACCGACTTAATTGTCCATCTATAGAACGGTTTCATAAAGAATTTTTCCAGAAAGGTCAACCAGTCATAATTACAAATGCAATTTCATTTTGGCCTGCTATGAGCAAATGGAATTTGTCTTATATCAAGGAAATTGCTGGAAGTCGTCTTGTTCCTGTAGAAATTGGTTCCAAATACACAGAGGATTCTTGGACTCAGAAATTAATGACAATTTCAGATTTCATTGAAAATTATATACTCAAAGCTGAAAAAGAAACAAAACCTGTTGGCTATTTAGCCCAGCATCAACTCTTTGAACAAATCCGTGAGTTACAAGAAGACATTATCATTCCAACATATTGTTGTTTAGGGGAAAATGAAGATGTCAGTGTGAATGCATGGTTTGGTCCTAAGGATACAGTCTCTCCTCTCCACTATGACCCCAAACATAATTTTTTATGTCAAGTGATGGGGCAAAAATATATACGTCTTTATTCTCCTCATGTGAGTGACTCTCTTTACCCTCATGAAGGTCACCTATTGGAAAATACCAGTCAAGTTGATGTTGAAAAACCAGACTTTGAAAAATTTCCTCTTTTCAAAGAACTTCTATATACAGAATTTGTCTTGGAACCTGGCGAAATGTTATACATGCCTCCAAAATATTGGCATTTTGTGAAATCACTTTCAATCAGTTTCTCTGTCAGTTTTTGGTGGGAATAAACAAAAAAGCATTTGATTGTTTTGCATTTTGAGTTACAATACTTGACAGGCGATTTTTTTTTTTTCTTCTTTTTTACTGTCTGTGAAGGTCCATCTGTTGTACTTATTCCTTCACACATTCACTGGGAGGAATGGGCCATTACCCTACCATGCTGACTCAATGTGTGTTGGTAGAAGCAGATATGACATGCATGATTCACGAATACCCAAGGGTATTTGTGTGTAAATGAATGTAATGAACCTGATTGGAATTTAAACTCAGCTCCCTGATTTCTCATTTTGAGCTGTTATCCATTACACCACCCAAACTTACGCCACTTGATATTCCTTAACAGTCACCCATCTAGATGCTGACTGAGATCGATGTTGCTTAACTTCAGTGATCATATAAGAACTGGGGTTTCACTGTGATAAAGCTAACAATAAATAAATGTTTTAAATTCTTTACAATATTTATTTACAAATAAAATTTGGTACTATAAAACTTGATTATTATTAATTTGCTTTGTATCATCAAATGCTATTTATATTTTGATGATATAGGTTTTATAAGTATATTTACAATGAGTAGATATGTTCACCTGTTGTCTAGTTCACTCCTCCCTGGTTTTTTGAACAGTAGAGATTTATCCCTTGGTTCCAGTTTAAGATTGGGTTTCAGGTTCTTTCTAAAGTCTACTTCAACTATACTCCTTTGCTTGTCCTTTCCTATGCTAATATTAGGTTGGTGCAAAAATAATATCGTTTTTGACATTAAAAAATACGTCAAAAAACGATATTATTTTTGCACCAACCTAATATAAGTCCACAAAGTAATCTTCTGCCTTCAGTGGCTTTTGGGCCTTGTATTGGGTAATCCTATCATGTTACAACTACATAAACTTGGGGTTGGTCTATGGAACCCAAGTAAAAAAAGAAATTAATAATGTAATAAAAATCTGGTAACCTTAATTCTATGACAAGTGATGATTAGATTCTGTTCTATGTTCCTGGTTAAATATTGATTGAATTTAGAGAATTAAACAATGTACACATTTTATCTAAAGAAGAATTTTACTTCTTTAGGAAAACTCTAGTGTCAAAGTGTTTTGCATCACCAACTATTTAAATGTTTCCTCAATAAACTGAATTTGAAAAGAAACCAAATGATGTTTGGAAACATTCTCAAGCTTTCTAAAATTCATCATAATTCATTAAAACTACAAATCCACATTGCCAACTGACTTGATAAATTTCATGTTTTGCTCTTTTTAAGTTGCCATTGCAATGCTAGAGCAGTGTATCCCAACATGGACACTAGTGCCCTCTTGTGGGCTCTGTTATGTTGAAAGGAGGCACTGGGAGTTTTTATTTCATTGGAGTGCATGGACATTTTTATCATCCCCCCCCCAAAAAAAATTATCCAATATTGTTGACAAAAGGAAATTTCTGAAACTTTTCTTTGTTGCTTTTCCAACTTCCTTTATGGCTGAATGTGGTTTCAACAGTTACACAGCTTCTTACTAAACAAAGAAGCTGCCCACAAATTACAAAAGATCTATGATTATTTCTAACCTAAGAACCTAGAGTAAGAGCCTTAGCCAGTAAGCTCTGAAGTCATTGCATTGAAAACATTGATATAAGCTATCAAAGTTTTTTTTTTGTTTTTTGTTTTTTTAGCATTTTAATCATTAGTATTTATAATAGAAATGAAAATATTAAAATTATTTTTGCATTAATATCTAAGTGTCATATTGCTATGAAAGATGAATTCAGTATATTTGAAATTTAATTTGATAGGAGAGGCATCAACAGAAAAAGGTTGTGCCCAAAGGCCAGGGGGCACTGGATGAAAAAAGGGTCGATAAACAGAGCTGGAGTGACAATTTGTTCTTTTAGAAATGATAGCACTAATTAATGAATTTATGATTTGTGGCAATTATATATACACCAATTGAAACCTGAGTAGTTGCAGTGTTTTTTTTTTCCTTCTCTGTTTAAGTCAAGACATTGCAGAAGAGTTGGTTGTTGCAAAAAAGAACTTCTGTCCATAAAGCTGATTGTTTTTTTTTTCTTGGGTATCCAGTTGCCACAAAACTGTCATTTCTAAGATAACTTGGCTTGATAAAGCCTACCATAAGCTCTTTATACAAATATTTTTTGTCAAACTGATGCTCACTGCCATAGAAGAGGGCTTGGTTGGTTTTACAGGAACCATAAGTATTTTTGTTTCACTGAATTACTGGATGTACTACACTTTGCCTTATCTGGATACTATGCTGCCATGGATTTTAGAAGCTTCTTTTTTTTTTTTCATCAATTTTAGAAGTGGTGGTGGTTCAGTGACTTCTGGATGACCTATTTTCTAACATGCTTATGTTGAGAAATAAAAGATTTTGGCAAAGTTTAACATCCATACCAGCAAAAAACTGGTGTCGAAAGAACATTTTTTTCTTGACACTGTTATTACTGTAGACTCCCTTAGCAAGTTTTATCATTTTAAAAAGCAGTTTTTAGAATTTTAATAAAAACCAAACAAATCTGGATTTATGTATTCTTTTTTCTTGAGAATTAGCAACAAAAGAATTAAACACTCTTCTTGTAATTAAAGTTTAAATAGTGTTTAACAAATTTGTTGTCATTCTCAAAATGTACAAATCCAGATGCATGCAATTTATTTATTTGGTGAGAATAAAAGAAATCTCCAGAAAATACTCTTTTTTTCTTCCCCAAAAATTTATGTTATTCATAATTATGTATATTTAAATTTTTCTTGTTCAGACATTTTTATAAACTTGAAAATATAAAATTATTCTTGTAACATAAGCATAATAGTATTTAATTCTTTTGTGGTGAGCTGAATATTTCTGTTGAAGCAAAAGCACTATTTCTTTTTTATTGACAAGTAATTGAAGACAAGTATGACGGATTGTTGATCAAAGTTCATATCTTGGTCTCAGCACAGGATTACTTTCAAATTAGATTCATCTGTACAACTGGAAGTCTTGGGACTAGTCTGAAAATGAATGCAAATATATGATAGTCTGATGTTCAGTCATCACTTGTTGATGCAATATGGACTTTTCTAACCCCAGGGAAATTAAAGAGTGAATTACAGATTAGCAAATGGGAACCAAAAGTGGTTATTAATCTTAATTCTTTCGGAATAATCCTCAAAATCTTGGCTTGTTTTGCTTCCCAACATTAGTGAAATGATTAGAAATCAAATGGTCCCTTTTATCACCTTGTGTTTGGTAAATGTTTGCTTTCCCAGGACAATTCCTTCTACCTCACTGCAATTTCATAAACAAAGCAGATGGCCGACCAAGGCCAAACTCCATACATTGACCTCCTAGGACCATGGGAATGACTCTCAAATACACAATGATACTGGTTAAGTCACGGTTAGATCAAAATTGGAATTCAATGAAACCATTGGATTGTTCAGTTTTCAAGGTCAATTTTACTGCTTTTAAACTACAATTTTCCATGAATCTCTTGCATGTATTCATATCTCCTCAAAGCATATCCAAATGTAAACAAATGACATCACACATTATGAAATGGACAAAGTCCGACAAGTATTTTAAGACATTTTTACGTTTTTTTTTAATAAGTTGCAATATCAAACTTATGTTACAGATGTCATATTATAACCCTTGAAGTGTATCATATCATTAAATATATTTTAGAATGCCTATTCGTGTCAATTGATTTTGTTGATTATTAATTGGCTGAATATGGATAATTATAAAAAGTTATGATCATTGTTTAAAATTTGTTTTGTTAAATATTCTTGGATATTCACAAGGAGCAGTTTATATCATAGTTTTGCTTGGTCATATTTCCTGATAAAAAATAAGATGCCTGTTACATAAAGTCCAAAATTGAAGCGATGACCTACCAAGGAGTGGCAATCACCAGACACACACACACTTTTTTTTTTTTTAAAATACAAGATAAAAGAATACTTTAATTTTGTAAAAGGTAATGAATGGATGGTTCAAAACCTTTCAGTGATCTTTTTTTTTTTTTTTTTCCTTTTTAATTAGTTATTATGCTTTCTAGCATTCTCTGGTTATTTACCTGATGCCCTACAGAAATAGGATGTGATATAAAGTCAGTTTAACAGGTTTACACATAAAAATTGCCCAGTTCCTGTAGCTATCTATGTCTCTAATAAATTATGTATGTGTGTGTGTATGCTGCTGCTGCAAGGTTGGAATTCCCAGGGCTAGGCTTCTCATTACAAAACTAGCAAACTGTCAGGAGGCAGAAAAGAGAAATATTTACTGGTTATCCATACGATTAAAGCATATTGGTTGGAAGGGGAGGGGCATTTATGATGAACTCAAACCAAAATCAAATTAACATTTCTGATAGAGAATGTTGTGATTTGAAAATTTATCACCAGAAGCCATCATTTGATAAGTGGAGGAAAACCCTTGCAGCATCTTTATCCCTTCACAGATTTTGAAAGCAAAAGTTTTTGTAAATATTAACTGAAAATATTCAAAACACCATTTCCTTTTTTTTTAATATAGGTTTCATTTAATTTTTATAAGTGCTTTGAAACTTTTGTAGTCTATTTGCAATTAATGTTGCATGAGACAAGTACAGTGTAAACCAGATATAAGAGATTTTCTATAGTCCCAAATTAGAGCCATACTTACCTAAGCAAAATAGACCAAACTCAGATATAAGAGAAACCCGGATATAAGAGACTTCTTCTCCAGTCCCGACAACTCTCTTATATCCAGGTTACACTGTATTATCAACCATTATGGATCTTATATTGGTAGGAATATTGTTTAAGGCATGGTCTAATTGCACTTTGCTCAGATGAATGCTAACTTAATCTATAAGAGTGTGTCATGATATGACCAACAAACAATTATTTTGTTTGGAAAGGTTATTTATTAGACGAGAACTTGTATATTACATTAGTTTTGTATGTTTTTTAATCTCGTGTTAGCAATGGCAAGACAACATCTATTATTAAGAATTAAAATCATGAGAAGTCCAACAGATATGTTTCCAGGTATGATATTCTTAATTGCTATCTCATATTTATAACTTGGGTTTATGTGGCCACAATAAGTTTATTGTAATAACTGTTTTTGTTATAATTGTTGGTTGGGTCATTTTGTTGAACAAACTTTTCTTGTAGTTGCCTGGCCATAAAGACCATGTTCACTATATGTTGGTCAGGTTTGAACTTACACAGATTCAAGACATGATAACATATTCAGTTAAGCAAACTAAGATAATAAAGGTTATGATTTTCCAATCTGCACACAAATGTAATTCCTTTGTAGCAATCACAATCTGCCAATCTATAAGCCCTTACCTTTGGTAAATTTGCATTCTTCCAATGTTTTTCTTTCAAGTATAAAACAACCTGACAAACAACAGAAATGAGGTGTTGATTCTCAACAACAAAAATTTCAGCTGGAAAAACTTTTTTTTTTCTTTGGTGGTTTATGCCATTTTTATCTTAATTTCTCTTTGTAGCTCTCCTCCTCTAGTTGAGAAGTTCAAGGTCAGGTCCCTGCTTAAAAATCAACGTTATGTTTCTTTGTTCAGAGAATTGCACTCTCACCTAAAGATATTAGTTTTATGGTTATAGCTCACTTCCAGTTTTTGATTTCACACAAGCTATGAGTGATGTCTTCAATCTGAACACTCGTTTGAGATTATCCAATTAGTGTTATGGCTGTGAGCAGCTACTTGAATATCCCTTGCTAAATTATTCATTCACTGGGCCCTGGCTTTATGTACTGCTTTTTTGACTTCCCTCAGATTTTCTTTTGAGACAAACAGGAGCTTTGTCATTTAGACAGGTTTGTTAGCTGTTTTAGATTAGATCATTTCATTTCATACATACAGGCTAATTTCTATAAAAATGTCAAGAAATATATATTTTAAGATATTTTTATGTTTATACATTCTTTTTATAGATATAAATATTTGATTAAATGCTCTGTTTATAATAAACAATATTAATAACATTTACTGGCCTGAATGTCCGAGAAATTTTCATAGAAAATATTCGTCCTCCGACAGGAATCGAACCAGTATCCCATACGGAACCGTCAGTGCCTTAACCGATTGAGCCACAGAGGATCGTTTGGTTAGCAAAGTCGATTTTACTGCTTTTAAACTACAATCTTCCATGAATCTCATGTACATTCAAAGCGTATTCAAATGACATCACACATTATGAAATGGACAAAGTCCGACAATTATTTTAAGACATTTTTATGTTTATATATTCTTTTTATAGATACAAATATTTATGTAAATGCTCTTTTTATAATAAACAGTATTAATAACATCTATGAAAATTTCTGACATTCAGGCCAGTAAATGTCATTAATACTGTTTATTATAAACAGAGCATTTAATTAAATATTTGTATCTATAAAAAGAATGTATAAATATAAAAATGTCTTAAAATAATTGTCGGACTTTGTCCATTTCATAAATATGTGTTTCTTGATATTTTTATAGAAATCGGCTTTAATGTCTGTGTTTTTTTGTTTGTTTTTTTTTTTTTCTAACAAATAGATGTGCTCTCTATTCACATATTCTATGGATGCAAAATACTATTGGTCCACAAATTCTATTACTATTTAAAGAGAATGGGAACTCCACAGTACTTCATATTTAAGGCAAGAGAAAAACTTGCTAACTTAAATTAATCTGACCAGCTGTTTGCATCATCAGCCAGCTGCACATTAAACAAACATGTCCTTAATATTGTGACTATAAACAGCAATATGATGAATTAAATGAAAATAAAAATACAGACAAGATGGTCTGAAAATTTCTTGTCTTGAGCCATTCCCACAAAAATCAGTGTTTTCATATGTAGCCATTAAAATTCTGGGTTGAGGAAGTAGGTTGCAGCAAGATCTTGTCAGTAGTCATGTGTGTAAAATTAAAAAGGTAGGCTGTTGGTCGATTTCAATAAAACTTGTTTGAACAAGTTCTTGCTGCCCAAGTACATTCAGATACACAAGATTGAATTTAATATTTTTCTAGATGTGGTTTTCTAAAATCCATTTGCATATACAATATTTATTTTCTGTGTGTGCCATGGACATATGAAAGCACAAAGTGAAAATATCTATTACACTAGCACATTATTCACAAGGAGTTTAAAGAAATCTCAGGCTGTACAAGGCGTGAAATCAAACTCATTGTATCAAATAATAAATGATTCTTTTGCTGAAAATTGTACAAAGATCAGAGTATGACTTGAAAATGCAACTTGGATAAAGCAAGGATTAATTAGAGTACTTTATTCAACTGATCTAGAAAAAAAAAAAAAAAAAAAAAAAAAAAAAAAAAAGAGAAAGAGGTCAGCCTCATTCTACAACTTTGTAGAATTAGTTTAAGTTTCATTTCATGTTGCATTTATCAACTGAGGTTCCATTAATAGGAATTCCTATAGAAGGAAAACTCATTTCAAATCAGTGTAGGTTTTTTTTTTTTTTTTTTAAAAGCAGACAACTCAGTAATTCTGAAACCCATACTGGATTCCCAGAATAAAGAACATTGGATTTTGACAGATAAATCTGTTTTAGTGTCCATAACAATGTCATTTTACTTGATTTGACAAACCTAATTTTCTTAAAAGAAAGTGGTAGATAATATTTTAGGACAAATACTTTTCTATTTCTTTTCAGTTTTGACAAGTTGTTTCTAACTTCAGAATTTGCTTTGAAGAATGTTAATTACTGTCATTTAGGAGACGCAGCAGTGAAATCAACAAGTCATCATGAATTTTGCAGACAAGAAATCAAAATTTTGCAGTGTCTCTGCTTAAAATTAGTGATTATTTTGGTTTGACAATTAAAATAAAAGTTATGAGAGGAGAAAAAAAAAAAAAAAAAAAAAAAAAAAAAAATGAAAATAAAAAGACAGTTATTACAAAAGAAAACTGTTTTCAATTTAAAATGCTTTACTCAAAAACTTACATCTTGTAAAATAATTTTAAAATTTGCACACAAAAGTTGTTACTACAGAGGAAAATAACCTAAAATGTCTAAATTCAAACAATGAGCAAATATTAATTTGGTTTTTGTGAATGTTCTTAATGACAGAACTTCAATTGGTAAATATTGACAATTCATCAGTTGATAATGAGGAGCAGGAATACGTTAAATAAACCATCAGCCAAACATTTTTGAAATTGATCTTTATGTTGCTGCTGCAGAATAGATTGTCCAGAGAAAGTTGATTGGAAAAGGGAACCAATTTTTTCAAGGATATAAGTACTGTAAATGTTATTACAGTTTACAATCAACCAATGATTTTCTCACACAGCAACATGTATATGGGTCATACAGTATTAGATGCAATTTCATTTTGTCTTGTAAAAGAATAATGATAATCTTAGCAAAGAAAACAGTTCTTTTGCTGCCTGCCTCCAAAGTTCTAAATGAGGCAAAAAAAAATTTATTCCCGATCATGAGGGTGAGGAGAGTGTTGATGAGTGCTGTGAAATTTCTGATATTTAACTTTTTTTTTTTTTTTTTTGAGGGACGAGATATATATAATCCACATTTAGTTGAGGATAAGGAGTTTTGAATATTTCCATTTGGCAAAGATCAAACAATATGTGATCAAAAACTTTTGGTGGAGAACTAATTTTTAATGCAAAACTCAAGTCAACTAATGTCTAAAAATAAATTAAAAAAAATAAAAGGACTTGAAGCAGGTCTGATTCTCAATTGATAATTATTCACGAAATGTACATAATTTGGTGAGGAAATACATTTCAATTAAGTGAATAGTTTTCTAAACTTTCTTAGACAACTTCTGAAAAGGCAAATCCACTGAAAAATATTTTACATTGTTTCCCAGTGACTTTAAACACAAAGTTCTTTTGAGATATGGCAAGAAAAAAAAAAAGAAAAAAAAAAGAAAAAAGAATCAGATGACGTGAATTCAGATGACAGCATATTACTCAAAAAAAAAAAAAAAAAAAAAAAAAAAAAAAAAAATGAAAGTGATAATGAATTTCCTTCTGATCTATTTTAATTTTTTTTTTTTGTTTTGTTTGTTTGCATCTTAGCCCCACCGCCCCCAAGAAGTGTTCAGTACCTCCGATTTCCTCCATGTTCCATATTTTTGTAAGCATCAAAACGAGGCTCCTGCATTCTGGAACCCAAATTGTTTCCACCACCAGCCATCATGCCTGGTGGTTGGGCAACCGTGTTAAACATATTGCCCGGTCCTAAATTCTGTGCACCACCGCTGTTTGAAGAGCCGCTGCCACCACCAAAACCTCTGCTGCCACTAACACCATTTCCTCGTTCATAATTGGGATTCATATTGTTGCCCATCCACTGGTGATGACCAGTGTCCATTCCACCATGAGAATGAGACCAATTGTCAACTTTCCAATTGGAGCCACCAACTGAAACAACAACAACAGCAACAAAAAAAAAAAAAAAAAAAGGTATCGTCATCTTTTAATATGAAGCAAAAAGTTTCAAAAGAAACTTGATTTTTTTCCTTTTAAATATTACATGAAAATAAATAAAAAACAGAAAAAGCAAATTATGTGTCCACAAAGACCAGAAATTCTCAAGAGAGGAGACTAAAATATTTCCCTTAATGAAATGTTAAATTTATTTCTTATAAATTTATTAGCAAGTGAAACAAACGGCTTTGTGGTGCCATCACATTCTCCCATAGAAATTTATCAAAAAGCTTTTCCTCATCCTTTCTACGAAAATCCAGAATGGAGGAGTCAGGACCCACCCGCCCCCTGCAATGTATTCAATCTCACAGAAATTTTTGTAAAAAGATGATCAATGCTTTTGATTATATTCACTCTCAATGGTTAGCAAGATATTCAGTTTTCTCTGCACAGCAAGCACATGTCGATGATATTCACTTTCCATGCAGATGCATAAAGAATGTTTTCTGGATTTATTTTAT
This sequence comes from Acanthosepion lycidas, assembly GCA_963932145.1. Lineage (NCBI taxonomy): Eukaryota > Metazoa > Mollusca > Cephalopoda > Sepiida > Sepiidae > Acanthosepion > Acanthosepion lycidas. Next base: position 82,678,728 of record OZ010606.1, read on the forward strand.
CTTCTAAGTTAAGGCAACAGAATACTAGAGAACAGTTCTGTACATTTTGCTGTCAACTGATTTAGAAAGCAAAATCAGAAGTACTTGCTCATCACACATTTGAATATAGACTTCTATTCTATGTAAATTATACTAAAAATTTATTTACACATTTTAATGTAGAGAATGAACATCTACTTAATAATTCAAAATTAACAGTAAAAAGAAAAAGTAAATCAGAAACATGAAAGTTTATAATAGTTTTAAGGATATTTCTTTCTGCATAGGTAGGTGTGTGTGTGAGAGAGAGAGAGAGAGAGAGAGAGAGAGAGAGAGAGATCAAATTTTACAACATGCAAATATATTTGAACAAAAATTGGAAAAAAAATGTTCATTGAAAAAAAAAAAAAAAACCTCAATCGGAATCTGCCTTTCACCTTGTCAATAAGATAACAGGTTTGATTAAATTCAATTGAACAAGTGTGTTTAAATGCTTTATTTTCCTAGTTTTCAAATAAGCTGTTTTGCATCAAATTCAAGTACCTTTGTCCATCTCCTTCATTATCAAGAACTGAATGTTGTATGGTATACAACATATGGTTAAAGCTTGGCAATTTTTTTTTTTTTTTTTTTTTGCTGGTGTGTGGGTGTGGGTGTGTGTGTGCTAAAATTCAATTTAAATATATATCATGTAAGTGACAATGTTTAAAACAATTTTACAGAGTTTGACTGCAATGAAAAGAATGCATAAAACATTTTATATGTATGTTACATATTTTAGGCACACACTTTAAAATGACATCTGTGGTAAAAGATTTTATTTATTGCAGGTTTTTTTTCTATAACTTATTCAACTGTAACCAATCACTTCCTAATTATTAACAAGATGGAATGTCATTAAAAATATCATTCACTAGTACATATCACTTAAGGCCTCAAAATAATTCAATTATTATACAAAAGAAACAAACCACATTAAATAAAATATCTTTCTCCACAGGAGATAATATTTTCATGTGTGTGTGTGATGATGATAATGATGATGATAATAATAATAATAATAATGTTATGCAGATTATTTATTTTGCATATTTGATAAATTCTTTTCTGGTTCAGTCAAGCTGTGAAACAGTTTTACACAAGACATTACCTTATATGATGCACATGTTTGAATTTAAATTGTAGAGCTTAAAAAGCCAACAAAATTTTGTTTACTATATGGAAGATATTCAGCTCTCAATAAGACCGAGACAGTGGAAAGCGCTTGAATAAAAACAATAAAAAACACAAACTTTGGACAGTTCATCCACAATTTTAATTGGTTGCACTACAGATTAATTTGAAAATTGGGAAAATACAATAAAAAACTCAGAGAGACTGTCATTTGAATTTAACAACACTTGCTTAAATGAATCCATTATATATATATATATATATTATATAGGCACACATTGAAGGCTTCTTCAATTTGGTCTTAATTGAAGTTGTTCTTGTTTGTAAATGAGTGATCAATCTAAATGATTGGAATATAGAAATCTTTGTCTAGGTAGGATGAAATGTAAATCAAGTGATTCAACTTTGGGGGGGGGGCGATGTGAGAGTTGGGGATCTTAATGCAACAAGATAACATCCCTTCTCGTCGCACAAACTGGGTAAATGCCCTATTTCAAGCTGGTCTACATATTTAACCATTTTAATTAAAGGTATGATGTATGAAACCTCAAATGCTCCCTAAAACATTCCATGCATAATAGTGTGGTTTTCAAATGATGTCCACATCCAGAACTTATGACAAGATTCAATACAATGTAAAACTGACTCACTTTCATACTGGTGAACAGCATTCATACACTCAAGAGTTTTGTTCCTCATTCACTTTAAATGGAATCCACTTATTTAGTTTTTGTTCTGGATAATCACACTTAATATGAAATATTTCCAAACAGTATATTAAAGTTTGCTGAGAACTCTGGCTCTTTTTCAACCCCAGATTCCAATTCTTTATCAACCGAAATCTCTACTTGTAAGCTTTTGAAAGCAAAATCTTATTGCTCATTCCCTAACAATATTTCACCCCAAACTGATATTCCTTGGAGCTTCAGCTCTGAAAGTGTGTCTACATTGACTACAAACAAGTATAAAATGGTAAATATCAAGAGCAAAATGTATTTGTTATGTGAACTTTGATCTTTCTCCTTTGCTAATAGTCGCCCTGAAAAATGTGGTTTGCCAGCTTAATCTTTAATATTGGGACCAGCTATGGGGGTTCAGTAAGCTTCACTGGCCATACATTTACTTTTTCAGAGGTCGACAGAACAGCATTGTCTGAAGTGTCAATGTTTCGGGAGACTGGGAAATGGGCGGGGGGAACACTGCATTAATATCCTTTTGATCTGGTAACCCTATGCAACTGTGAATGAGGATCTCTGCTAAAATTCCTTACTGGAAAACGTTTGCCTAATCTTTAACAACTGAATAATCAATAATATTATTTAAAACTAGAACATCAGTTGAAAATATATGGCCATTTAAAAAAAGAAAGGTCAAACATTTAACTCGTTAATTTTTTTATTGAATCATCTAACATATTCCCAAGCCTCAAATACATGTTACTTGCTATGCATTATTTTTTGGTTCAAACAAATATGAATAGATGAACATTTGTCTAATAAGAACAACCCTCAGAAGATTCTGCAGCAAATAGAAATTTTTTAACTGTGACAATTGTGGTTCTAGCATTTATTATTCATTGTAATATTATAGAAGTTTAAGAAAATTACCTTAATAGATATTAGAATCATCAGAGCAAAAAAGAACTGCTACCAGTTAACAAGTTCAGATTGTTATGTATGTATGTATTTAGAGGAGGAGGGAGAGAATATAAAAAAAAAAAAAAAAAAAAAAAAGAGAGAAAGAAGTCAAAATGAATTGTGAAAAGAGTAAAAATATGAGGAAGATGGGTTCCGGTGTATTTTCTTTGTTATGGTAAAAAGGAAAAAAAAAAAAAAAACTCCACTTTTCTTGAAAACCTTTTACTTCTTCCATTCAAGTATGTGTGACGTTTCAATGATAGTTATATGAATTGCCTTTAAAAGTCAAAGCAGCCGTACCCAGTTGATTCCTGAGTCTTCCTAGTCTTTCATGTGCAGATACATTCCTTCGGTCCATTTCTCTCTCTCTGTCTGCTGCTAAATTCCTGTGATCCGTGTCATGCCCATGGTAGCCAACAGAACCGAGGTCTCTCCTAAATTGAAGACATTTCAATCTAATCAACATGCTGATAAATTGAAGAAAATCAAATCCAAAGTTTCATTTTCAGACAGAATGCCACCTCCCCACCCACATTCAATGTGTCAATGCATACATATTATTTTTGCACCAATCTAATATATTGACAGTTTAGCCTAAGAATAACAAGACAACAATCTACAAGAAATAATAGCCAATTCATGTTTTGTTGATTGGACAATACATGATGTTGACAATTATCCAATTTGCATTTTTCTTCTTTCAGTCATTTTTAAGGACATAGAAGGTAAACAATTAGATCAACTGATAATGAAAATTCAAAATCTTGCAGAGAGAATTCAGTTGCATCACAGTGAACTAAACAAAAAGTACATTAAAAATTTTGTATTTGCTAAAATAACTAATAAATTTTCAGCATTGTTGATATGTTATTATAGAAATGTATTCTGAAATAATTAACAAATTAAAAGTAATAATAATAATTGTTAAATGAAGATTGTTAAATGTGGGTTTGAAACTTAAAAAATTAATAAGAAAGAAAAGGTAGTAGTAGATAATACAGTGTGTGTGTGTGTGTGTGTGTGTGTGTTAATGTCCATCTAATTTAAATACTATTATACAAGGTGCAGCAGAAATACTTCCCACATTAGTGGCAATGGTGTCTTCATCTAGCTAATATCTTACCATTACGTGAGTGGTATTTCTGCCACACACCATATTACAAGTAAAGGGTGAGGGAATTTGCACCAACATTAATCTTTCAAAGAAATGCAAACACAAAAAACAAATTTACCGTTCAAACCTATTATCAGCTGAAACATGATCAGCCAGCCTAGAACTATTTTCTGGTGGGCCATATCTCTCATGACCTGCTCTTTGTGGGCTGTGGTTAATTCGACCATGGTTAGAATCAGAAAAACGACCAACTGATTCCATGGGCTTGCCATCTCTATTGTAATAGGAATCTCCTCTTCGATCATAATTATCTTCATGCTCACCAAACCTAAAAAAGAAAAGAAAAAAGAAAAGAAAAAAAAGTTTGCATGAAGCAAAAATGAAGCTGAAATGTTCTCATGTCAATCAAAGTTTATCTTATGAAGTTGTTGATCAGAATTAGACATATTAGAATTTTCAGAAATGTGTGTTCCAATATTGCACTCTCGCGTGGTCATGTGTGACGTCATGAGCTGCGGTGTGATTTTCGCTTCTAGCATCTTATATGCACGTGTTTATCGTTGCTTGGAAATCATCCATGTAAACAATAACAGACTATCATCACTGTCTTGTCCGTATATTGCTTAATATGTTGTACAGTAATTGACATCTTTGATAATGGCTTATGTAAGCCGAAAGCTTAGATTGGATTAAAAAAAATATGGATCAATATTGTGATTTTCTTTCTTCGTTTAATCATAATGTTATTAAGCTTATATGTTATGAAAAGAATTTACATAGAATAAACAAACACTTGTCTATATTATTTAATGAAACATGTATGAATATATACACATACATACATCCCCCCCCACCAAAAAAAAAACAAAAAAACAAAAAAAAAAAAACAAAAACAGGGGTAGGATGCAAGTGTTGATTCATCTACATGGGTACTAGCACATATAGGTGTACATATATTCATCTGTGTGTGTGTGTGTGTGTGTGTGTGTGTGTGTGTGTATGTATATATATATATGTATATTTATATTGCGTATCACACAATTTTGTGTTTTTTTGCATGTTTCTTTATATGTAGTTGGATCTATGGCTATCCTGCCGATGTATATAATTTATAATCCTAAGTTAAAATCTAATAATAATATTTTTACTTTCTTATTATTTATCTGTATTTAAAATCCCTTGATTTATGTTTGATATTATTATCATTATTGTAATTTTTATTTATTATTTGTATTAAAGGATCTTTTATTAGACTAATTTAGAATTGTGTTGATTTGTCCTGCCTAAACAAGCCATATCGGTCAATTTACTGTATAAGTATGTACAAAGTTCCACACTTTAAGGAAAAAATTCTTGGCTGGGTCAATCTATTTTAGGCTTACCCATTCAACTCTTCCTAATTTCCTTTCCCTCTATCTCAGTTTTATTTTTTTTAAAAGTGACCATCTATTACTTTTCTTCTCCCTCTTCTCTCTTGCTTTTCCCTTCTCCCTGTAAATCTAATATATCAGCCCTGGGGAATTGTCTCCATTTACTAAAAGACTTCAGTCTGGAGAGATGAATATATAGATATTCACAAAATAAATTATAACTTAAATGAATCTTTAAGGTTTTCTTCTTTATTTTTTTATATATATATATATATATATATATATATATATATATATATATACACACACACATACAGTCATCCATAGACACTGTTTCACTGTACCACAGCACTTCAGTGTGGCTAGACGGTTGATTACTTCAAGCCAGGGATATATATATATATATATGCAACCTTGAGGAGTTGAAAAAGAAAAAATTTTTTAAGCAATCATGATCTCTTATCAAATTAACAATTGCCTTCTTTCCTTTGATGTGGAATTACACTATATAGAAAAGCTCCATTATCACCATTTACTCAATACTAAGTTTTCTTGGAAGAACACAAATTTGTCTTAACGCTATAAACTCTGTAAATATGTGAAATTGTTTTATTCCCACTTCTTTTAGAGAAAAACTTCCAATATCTGTTTTCCAGAAATAAAAAAGAACAAAATTCATATTTAAGACAAATAAAGCTGCCATGTCTGTTTACATTTTCTGTTAAAAAGAAATTGACTCAAGAACCTGATCAAATTTTTCTTACCATGTTTCATCAGAGAAAGAACGACCAAATCTAGAGGTAGAAGCACCACTGCTTCCCATATTTGGTCGTTTCATTTCATCCCACATGTTGTCATTGTGAGCTGTTTTTCTATCATAAGGTCTTTTCATGGCATGCCTTTCTCTCTCAAATCTGTGAACAAAAAAAAAAAATAAATAAATAAATAAACCATTAAAATTATGTATAATACTACTTTTGCAAAATATTAGCACCATTATTAGGTTAGTTGTAATTTAAACCAAATTAAAAACAAACCAAACTATATAAAATCATTAAGAAATTTACCGTATTTCTTAATAAGAAAACACCATATTCTGGATTTTCTTTTTGTATAACATTGAAATTTCATAAAATAAAACAAATAGTTAATATAAAACAAAGGGGAAATTTAGTTCCAACAGAAAAAAAAAAAAAAAAAAAAAAAAAAAAATGATGGAAACTACATAAGGATCTGGTTTTGATTTTGGAATTTAAACAAAACTTGGACAACAAAGTTCAATCCTTAGCTGAAGTTTTTCAATGTAACTTCAAATACAAGTACCTGACAAAAATGACAGAAAAACTGAGTTTACAAAGTAGAATATTGCCATAGTCAATACTGATGACTAAGCATACCATTTTAATGTAGACAGTTGTACAGCAGGCCTATAATTGTGTAGAGATTATAAATTGCATAGTGAAAACAGTTCTTTTATCACGTTTTCAAATCCTAGTTTCATCGGAATGCAAATATGATTGAACCTGAATAACTTGTGCAAATAAAACAGAAGATCGAAGTGACAAACTTACCCATTGAACATATCAGCTTGCTGACGTTCTTTCCACAGCTGGCTTTGTTCAGCACGTTCCAATTTCAGACGTTCTCTTTCTAATTTTTCCCTTTCCATCCTAAGTGGAAAGCAAAAAACATTATAAAAATTGTAATTATTTTTATAAACGAAAGATCAGTTAAAAATTATAATCTTTGAGATAAAATGCTATCCAAATGGAAAAGTCACTAATGGCCATTATTCACTTAATGTAAGAATCAATCCTTTTCCTGTCAAGTTTCATTTCAGTTCTACTAAACGGACATGAAATGAAGAATGAAAATGTACCATCTTAAAGACAACTTTCATCTTTATTCAGGCTTGAAAAGTTGACAAATTATCAGAAAATGTCTCATTTTACAATTTCTGTGGATTTTGCTTATACAAGATTTTGTTGAGTAGTTTCCTATTTTCATAACTCCCACCCACAAAAAATTTCTCAGAAATCCTGGCTATAGAGAAATGTTCTTCTGTAAAATTATACAGAGGACAGATTCATTGTCTTAGTTACTAAATGAAACACTACAAGACAATATCTCTTTTGATCATAATCTCAGTGTCAAGAACTTTTGGTCACAGCTCCAGATATAATACAATACCGAGTGGAAATGTGATGGCTTGATGTGTACACCTCTTAGCATTTTGTTTCTGGTATAGGATTTTGTTTAGACAAGACCTGAAGAAGTCCCATATTCAGGGTTGAAATATTGCAAGCCCAAGCCAGAATCATGTTATAGAAAACTAGATTTAACAAATTCCCAATGTCTTAGAATAATGATGAAAAATCTCAGAATACTGCAACAAGATTTTAACAAAGTGTGATTTATTTTTGCTGTTGCGTAAGTGTTTCAAACTAGCATCTTGCTTTTCGCAATTGATAGCAATACCGATTTGGCTGAACTTAAAACTCCACAACTATGTTGATGATAAGTCATGTCTATTTACTTGTTGCCATACTTTTCAAACAAAGTTTGGGAGGTGATAACCTGGTGGTCATTTCTTACAGTTGCTGCTACAATCTACTCTTTCTGTGTCTTTCTCTTTGCACCTGTGTTTGTGTATGTGCCTGAGAATGTGTGCATGCACATGGACTTCATCCAGGTGGCTAGTCTTCAATGATGTATTGATACAAAATTAACATTAACTTATATTCTCTAAAGGTCCCTTGTGTCCTGGGAAGCAAGAATTCTGATAACTCGCTTTCTAAAAAGTTCTTCCTGAAAAAGCACAGACAAATATCTTTATGCAAACAACCCAGAAATTGTTCTACCTAAGAAACACTTATCCAATGGATAGATCTTTACATAAACAACTTAATCTGAAGGGCTTTTAGGCATATATTTTTTTTGAATTTTGGTCAAGAAAGTACTGTATTTGATGGCATATAAGATGCCCAGGTGTATAAGACACACCCCAATTTCAGCAGAGCAAATCAAGAAAAAAATTAGTAATTAATAAAATTAGTAAACCTACATATGGCATATAAGACGCAAGAGAATTTCAAAAGATATTTTTAGTAAAAAAAAGTGCGCCTTCTATGCCGTCAAACATGGTAATTTATTAACAGTTATAATTTTTGCCTGACTTGGCAAATGCTGCAAGTGAGGAGTAGAAGGCTATTATACTAAGTTACTAAATTATATTTAAGTTAATAATTAAAATGAACAAATCAATCCATCTAATTTTTTTTTAAAACTATTTTTCTCAATTAGTTCTTTTTCTACATTTAGTGCCAATAACCATTAAACACAATCAAGCTGTCTCTTACATTTTCACCTGGTTTGCTACTATAAAATTGAGCCTGTCTAGATTGAATGTCAAGCCTCCTTGGGGGAGTCATCACTCACCTTCAAATTCCCTTTTGAAATTCTTTATTCTTGTCAATGTTAATAAAATTTCCCTATAATCTTTTTGTTTTCAAATTCAGATTTTGTTTCTTTTATAAAACTTTCCTAATTTCATGCACAACAGTTTTCTCAAATTGTATCAAGTGCATTTAGTAGAAACTTAAACCTTTAGAATAAGTTTTTATGAAAAAAATAAACACTTTTCAGATCAACAACGGAAACACTACATAAAATGTGGATTCATCTATTGACGATTGTAGATCATCTGATATTGTGCGACTTGGAAATAAATCCCAAATCATATTTTTGAAAATAAAATATTTTGCCACCTACCTCAGTTCTTCACGAACTCTGTCCAATCTGTAAGCCTCTTCCTTTTGTCTTCTCTGCAATTCAAGTTCAACCAATCTGGCATGATCAATCTGTCTTTCTTGTCGTCTCACTTCTCTTTCCAGATAATTCTTCCTCTGCTTTAATTCTAACGTTAGTTTAAAATCTCTCTAAAATGAAAATAAATTGCAAGGTAAGTTGAGAAAAGTAAAAAGAAAAGGCAAAATGATTAAGAATCAGATATTCTGATGAAATCCTCTTTTCTCATCAACTAAAAGAAATTTTTGGTGAATGATGAGAAACACAATCACCACCAGTGTCATTATTAGGTAAGTACATGGGCCAGGATATTCACCAAGAAAGAGATTATGCTAGTTCAAGCTACTTCAAAAAGAATTTTTAGAATGAAATGCTTGTGGTCATTAATAATATTTTGTTAATCTTTTGGTCATTCAAGATGTGAAACGAATAAATAAACTTACTTCCAATTTGTCAGTAGAATGTTCTCTAGATCTGTGGTGTCTTGAATGTCTTGGTGAATGGGATGAAGTTTTGGATGGAGTTTTGGTTTTGCTTGGACTCAACATTTTGGTTTTATCTGAAGAGGACCTTGATGATGTTTTTGAATGGCTCTCAACCTTTTCAGATTGACTTAGAGCTTTTCCTAAAAAGTCACAGAAATTAAGTGCTTGAATTTTTAATATAAATACAAATGAGACAAAAGATCACAACTTTAGTAAAATGTTTGTATCTGCATTAAAAAAGTGACTTTACAACAGCATTGATCCCCCTCCTATTCTTCTTAATGTGTCTAAAGGAAGAAACAAAAGGCAATATAGGACAGAAAGAAGACTAGAAAAAGTTAATTCCTGAATTCTTCAAGCAAAAGTAATTTAGGAAAATATTTATCGTAAATAACTGTGACAAAAGTATATTTCTGTTCTAATAGAAAACAAATGTTTTGAGGTCACTTTAGTCCATTTGCATCTCCTTAACTTTGTTTCATCTCAATTGAAGGCAATAAGATTCATTTTTGCACAAAAATTAACAATAGGACAACTATAAAATAACAGCATACCTTATTAAATAATTTAATATTTACTTTTCTACAACAAATTGCTCATTTTCAAAATATCTGATTATTTTTTGAGGAATGAGTATTTTTAAAATTCTTCAAAATCATTTTTAATTGAAAAAAAAAAAAAAAAAAAAAAAAAATATAATCTGATTTGATATCTAACCACAGTTCTTACCATCTTTCTTTACTTTCACTCTGTCTGGCTTCTTTTCTGTAGATTTTTTGTTCTCTGAAGACTTTCCAATATTTTTCTTCTCAGATGATTTCTCCAAATGTTTCTTCTTGTTAGCTGCATTCTCTTCAGATTTCTTCTCTGTCACTTTTTTCTCTGATGACTTTTTCTCTGGAGATTTCTCTTCAGATTTTGTTACTTCTCCTTTCTCAGAGGATTTTGTTTCAGGTTGTATTTTGATGGGCTGTAATCCAGGGGTGGTTTTAGCCTATGAAAAATACAATATATAGACATATATGTATACAAATGGAGGAAGAGCAATTACATTTTATCCACTGTTGTGCATGCTGCTGCATTAACTAAGATTGTGTTAACAGTGGAAAATCTTCAGTTTTTGCAACTCTCGTTATTTTATCCATTTTCAAGTGTACACAAGTTTAATCTGGTGATTTTTTTTTTTCTTTCTATTTGGATTTTGAAGTTCAAATAAAAAAAAAAAAAAAAAAAAAAAGTGAGGAAAACTTTCTGCTTGGCTTCTTCCATGCAACTGTCAAAGTTTTCATTTGTGAAAATGCTGTTGTGGGCTCCTTAAACAGATGCTGTGGGCACATCTTAGATGGGAATATTGGCAGCTGATAGACTCGCACACACTCCATCAGCTGCCAATTCTGATGCAACAAGAATTTCTTTCTTTTGGAATGCCTCATGACAAGTTTAGAAAACATTAAATCTTATGAGAAGTCATATCTAGGCAAAGATCAAAAATGTATCTACATCTCACCCCATTATACAGATTTCAAGATAAATATGTACATCATCGTAAGTAGACACCCACATTTACTCAGATTTTAACATTTAATAAAGATATGCTTAGTGATAATCACTTGTTTTGCTATAAAAGTTAAAAATGAAATAACTATAATCACTTCACAATGCCTCAGACTCCAGGAGAATGGAAATGGTTAAAATTCTGTAAGTTGGTCAAATGGGGAATGAGCCAATGAAACCATTCTCAAATCAAATAAATCTAGACTATGAGAAATATTTCTTTGAGAACATGAGGAAATTGAAAGTGGCAGTGTGTAGTGTATATCAGCTGAAGGACAGCATTTCAGTATCTTTGTACAAGAGAGTAGGCAAAAGAAAGCCACTTAAGCTCCTCATCCTTCAGTAAAATCAACTTTGGAGTTTTTTTTTTTTTTCAGATGGAAGCCATTTTCATTTGCTCAAGAAAAAAAAAAAAAAAAAAAAAAAAAAGCACAAAGATGGATCTGGAAATTGTCCTACAATGGATTTTGTTTAAACCTGCAACTCATTATGAAACTAGGTCAGGTTTTTTTTGGGTGGGGGAGTAGTTGGGATCACTGACTATTCAAAGCTTCTGCAGTACATTGGGAATATCAAATCAAAATGATTTATCTCAAAATTCACAGATAATTATCTGGACTGAAAAAATTCAGCTTTTTAGGGTGGATGAAAATCTATGCCACTCAGCCGGAAGGTTTCTTTTTTTTTTTTTTGATGAATCCTGATCAAATGACATCCCACAAGATAGATCTGATCAATCCAGTGCCCCCCCCCCATATCCTGGCATGTCTATCATATTCTAATTTGTATAATATATTCCCGAGTTGAATGTAAGTTCTTGTTTGAAAATAAAGATGTATATTTCTTCTTGAAATGTCGTTCTGCACATGAGACTTTTACTAACCATTGCAAAATTTTCAATTATTTTATCAAAAGATGTGTTGTTTTCTTAAGAGAAAACAACAACTGTACAGATCAGGTCTACTTTACAAATCAAGATGTGTAATGTGCATCTGAGAAAATAGCAGATCCAAGTACAACAAGGCTAGATTGGGAGGTGTATATGTTTGGTTGTTCCTACATTTAGAATTGGATGATTTCAGAGATAACAGTTAAAAACATTTAAAAACCAATTTAGCAGAGAGCACTTCTGATTAGAAGTCTTTCTGAAGAACTGTCTGTTTCTCAAAGACAATATTTGGAGGGTCTGCGAGTGAGAGAGAGAAAGAAAAAAAAAAGAAATATGGAAATAGAAAATAAAATGGATATTTAAAATTGAGTTAGAATTTTATCTTATTAAAGTTCTAAGAAGATACTACTGAAAATGTGCACCAGTACTGATAAAACCTTTAAAGATACTTTCAGAATAGCTTAAGAGACATTACAATTTACACACATGTACAGAGTTTTTATCTTATGGACAATGTTTAAATAAAAAAAAAAATAAATAAATAAAAAAAAAAAAGCAACCATTTCATTATTATTATTATTATTGTGTAAAATTGTTAAAATATTGGCTTTGAGAAAATCAAAGTCTTCAGTATACAACTCATGTGTGCTTATAAATTTAGAATATAACATGCTTTGGCTAAAGTTTTGCTTTGTTTGGAATTAGCATAAAAATTTTGCCTATAATATTATTGGCTCTTAAGATTTGTTTAATAGTAAATAGTAATGAGTGTTCAAGATTATGGAATTAAGTGCTTGCTTCTTTTAACTGTTACCAAAAAAAAAAAAAAAAAAAAAAAAAAAAAAATCATGATTAATAAATAAAGTCCTGGGTTCTTAAGATGACCACTTAATATATGAAGCACAATAGGGAAACAGGGTTTGAAAAACATGCTTGCCACCCACCCAGCAAAAAAAAAAAAAAAAAAAAAAAAAAAAGAAAAGAAAGGATGTTGCCTTACACTTTTGACAGTGACAGTTTGATTGTTTATTTTGGTCCGATTCAAATGTTGAATACATTTGGCTGCTTCCTCAGGAGAGGACATAGTAAGAAAGCCATAACATCGAGCTCCTGGACTACGAGCATTTGTCACTACTTTGGCACCAACAACCTGGAGGGAAAAGAAACCAAAGAAAAATTATTTTATTTTAATAATTTGAAAATCTGCATTAGATTAGTTTTTCATGAAGTGACATTTGAATCAGAATATGTTTTTCTTTTTTCTCATATGTTTTTTTTTTTTTTTTTTTTTTCCATGTAAAAATTGTAATAAAAAAAAATTTGAAATAATTGCAAATTTCATTTTAAAACTAATAACTTTAATCTTGCTTGTAAAATCAAATATAAACCAAGTAAAAAACCTCACACAAAACAGAAGACATACACATTTCAAAAAATTGTTAAAAATAAGTGAAAGACTTGGGGATGGGTACCAATTACAAAGAAATTTTAATACCACCACACTGTCTGGAAATTTGGTATTTTTGCACACCTGTATTAAAATGTAGGTGTTATTTTAGTGAAGCACCATATTATTTAAATGATTGTATACTCATGTCCAATCTGCCTTTGTTTTTAGTAATGAAACATGCAGCTGGTGTACTTGAGATGACAACCATTTCAGTAAATAAGCTCATCATACTCAGGAGGGTACCAAGTAAGTTACTAGACCTACGGTTGGTAGGGTGTCAGTTTGGGTTTAAAATTTTAGTAAATAGCCAAATACTAAAATGGCACTACCATATGACGGTTTCATTTATTTCCTTGCACCCAGTTAAATTTTATTACTTTGATCAAGTTCTTTGACCTTTGTCTGATGGAGAGCACCCATCAAAAACCATTTCTTTATCCAGTCTCCAATTTACTTCAGACCAAAAATTTTCATGTAAATTAAAAATCATATAAATTGAGTATGAAATTTATACATTATTGGAAAAATTATTCCAGGGCCTCAAAATCTGCACAAATTGAATTATGTAATCAATATAAATGTAGAATATTGATACAGAAAAAAAAAAAAAAAAAAAAAAAAAAATCAACTGACCAACTTAATGTATTTCATTATGATATTTCTCATTAATGGGCTAATCATAGAATTTTGTGTCAGAACACAGTGTTGTGGGTGTGCCTTTAATAAGATATTCAGATTGGCAAGGGTAGGAGGCTCCTCACTGCTAAAGTTGTTAAATTTCTTTGTACTCACTGTTACTAGACACTTGAAAATATTTGTAAAACCAGTAGGAATTCAACTATTAGCAGGGCTCAAAAAGAAGACACTTAATTGACTGTCACTTTACGTCACATATCTGCTTTTTTTTTTTTTTCCATCTGTTGTACTCGGGTACAGAATCTCTCCAGATAGAAGTTTGGATAAACTTTGTCAACAACAGGCAAATAACATTTGGAAAAACCCTGTTAAAGTGAAAACCTGGTCATTTTTTTTTTCTTATGTTGCAACCTTATTAAAGTGAAACTGCATAAAAAGAAATCCATGCAAATTTAAATTGAGGGATGGAGATATAAGATCTTTTGTGGATGTTCTTTCTTTAGAGGACAAGAATTTGGCTAATTCCCTGATGAATGCCTATTAAAAGAAAACTGACCAACCTTGCCATATTTAGCAAAAATTCCTTTCAAATGAGTTGCTTTTGTGTTGCTACTCAGTCCACTTATCCACAAGTTACAGCCATCTCGATTTGCACCTGAAAATTGAAATTGCTAATATATATCAAATGGTGAGGCATTGAAAAATGTATTTTCGAGGGGAAAAAAGATAGAAAAAAAAGACACATAATAAAATCAAATAGGATAAAAATTAATCAAACTCTGCTCTCTGATTACAGATTTAACTTGGTTACATTACTTAAGATAAACTTTAATCACCTGACATATTTTATGCTGGAAAAACTGAAATTATTTGCAAGAACCGAATTGTATTTAGCAGATAGAAGACTTTTTTTCTAAATAATTTTAGCAATAATAATAGAGTGAAAAAGATTCATTTTTATAAAAGAATTTTATTGAAAAATTATAAAAAGTAGTAATGGATAGCTTTGATTAGAAAAATAAAATTTTTGCATGCAAGAAAAAGGAAAAACTCACTGGCAGCAGTTTTTGATGATTTCACCCGAGAAGACGTGGATGAACTGTAATGACAAGGTGTTCAGTTAAGAGTCAAAATCATTTAGAATCAATTGTACAAGATGAGGAGGTAAAAAGAAAACAAAAACAAATCCCTAATCAGTGTAAACCAGTATGATGATGACAAATGCACATACCTCAAATAAATAAGGACACTGCACTAATGTTTAACGAAGTAAAAATCTCAGCTAATTCTGGGCAGAGTGAAAAAGAAATAGTTAAGCTATGAACATTAGATTTACAAATAAATGTCTGGCTTGGACAAGGATGGATTTTATTTTGCTTAATGGAGAACAATATGAAATTACTTAGGTTGTCATTACTCATCTGTATGTCACAGGTGAGACAATGTATGTCTTGGTCTAGTGTCAGATGGTAAATGTAGTATGATGGTGATTGGCTAAAGGAATCATGCTGTTTGGTTGGTCATGAAAAAACATTAGCAAATCCATGAAAATAATATAGGTGGCAGATGCTGCTTATTTGATAAAACTAATGAGATTATACAGCCATGTTGGAGATAGGCTCAGAAAGAGCCAAGTATTAGGTAGGTGCAAAAATAATGTCGTTTTCTCACATATGTTACTATGTGATAAAACGACATTATTTTTGCACCAACCTAATATCAGAAAAGGAGAGTGTCATCAGGTGTGCGCATTTCTATGAGGAAATACTGGATTAATTACTGCCTAGATTTCTTTTTCCTTTTGAAAGTAAATAATGAATTAAGTGCAGTTAATTCATAATCCTCACTTAGTGAACATTCTTATAAAAATAAAATAAAAGCTCCTTTAGCAAAGAAGAGCTTTCACTCTGGTATTTAGGCAATATTGTTATCTGCTGACATCTAATTGACAGTTCTGTAACATGTAACACACCTCTTTTAAATGGGTAATCAAGACATTAAGAGGTAAAAACCATGGAAAAGGCAGTTTATGCTTAGCAATTCCTTTTGCCAAGTTGTGCTTTTTCAGGAAAATCTGCTAGCGAGAAGCAAGAACATGAAACAAAGGACAGTGGGAAAGATGACATGAAAACCAACCTCTTCAACTTCCCATCTTTATCATCTTTCTTTTCATCCGCTTTCTTCTCAGTCTTCACTTCCAGGTTACCTTTATCCCCTTGTCCCTCTTCATTGCTTTTAGCTTCAGTTTCTGGAGGGCAAACAGAACTACCATCACCACCAGCAGCACTTGTAGCATCTGATTTCTTGCTTTCAATCTTGCCGATTGCTTTCTCTTTTGCCAAAAGATCTGCATCAAGATCATTTTGTGTATCATCTACAAGAACAATCAGTGACTCATTTTCTTCACTTTTACTTGCTGTAAAAGAACAAAACAATAGCATTGGTTAGTAACTCTAAAGCTAAGTAAGTCATTTGCACATTCAAAAGGTAATTTTCATTTTTCATATTGATTATCAATACAATTAGTTAATCTTAGAACTGTTCTAAATAAATAAAGGATTTTAAATGTTGGTTATCATTTAGGTGATCAACTGATCAGCCTTGCAGACAGGATTAGCTGAAATACTACCAAGTTTCTTTAACTCATACACTTAAGTTCAGTTTGTCTACTGACAGAAGTAAATTAGCATTAGAAAGTGGGGAAAAGCCCTGCTCCCAAAACACCCCCCCAGGAAGAAATAGACCGCCTGCTCCACCAATTACAGAGTTCTTTTGTCAATTTTCTACCATTCATGTTATAAACTAAAGATTTTTTTATTTGTTTTATCAAAACAGCATTAAGGATGATATTAGGTTGGTGCAAAAATAATGACGTAAGAATGTCATTTTTTGATGTTAAAAAATACATCAAAAAACGACATTATTACGTCACAGTGTCCTCTTGTTTCTTTTTATAAAGCTGTGCACAAGAAAGCTTTTCTTTCTTTGCCTTCCAATATAAAACTCTACATCTACTGATGCCAACTGAAAAATAACAGAAATAAAATTTCTAATAGAAAACATTAATCTAGACACGTCCTCAGTTTAGACTTGTCTGATATAAGTCCATCATAATAAGGCCTCCAGTAAAAATCAAATTCACTAAATGGCAAAATCATATGTCGAATCTGCTGGTTAAACCGTTCTACTAGAAGTAAAATCACCAAAGAATCAAAGTACAAGCTAACTAAATATATTTATTCAACACACAAATCTATTTATGCAAGATTAGAGATGTGCATTTTCAGCTTTAGAATATTTAAATATAGCATAAATATCTATCACCCCCACTATATCAATTTGATTACAGATTTGAGAAAGGTTATGATTTTATTGTTTCTTTCAGTGTCTTGCCTACTGTAGTACAAGAGTTAAAACATCAACACAGTTTGATTTTTAAGCATAGCCAGTTCAATCATTATGGTGCATCCCACCATTGTAGCTTTGCCCCAAACTAAATTGAACATGCCAGTTAGAATATTTGCTTATTAAAACTGATTTTTTGTTTAGTTAAATCAGCCAATTGTTTTAGTTGTGATATCTTCTTCCTGAGAACTGGTGACTACAAACTTGAAGAGAAAATGATTCACTAGTTGAAGTAAGATCAGCACATTTGCAAAATGCGCGCACACACACACACAAAAAAAAAAAAAAAAAAAAAAAAGAAATTCAAAGGATATAAACATTGAAAACAAAAAATTCAATCTAAATAAACATTTAAGAATGACAAAGTTTTTTGCAAAGTGTAAAATATTTGTGTTTATGATAAACAAAACTTGAAATATTTGAAAAATTTTAATTATTAAAATACCTGGAGTAGGATTTGCAGCAGAATCTTTGGTTTCAGCCTAGAAAAAAAAAAAAAAAAAGTTTTAACTGATTTCTGTAGATTTCATTCTTTAGATGAATCATTTTTTTGTCTGTATAGAAATCATTTTCAGATATGCAAGTTATCTTTACAAAGAGAATCATAAACATAATCTCTTCTCAAAGGGAAAACATTTTGATTCAAATGGAAAGTGTCAAATCAGAATCATTAAAAAGACAAGAAGTACCTTAATATTTAGTGATGATGATAAATACAGTGGCAGTTAGATACAGATAGTAATCATGTCAAACCAAACATTTTTATTTGCAAAGTCTATCAGGATAAATGTACAATTAAAAAAAAAAATTGTTTTGATAACGTTTACAAAGTGATATTTTCTTTTTGTAGCTTAAAGAAATATTTGAAAAATAATTAATGTAAAAAGGTATTTTAACAGCCAAAATACTTCACAGGATGCAAAGCCAATAATATACAGGGTGCAGTAGAAATACCTGCCATGTAATGGTAAGACATTTCTATCACACCCTGTATTTCTCACAGCATCATAGATATTAGTATCTTCCTTTACAAGTTTATCTTCTAACATTCATTATTATTATTAGAAACAGATTTGAGAATAAAGCTCAATTCTATATGGAATAGAATTTCCTTAGTTTAACTTATTGCATGAAGTCGAAATGAAATGACTGCTTACGTAAAGAAATTGGAATTTTCTGATAAAAAACTTTTTTTTTTTTTTTTTTTTTTTAAATCAAATAGGTTTATAAAATAGATTTTACAGAACAAAATTCAAGCCTAAAAGTTTTGGGTTTAAGTGAGAAAAAAGAAAAAAAAAAAAGAAAAAAGAAAAAAGAAAAAAAGAAGGGAAGTCACTTATTTATTGAAGATGACATTTAAACTTTCAGATGATATTGAGGAGGAAAACTCACTTACACTTTCCCAAAGTCTCATTACAGTATTTCAAAGGAAATTTGAAGTTCGGTTATTTCCTACAGCATGAGATTCAAGTTATAATCTATAATCAAAGTCTGAAACAGTCTGTCCATTTTCACTGTCCAACATCTTGTAATGATATATTGAAAATATTATCAAGCATGTTAAACTTAAATGAAAATTCAAATAAATCTGATTGATTCATTTTCTATGAATTATCAATCATTTGCAGGTTATTTAAAGCCAGAAAATATTTTTAGATTGTAAGAATTTTAAATTTTTTTTTTTTTTTAAATAATGATTTAGTGATACAAGACCTAATAATTAACTCATAGCTGGAGGGAGAAGAGGTGTTTCCTCAAGGATACTCCCACATAAGTGAATATAAGGAGCCTAACTAGAATTGGAACTCTTCTCTCAAATTAACAATTCCAGGACATTATCCATTACACCACTTGCACATCCAAGCTTTAGATTTGGGGGTTTTACAATATTGAATTAAAAAGAAGTGCTTTTCCTAATGAGTGCATCTTCCTGTAGCACTGATCCATAATGAGTGAAATAACTGAATACATCTATGAACTATTAATCAAATAATCACCACCGAGGAGTTGTTTCCTGTAACAGCAGCAGCAGCATCATCATCATTTCCTGCTGTATTTTCCTTTTGTGGAGTCGTGCTGCCAAGAGTGGGATTAGTAGATTCCTTCTCATCTGCCGTGTCAGTTTTCCCAGCTGCTGAAGGCGGAAGGGTTTGAACCTTGGAAGTTTCAGCTTTGTTTTTTTCATCAACATCAGCTTCAATTCTCTTCTCTGTGTCTACCTCCCCTTCTTTGGTTACAACCATTGCTTCCTCTTGGACTATGTCTTCCTAATTAAGCAAAAAAAAGAAAAATAAAAAAGTTTCAAAAAGCTAGAATCTGCCTAAGAATTACAAGTTTAATTTTCAAAACCTAAAGGCAAAGCTTACTGTTCTTCAATAATTCATACAGGACAAAAGCAACCCACCTTGAACTTGCCTCTTACAGATTCTAAAGCCAATTCAGCAAAGGACAAACATCCACTTAAAAACAGTGAACTTTAATTCAAGGAATTGAAATAATATTCCTTCAGTTAAAAAGGTATAAGGAAATATAAAAGAAACAAAAATATTTGCCCTCCATATTGTGTTAAGTGCATCCTAAGAGACACATAAGCAAAACAGCTGATGATCAAACTATCATGTGATGAGCTCTCTCTCTTATATATATAAATATATATATATTAGTTGTATATTTAGGCAGCAATCCTTCCTTTAAGCATGTTTCATTAAAAATGACAGACAAGGTACTACGGTTAAGCTTTTTATTTAATTTTTCTTGTGTTCTGACAAGAGCTTTCTTTTCTGGACAAAGAGTGTGTAAGAACTGTCCGAATGTTTTATATTTCTGAGCGCTTTCGGCTATACCTTTAGCCATTATCAAGGATGGTTCGATTTTCAGCTTAATTGCGTGTGTGTTCCGTGTATGTATCAGTGTGTGGTAGGGATGTTTTTAATTTCCGAATACGGTTAGCACATTGTGGCTTTGTTCGTAGTTAATAGTTAAGAGTTGGCTTTTTCTTTTTTTATTATTAAAGCTTCCATTATTTTTAGTCTTTTTTTGCAGGTGGATGCAGTTAATATATTTGTGTTTTCTACTAGTATGTTCCTAATGGAATCGGGTAAATCTGTGTGTGTGTGTGTGTGTGTTTAAATGGGTTCTAATGGAGCTGTGATCAGATAGGTGTAATGTAAGACGTCTGGATAACCATGTGGTTGTGTAGCCAATGTAATTATTTATGATTTACCACCAACTAAGTCAAAATTACAAAGAACGAACATTATCTATGAGTTCAAATGCCCCTTAAGGAACTGTGTTCCTGGTCAAACCGGACTCAAAACACTTTAGACTATTTCTTTTAGTAACAAGTTGAGCATTTTACAATGATTTTTATCTTTTGAGGTATTTAACACTGATTGTGCTTTAGAATATCAATACTGACAACAGAAATAAAATACAAGATGTCAATAAACCAATGAATTCATCTGGATAGCTGCAAAAGCTCCAGAAGAAAGAAGCAGCAGTACTTATCTTAGGTACTTATTTCCAGTGTTATCATCAAGACATATTCTTGGATTTTGCTATAAACTAAAGAAACATTGATCAATGTAGAGGGACAAGTTCTTTGTGATATAGAACTGAGAAATAAACACAGCAAAGTCAGTCACTTATGCACAAGCACTACAACCTATATGTTATTCTATAAATAAATTATTCTACAATATGTTATTCTATAAATAACATGGGGTATTTTCCAGTACTGTGCAAGCATCATAACCTAATTCATATTAACCTGACCAAACCAGTCACTGCAGGGAAAATACCCATGTGTGATATTAGCATATGAATACTGTGTCAAGGGCAGTAAAAATAAAAGTTGCTTGATTATCTTTCACAATGAGTAAACAAAAACACTAGCAAACTTGCTGAGTGCACACATAAAATAAGATACAGAGCTAGCTTTCCATGATGATTTTTATCATGATGACAATAAATCATTTTGCAGTTATTGTCAATACACTGTAGATTGAGTGACACGCTAGTGGATTATCAGAAATCACTGAAGCACAAAAAAGGAAAAAAAACAAAAAAGAAAAAAGATGCCTATATAAATAGTATAATTTACTGTTTACACACAAGCAGGTTTTTCATGTGTTACAATTTTGAAACAAAAATGATAAAATTGAAATTTACTGTCACGGAAGAACACTGAATTTGACATTTTTAGAACATGGAGAATTTGCCACTCTAGATCAAAGTAAAAGTGACATTGCTGTTGCTAGAAATAAAGGTTATATTATCCCAGGCTGTAGTATTTATGGGTGTCCCTGTCACTGATAAAAATTACCCAAAGCAAAAGGGAGTTAAGTGCAACAAAATGTACAATTACTTTGCATTCTCTACTTTTTCCCGTAATTAGTCAATTGACAATGTATGAAGACTTGCAGTTTTCACCAGTATGAAAGAGCATAACTAATAGGACTGCATTTTTTTAAATTTTATTAACACAGGTAATTAAAGAAAAAGTGTGATGCCCATAAAACCCAAAAGAAAATTATATTTACTTGAATTCAAGGAAACACAACATAGGTCAGTAATGAAGTCAAAAGAATTGCTTCAATAAAATATAATATTGAATTATCTGATCCCTATCAATAAAACTGTGACATAGAATGAAATTCTTTTGAAAAGACCACCATCTTACCTAAAATTGAAGGTTCACAGAAACTTAAAAATATACTGACTACAATAGATTCTTAGGTTTGTTTAAAGAAAACAGTTTGAGATTTATTTTATAAATTAATAAAGTAAATTAAAATCCTAGAAATTATTTAAAAATGTTTACAATTTATTTTCCACTTTAGCTTTAATAAATGGGGGGAGGGGGAAATCTGTCAAAGAAAGCCTATTTTTATATACTACAATAACAAACCAACCTGCATCAAAACCAAAATTAGGTCATTTTATAATATACACTCCATAGCTCTTGAAAATATTATAGTGATACAGAATGTTTGAACACAAGAGTCAATTTTTCTGGCTGATTTCCATATCCATATCTTATAGTGCAAATAAGTATGAAAATGCCATCAACAAGAATGCAATCCAAAACAGCAAAGGGATTGAAAACAAATGTAGAATTTGAGTGTTTTAGGATCAATCCAAAAATGCAAGCAAAAAGTATGTAAAAGAAATAGATTCTAAAAGTAGTATTAATCACCATTTGAAAATAAAAATACATGTATGTAAGAACAAGAAAAATACAAGCCAGCTACAGAGAAAATTCTTTTAAGATGCAAACACAGGTGGTTAGAGGGAGTGCTGGATTTAAATATGGGCTGAGTAGGCTGCAATCCAACTCTTCATAATCTAAGGTAATTCAGCTGCTTGTCAAGAATAATTTTAAAATTCCAAATTTAATGACAAAAATCAATGGTATACTGAAACCAATGTGTAAGCCAAAAAAGCTAAATTGCAGTAATTTCTTGAGTCCCACCAAAATACATCCTACTATAGACTCCAATTACAAAATAAAAACAAAAGAACATGAACATTAGTAGAGCAGATTTTGAAATCAAGAATTCTCTTATATCATTGTGAATAACAATAATTACTGATTTTGATATTTTCTTTAAAAAGTAAGGAGATATGAATGTGGTGCTAGCAAACTTAAGGAACAGAAAGAAATACTGAAGCATTTAAAAATCAGTTATAAGGCTCTTTACAAGCGTTCTTCATAAACCCTCAGATACAGAACATTCACAAACAGAAAGACAAATTGACTATATAGGACAGTCTGAAGAACAACTAGTTTACCATACACAGAGCCTGGGCTAGCAAGAAATTCAAGGAGAATTACTGTAACAACTACAAGGATAACAATTTCTAGAGAAAGTAACAATGAAGTAAAGGACCAACACAAGCCACTGAAGGAACATGACACAAGGTAGTTACACCAAAAAGAAGCAATTCAAGCTCATTACTGTCTAACAACTATGAACAAGCAAATGAGTTTAGTAAAAAATTTAAGTGCAGACACAAAATACCAGGTGTTCTCACTAGTGATGTCAGTGATAATGACATGTGTTTATGGATGACAATGAATTACAATATGATACTGGATTAAAAAAATAAATAAAAAAATAAAAAACGATTTAAATGTCAGCAGCACTGAGGTAGGACTTTTACCAATTTGAAGCAAACACACAAAAATCAAGTTAGCTTCTGTACAAAAAATATGGTTTGGTATTTAGGGAAATTATGAAACATTTGATTTATCCAAAAATAGTAACTTTCTTAGATTGCTCGAATTAAATGCCAAATTTCATTTTTCCATATGCTCACATAAATCAGTATGTATGTAAAGGCAGTGGTCAGTCATTGTACATACACCCCCACCCTCTTTACAATGGGTTTGTGTAACAGATGTAAAAAAAAAAAAAAAAAAAAAAAAAAAAAAATTTCTAAAATAATTTCATTCATTTGTGAATAAGTTTTGAAAGTTTCACTAAAATTTGATTTTTGCAAGAATTTCCAAATTAATGTTTTTCAACAGAGAAAAGGTGCTAAAAAACTAATGTTATTTAGTAGACACTAATATATATATATATATATATATATATATATATATATATATAAAAAAAATCAAAATTTCAAAAATTTTATTAATTTCTGAATAAGTCCTGAAAGTCTTGCATCATCTAACAATTATTTGATTTTACCCATAAAAATAAATATCCATAGCAATCTTTGGCCGAGTGCTAAACAAAAAAGAAAGAAAAAAAAAATTCAAACATGCCAGAAAGTATTGAAAAAAAAAAAAAAAAAAAAAAAAAAAAAAAAACTTTGGCCTTTCCCAGATCCTCTTAAAAAAAATAAACATTCTGGAATGTTTATTTTTTTTTTTTTAATACCCAAAACTTAAAAACAAATTTTTTTTTTAATGTTTTTAAGTTTTGGGTATTTTTCATCATGGTATGGTGCCACCCACCCACCGAAAAAGTTAACATACCCACTTTTAAACCTTTCACATTTGTTGATAAATAATGGATTATAAAGCAATTAACCCAAAATTTCGTTTACATTGCTAAAAAAAAAAAAAAAAAAAAAAAAAAAAAAAACAACAACAACTTATCTCAGTGATTGATTTTGTTGGAATTTAATTTGAGAACAACAATTTCACAAGTTCACATTCTTGTTATTTTTTCTATCCTCACTCCAACCTCATTTTAATTTCAAAACCAGCTCCCAAGGCCTTGATTCTTATCAGAGGTAAGAATATATTTTTAACGAGAGAGCTGGAAAATAAAAAGGAATTCCACCACTATTATTCTTTCCATGGTACCATAAAGTCTGGGAGAAACCTCACAGCTTCTTCAACCTGTTTTCAGTACCTTCAAAATCGGTTCCCAGGGCCCTGATTCTTATCCAAGATAAGAATGTTTCTGACCAATAGAGGAGCCAGGAAATTTATACAACGATTTTGAAGGGAAAAGTCCCCGATCCATCGGAGTCTACCAAAACTCCATAAATTTGGAGAATCTTGCCTATTTTGCCAGTGAGAAATCTGCCCACCGTCTGTGAGGTCGACATTAGGGAGCTCCAGAAACTCATTCACCAAAGAAGAACTACTAAAGGGCTGTCAAGAACAAATGTCAGTCCACTATTCAAGACCAATCCAAAGCTGCATCCCTTCACCACTCCTTCTGACGAGCCCACTGGACTTCTGTCGTTGACCTATGAACTCACTCAAATTGCAGGATTCCTTCATCCCATTACCTTTTTTTTTTTGTATATGTTGTAAATAAACACTTTCTTCTTTTGTTGTTACTCACCGAGCAGGAGTTTTTTCTTTATCCGTACGAGCCTAAAAGAGAGTTTGTCTGCTCTAATCTTGTTTTACTCACGTTTCATCACAATTTTTTTAACCTCAATCCTTTGACGTGGGAAAGCCGGGACAAATGTCCTAGCAATTTCTATGGTCAGTTATTACAATAGTAAGTTTCTTTACAAAGTTATTAATTAAAAGGGAGGGAGACTCTCCAATGAACAGGTTGGTCTAATATTTATTAAATACAAAAAAAAAAAAAAGAAAAAAAAAAAAGAGAAAAACATAATATAATAATAAACAAACATTTCTAGCGTGCTTTATTTTTTTTGTTGTACTTGTTCACCCCCAAATTAGTTTTAACTAATTCTCTCCCCTATCATGAGAATTTCAAATAGACATGAGGTGACATTTAAACGGTTAATTTGTACTTTAAAATCAGTTTTTACAAATAATCTTAATAAAAAAATATTAAAGCGGACAAGTGGCTTCTTATTCTTGATTTATTGATATATCATCATATATCTAGTGCTTGTGCAATTTCAATATTTTATTGAAACATAATAGTATCGGGCGTTATTATGCAACGTGAAAAAAAAAAAACAGTTTCTTTCATACGAACCTTCTTTGTTTTTGTAGTATCTTCAGATTCTACAAAATAAATAAAAAAAAAGAAAGTAAAAACATTAATTAGCGATTCAAAATGTAAAATAAGATGCATTGTTAAGAAATGAATTTAAAAATTATTATTGATTGAAGTCCCGGGCGAGAATTTGGTTGTTGAGATGAGCGAGTTGAAACTCAGGAAAGTGAAAAAATAACCATTGCTACTATTTTAGGCTAAAATAGTAGCAATGGTTATTTTTTCACTTTCAACTAAAATTTTTAGCACTAATATTGTGCCCAGATCGTTAAAAGGGCGGATAAATATTAAGTGAAAACTAAAAGTAAAACTCAATCCAATTTTTTTTTTTTTTTTTTTTTATTATTCCAACTTTTCAAGCTAATTTTGTAAGCAACACTCATCGGTCATTTATTTGTTAGTTCGCATTTTTCCTTCTTAAAAAGCGATATTATTTAAATTCCAAAGTAAATGCAACATGTATTTTTTCGCTTAAAATCTCTTAAAAAAAAAAAAAAAAAAAAAAAAAAAAAAAAAAAAAATGAACAAAAAAGGTAATAATAATAAAATAATAAAAAAAAACTTTTTTAATAATTGTTTTCTTTTCTACGGAGACAAGAAAATACGTAAAAATTCGAACAAAGTAGCAGCTACATTCTACAAAAAAGCAGATAAAATTAATGAAATCATTAAAATAAATTGTAATTATTTTTAATTTACACTCCGATTTATCATTTAAATAATGAAAACAAATTACATCTCGGAAATAGAATAATGATATATACTTGAAAAGAAAGATTAATATTCGGCACAAATACAGTGGAATTGGCACAAAAAAAAAAAAAAAAAAAGTTGCAAAATATGAGGTTGCGGTTGATATAGTTGAGTTGTAATCTGTGAAAAAAAGGTAGCCACTTTAAAGAAAAAAGAAAAAGTGAAATCGTCCAGGAAACCAAAATCAATAATAAATAGTGTAAATAATAATTAAATTATAAATAAAATCAACATTAACAAAGAGACCACGTGACCAAACTAAAGTTGTTTCGACATTTACATTTTTTTCAGCTAAAAGTAAATATTAAGTTGGTGCAAAAATAATGACGTAATAATGTCGTTTTTTGACCTTAAAAAATACGTCAAAAACGACGTTATTACGTCATTATTTTTGCACCAACCTAATAAAAAAATTTTTTGGGAGAAGAAAAAAGTTTCAATCAATTTCTAATTAAAAAAAAAAAAAAAAAAAAAAAAAGTAATCAAAACTAAAGTGAAACACTGGGTTGTTTACTTTTCTTTACTAACTACATGAGGTGAGAAATTCAGTCCATTTCCGTAACTGTTTACACATCCAGTCATTTCCGCTTCCTTGCTTTTCTTTTTGAGAAAAAAAAACTTTGTCTATGATACTAATGTAAGGAATCAAAATACAATTTTATCAACTATCTACAATCTGTATTATTTTATATACACAGTTTCAAATATATACATAAAAAAAGAAAAACAAACAAACACAGAAAGAAAGAAAAAACAATGGCAATTATTTAATTCTTCTTGAAAGGCAAATATGCCTTAGCTCCCATATGAAGAAAGCTTTTCCTTCCGTCCATTCTTACCGACCAGTGGGCTTGTATTGTGACTTCGCACGGGCCAAACTGATTCAAATTCAGATTATTCGTTGTATCTCTTAAAACTACAACTTAATTTATTAAACGAAACCGGTTTAAAAGTTAAGATCACAACAAATATCTCCATAAAACCCCGAAACCAATTCAAGCGGATTGTCACATCCATCCTATCAACAAATTTCGATCAAAATTTTAAAATTATTATTTCTAGTTTCTACTCAACTGTCATCTCACAGTTGCTAGTTGTAGGTACCTCCCCTTCTTACAAAAAGAGAAAAGAAAAAAGGAAAAAAAAAAAGAAAAAAAAAAAAAAAAAAAAAAGAAAAAGCGATACCCAATTTTAAAATGCCTTTTAAATGAACTTTAATTTTAGTTTTAATTCCAAGCTGATTAAATGTATTCCCATTAACTTTAAGTAAAAAAAAAAAATTGATGTATTTCTGACTGGATTTTTATCGTGGTCATTAAATCTACCTGTCCATGTGTCAACTCAACACAATTCTCTTTATTAAAAAAAAAAAAAAAACTTTCAAAAATAAATTATACTTTTAGTTTTCTGAAACGTCATTTGAGAAAAATTAGCAGATTTAAATTTTAAAGTTTAATTTAATCTGAGTTGAAATAAATGTGGCTTACTTTTAGTTTGAAATATTGCAGAAAATATTTTTTTTTTATAGATGGAGGGGGTGTTTTTGACAGTCTGATGTTTGGGAAATTTAATTAAATTAAGGTGCACATAATTGTAAAAAAAAAAAAAAAAAAAAAAAAAAAAAAAAATTTTTAAATTACCCAGTAATATTAAAAATTTAATTAATATTTTATTGAATTTTACTTTGGCTTTATAAGTCTTACTCTTAACTTATAAAAACACTTGAAGAAATGTTAGAAAATTACCAGTAAATTTTAAATTTACTATTTAGGTAACACTTTTTTTCTTTATAATGTTGTTTATGGATGTCTATATTTATGAAAATCGAAATTCTTTTTAAAATAATGGGGGTAATTGAATTATAGTGAGCTTTTCCAGTTATGATTAATAATTTAATTTAATAATATCACTTGACTGCTACGAATTAATACAAAAATTTAGAAGTTTATAAATTATTCTAATTAAATAAATTAAAAAGAATTCTTGTAAAAATTCATTATTCATTGAAAATTTTTAATTTGAGACAATAACCATAATATATTTTATTCATAAAAGTAATTAAGAGGTTTTCTAATTTAATAACATCCTAGTTTTATTGCATTTTTCTATATTTTTCAATTCAGATTAATGTAAATAGGTGTACTGTACTGTTAGAAAAAAAAAAAATTAAAAAAAAAAAAAATGATTTAAATTCTCCAAGGACTTGGCATTATAACAAATATAAACATTAAGTGACACAAATTTAATTCTATAAAATTAAATGGCGGGGGGGGGGGAGAGAGGGGGGAAATAAAGAGTTAATGATTTACTTTTCTAATAAGCCCTGAAAGTTTCATAAAAATCTGATAATTATCTGATTTTTGCAAGAATTTCCAAATCACTACAAAAAGACACTCAAATTTCCCCCATGAATTTACAGTACCACATTGACACCAGAAAAACTAGATTTTTAACTAAAATTTCCAAGGTTCTAAAAAAGATTAAAAAAAAAAAAAAAAATCATTTTGATCTTTACCCTTAAAAAGATTTTGACAAAGGTTTTTTATTGTTTTGCGCTATTTTAATCATGTATCCTCTATTTTAGCAATTTTTTATTTATTTATAGCATTTCATCCCCAAGTATGAAAGTATGAGAAAAAGAAAACATTACTAAAGTGAATAAACAATAAAAGAATATGAAGGAAGACAGAAGATAAAGATCAAAGTTGACTGGAAAGCAGAAAGCCCCCCTGAGTAACAAAAGCAACAAGTGCAAGAGAAGAAACTGTTAGCATAGAACTTACGGTTACATTCAACTATTTCAATTGTAAAATGCTAAGACATTACGACGGATCTAATACAGGAAATTTGTAAAGTCTACATACCAAAGAGGAAAACTCATCAGGACAATATTTATAGAAAAGGCAAAGGAAAGCTACGTTATGGTGGTGAGAAAGTGACTGAAACCAAGGTGATAGGTCAAGACCAATAACATTGCAGATTTGTCTGTCTTTTATCGAGAATCTAAATACATTGCAGAAGGACCAGACCATATGTGTCAGCAATATCTAATGCATGGTAGATTTATGATTCTGGAGAGAAAAATTATCTAGCATGACATAGTGGATAAACTTTCTTAGCAATTGCTTCAATATCAATTGTTAGGTCTGCTGCTAAGAAACTTGCAGGTGTTTGAAATAATAATTTTAACAAAAGTAGAAAGACACTCAACCAGGCTAAGCAGTTTCTTCTGATGATAATGATGGTAGGTAACAGCAAAAAGAAAAAATAATAAATACATTTTGCTTGATTCTTCTAATTCCAGAAAATCTCTTTAAAATAAGTCAAATGTTCTGTAGACACAAATTCCCAAGTTGCTATTCACCTGAGTATTTTTAACTCTGCTATATTGACTAAGAGATTGTCAGTTTGAATAGATAACTTGCATGTATGCATAAGCAAATAACTTGCTTGCTGGTTGCACATGCCACACATAAGTACTCAATTACTAAAAACATTTACCTGACAAATTACTACAAAAATAAAAATAAGAGAGAGAGAGAGAGAGAGAATGAAAACAAATTGATGACATTAGTTAATTTAAACACTTCCATATCCCATAGTGGAAAGTTTCCCTCCCTATTTGTTTAAAGGAAAGGGAAGAGAAAAAAAAGTGACGTTTTTGTGACAA
Source organism: Acanthosepion lycidas (assembly GCA_963932145.1). Taxonomy (NCBI): domain Eukaryota; kingdom Metazoa; phylum Mollusca; class Cephalopoda; order Sepiida; family Sepiidae; genus Acanthosepion; species Acanthosepion lycidas. Next base: position 82,709,097 of record OZ010606.1, read on the forward strand.
CTGAAATTCCATACCTAATTTTAATAAATAAATAATAAGACTGGAATTGAATAGACTATTTGGAAAATGTTATCAAAGTCTAAAGCAGGTGAAAGGTAATGTGTTTCAATACAACAGTTTGGAAGCTTGGATTCATTTTTTTTTTTACATTGCAAAATTTAAAATTTTAAGAAATAGATTAAGATTATCAGAATTGTGAAAAACAAATATTTTTTTGTTTTGAACATGGAAATGTGTGAACCTTCAGCAAATTCTATACTATGACCTGTTTTGTCAAGTATATAGAATTCTTAAAATGTTAAAGTGAAATGTTCATTTTAATTTTATTTTCATTCATTCTAGTTTCATAGTAGCAGCATTCTTTTACTGATCTAGGTCACTCATCAAACAGTTTTCTTTAATTCTAACAAATCAATAGAATATATCAGTGTCACATTGTATAAACTTTGTAGACATTGATAATAGATGCAGCTTCTGCAAAGTTTTGCAACACAAGTAATTATGAATACCTTGCTGAGAAACTGTTACACGTCTAATATAAACACACATTTATGCAAGCCATCCGAGATTTTATATATATAAGTTGTATTTTTTATTGTTTTGCATGCTATATCTAACTATTTTCTGCCTTCCCTTAAGAACAAGTGGGTTTTTTTGGGGGTTTTTTCACTGTAAGAATGTTGTCTTTCAAATAAAGACTCAGTTGAAACACAAAAGCCAAAATACAAATTTGTAGAGTCAAGGGAAGATATTCATTGTCTGAGCTACACAGGGATTTGGACATTGTTTTGGATCTGACAAAATTAAAGAGAAATCTTGTAACTAAAGTGATTTTTTATTTTCATGATATATGCATTTTTAAAAAAACATTGAAAGAATAGTCATTCTACAGAGTGAATGTCATATTTTGTGAAGATCATCTAGAATTATAAAAAAATTCTTCGGAATCCTTAATGCAAGTGCATATTGCTGCTTTTCATTTCCCCAAGTTCTAAGGAAAATTCCATTTTATCTAATTTTATAAAATTTCAACAACATTGAGAACTGGACCTCTTATCACAAGTTTTTTTCTCACACTTCTTATTTTTGCTTTTTCTCACTAGACTCATGATTGATACAGTCTTTTGCCACTAAAGTAAACAGATTGAAATTAGAAATAAGGAACTTGAAAGAGTGTATAAGAAGTAACAATAAAATGGTGAAAACTAGTAATAAAATAATAGTAATAATGAAAGTTTCATCTGAAATAATAAAACTTTGGACTGTTTGAAGCAGACTTCAAAATGCAACCTGAAACTCTGCTCCTGTACTACAAAGCTACAGTTTGAAAAGCTAAATTTAGAGCCACTGCAATTTTACTGGTTTAAATAAAAACCATCTTAAAATAAACCTCTTGTATTACTTTCAATGGTTTTTTTTTAATGCTTATTCTTAAAGAACACTAAAGTCTGTTGAGATTGGTATATTCTGAAATGTTTCTGACATACCAATTCATTTTTGATTGCTTTTTATGCAAAATGCTTATGGAATGTTCATTGCCATATCCATAAATTACACAGGTCATTGTTCGTGTTTCAGTTGCATTTTTATCTTTTATTAAAACAAAAATGCATTCATTTTTCTTAGAGTTTTTCATTCCCAGAGGCACAAAGACCCTCAATGTCAATCCTCCTTTGAACTCATTTCTAAGCATTTCTTGTTAAATTGCTTCTCTATCTTTTTAAATTGTTCTCATTGTCATGTCTCCTGGTGTTTCTTGGCTACCCTCTCTTCCTTTTCCCCTGCAAGTTCCCGGTCAGAGCTTGGCAGATGATGATGGATGCTGATTTCCTGATCATGTCCTATTCGACTGTACTTCTGCTAGATCTGCTTGATAACAAGATCTTACCATTACCACAATTCCTTGTTAATGATCTTGTTTCATCACCTGATGCTGAAAATGTGGAAAATCATACATCAGTTGGTAATTTTTTTTTTTTTTTGCTGCAAAACTTTGATTGTCGTCTATCTCAAAACTGTAGCGCAGAACTGATTTGATATTGAAATTAAACATGCCAATTTTTGTAGTTGCGCTGATTTCCCTGCAGGTTCAGATGTTCTTTAGCCTAATGAAGGTGTGACCCAAATCTTGCCAATCCAGACTGAGATCTGTCAGTACCTTCCTTTTATATAAATCACTCTTCTCGGGGTTTAAAAAAAAAGAAAAAAAGGACTCCTCTTTGATTGACTTTTGCACCCTACAATGACTGTTGCTTTGGCAGTAAGTTGACTTTTAGGAGTTTTCTTCAGGTTGAATCTGTGCCTATTTGAAGTTGTTGCCAGGCAATCATGTCTTGTATCTGACTGGATATGTGAATGGAGTGCCAGATTATTGGCAAATTGGAGTCATCCAGCTGTGGCCAGGGTGTCCACTGTAGTATTCTATTGTTCCTATCTGCTATAATGAGCTTCATGATCTAATCGATTACAAGGTGAAGAGGGAAAGGTGACAGCAAGCAACCTTGATGGATTTTGAACCACAAAACAATCTAACAGTTACCCTGCATGGACTACTCTGTAGAGTCTTCCTTTTGATAGGTACACAGCTAATTACTGAGATGGTTTTCTCAGGTATTCAGTAGCGCAGCAGAATGGAAAGAAGGAACCCTCATTAAACTGCCAAAGAAAGATATTTGGAGAGAGGGAGCGTAATATGCCCAAAACTTCCTTTTTCCTAATGTTAGACCCAATAAACTATACAAGTTTTGATAAAATTTTATTTAAAATGTCTCAATAAAATCAAAAGGAATGTTCTTGAATAAAATTTTCTTAGTGACTTATGACAAAAAGAGAGCAAACGTTTTAATCAATAAAATTTGTCTTGTTCAAAAAGCAATATCTTTATCCATGGAAATTCAGTTATTGTTTGTGTTGATTTGGTAGTCAAGTTGAAGTTGCAAACATATTAAATTTTTTTCTATATTTATTTATTTTTTTTTACTGATAAAAGTTGCCATAATTATACTTTCTAGGTTTATAAGATTCATTTCTGGTACTAATTTACAATGTTCAAGATGAAAATAAGATTTCATATACCAACTTGGATAATCCAGTTTTAATTTAAAAAGACTAAATTCTAACAATTAACTCATTTTCACAGAGTTGTATATAAAAGTCTGAAAAGCAAAAATGTAATGAAATTGCAAATTGTTGGCATATGACATTTAACTATTTGATTAAATGAAAATATTTAAACCCAAATGAATCAACAACAAAATTATTTTTACATCAGTATTCTTTAAAATGATATAAGTTTTAAAGAGGAAATTTTGAATACATTAAAATTGCTTTTTAAAACTAGAGCAAATTTGGTTTAGTTAATATAAAGTTTATAGTTAGAATTAGGTATTCCCAACTAAAATTGTATTTTCAATACATCTAAAAATCTTTAATACAAGCATAGAGCTTAACAAAATCTAAAAAGAAATAGTACCAAATTTATCTTGGTAGCTCAATTAGGAATGAAATTATGACCATTCAAAATTTATCAGTTTTCTGTTTCATGTGTTATTTGGCCAGAAGCCAATTTCAACAGTATATAACTGGAGATGCCAGCTTCAGACCAGTTAAAAATCATTAGAAATGTAATGTCATAAGTAGTCTTGGAGTTAATACATTGCAATCTCTTTCTATGAGTCATGTCACAACCAAGTTAAAGCTAAATTCTTTTTACAGTACTACAATGAAAAATTCATATTTGCACCACATAAAAACAGCCAGAATCACAATCTGACAGTAGAGCAAAAACAGGTTAAAAGTATACCATCTTGAACTTGCCAGAAAAAAAAAGAAAAAAAAAAAAAGCATCCATTACAGGTACATGCCCAAAACTTTGGGATGAGGAATTGAGAGTTCCTAGTTCCTTTTAATGTTTGCTTCAACTATACTTCCAAAGTCTCTGCCTAAACTCTGAAATTTTATTCACAATTCTCCCTAATCTTTTAAACAGGAATAGAGTTTTATTCCTTGTTTCCTGTTTAGGACTAGGTTTCCAGTTCCTTCTAAAGTCTTTCATTCTCTTTCACTTCCAGTAGCCCCTTGCATAGTGTTATTGGTATTATCCCCTTGCTTGAAGTGAACTGATTAAAAACAAATGAATTTATTTGAAATTCTGAAAAAGATTGATTAGTTGTAATGGTCCTTCTGCAGTTCCTCTTCTAATGGTGAATTTCAGCCTGAATTTGTTTATAAGCTTCTGCTATAGCCAATATTCCTGGAACACTCCATATCCTTTGAGATAACCACTTGAAAGTGATATTATATCAAAGTCCCATCTGAAGACAAATGTCGATGCCACTTGTTGATTCAGGTTCTCCTTGGTGCTTGTAACTGGAGGTCATTTGAAGTGGTTCTTCTTCATAGCAAATGCTAGAGTTGTTTGAATACTCAAATTTACAGAGTGCCTTTTCTTGCTTCCTTTGTTTCTTTAGAGGTGGAGATGAAGTTCCATTAAGTTATATCACTAATGTCTATTCTCTTTATCACAGATTTTAACATTATCAGCATATATTGCAAGAGTTTTGGGTCTTCTTTGGCCCGATTCTCCCACTTAGAAAACTACTCGTCAGGAGGTGGATTTCATCATCCACTAAACAAAAGATTAAATGTAAATTTTATGCTTTTATTTTTTTTAAATCACCAGTCTCTGGTGTAGAAAGCACAAATACATAAAAAAAAAAAAAAAAAAAAAAAAGGGACAGATATCTGATGAATATAAAGAAAGAAATAAAAGACAACGCATGTTTGCAAAAGTTGAAGAACTATAAAATGTACCCAATTTTTAAGAAAATGTAACAATTTCATTTTAACTTTTGAAATAGGACCTAATCCCTAGAATTAGTTAAAGAATCATAACAATAAAAAAAATAAAAAAAAAAAAAAAAAAGAAAGAAAGAGATTACTTTTTGAAAATTATCTAATTACATTTAAATTTTTTTATGGACCCATGTACCAAAGTTAAGCTGAAACATATCCAGTTCATTTTTATGTTTTTATAAATTTTATAAAATAAAATAATAAAATATTCAGTTTCATTTTTTTTAAAAAGAAAATTGAATAAATTTTAAATTTAATTTCCAAATCCCGAAAATTAGAGAAAATATTGCCAGCCATGAAATTAAAATTACAACATTAAAACCTGGACACTTTAAAAAAAAGTTATTTTAATTCTTTACAAACATGCAAAATTTAAAGGACTAAAATATATCCAGTATACATGTTTATTTTATTATATGAATTCTGTTTTTTTTATTTTTAAGAAAGTGTGTAACAGCTGAGGTGAAAGTGATTTGAGTGTCACAATTTGGACAAAATACCATAAATAAGTACCTTATACAATTTTAAAATACATCATATATCAGAAATATAAGAAAAAGATTTAAACTGTGTACAATCCATCAATGAATTTTAAATTGGGTTCAACTGGCAACATTCATCCGAAATGAACACAATATACCCTCTGTTTGAGTCACATGTGCCTCAAGTTGTATGAGTATAGGGATATGAAATGAACTGATTATCAAAGACAAGATGTTGCTGTATAAGAAGGTGCAATTTTTTTTTTTAAGCGTTAACTTTCTATAGTAACTTATCCACTAAAGTTTCCAACTGAAAAAATTTGTGAAAACCAACTTCAAACCTTACCGTAAGCACATCAAATGGACAAGCTTTATTTCTTTAAGATGGGACTATTTTGATAAGTGTAAGGAGACAACGCAAAGCACAAGGAATTTTAATATCACCACTTATGAAATTATCAATTTTAAAAATGCAGAATAAGTGCTGCCCATAATTGAAATAGTGACATAATTTAAAGAGACATAAAATAAAGCTTCAACAGGTGTAAATGACATCTTTAAAACATTTCTTTGTTAGCAAGGAGAAAATAACTTTTGTAAGAATAATGTTATGGTAAATGGTTTCTTTAACAGCTGAGAGGATGAGAGGAAGAAAGAGAAACAGTTAGATTATACATTTTTTGATTTTTAAGTAAAGTGATTTAAACTTGTGAAGAACGAATTAAAAGGGAAAGTAGTTATCCCATGTGGGATGTTTATTACAAATTTTTGATTAAGGAGTTTTACACAAAGGATTGCTTCCATTTTTTTCAAGCCTGTTAAAACAGTTTTTTTTTGTTGGGTGGAAGGGGTCCCACTAGGGCATTTTTGTAGTATGTGGCCTCTAGTTGGAGCTCATTTTCAAGAAAAACCATTCCGTACCAATAGGTTGTCAGATTGGAGATCTTTGGGACTTGTTTACAGAACTAAAATTTGCATAAGAGACTTAATTCTTGTTCAGCCGAGACTTTCTATTTCATAAATTCAAGCTGCTTTAAATTCTTAGTCTTTTTTCTTTGTACGTCTGCACGAGATAGGAATTTTGGAATAATCCATTTCACTTTTAATGGTGGCCGCGATCTTCCAACAGGACCTGACACACCAAGCAAATTTGCTTTGCGGGAGGTAAGTCTCCTCATTCCTCACACTCTCCCCGATCTCATTATCACATGTAGTGGTGGAGGGGATGCTTCCGGGGGTAGTACTGCCACGTCTACATTCTGTGGGTCCTTGGCATTTTTGGGGTCATCATGGTCTTCCTCGTTGTCCGAATCTGTGCTTTCTGATACAGGGGGTAGACCATCCGACTGCATTGTGCAAAACATTGTTGTCTCTGAATCGCCATCACACAATGTATTTTTGCTGTGATGCTCTTCTGAGGCAGTTAACTCATGTCGGAAGTGAAGGTTTTTCACGTGGTGTGGCACACCACACCATTGGCCTGGACTTTTTGGGAGCTAATAACTGCATCAACGCATCCGCTGCTAAATCTAGTGGTACAACATCCATTTGGGAGCTTGACCCATACAAGATCACCAATTTCAAATGGTTCTTTAGTATTCTTTGGAATATTTTGCATTACTTGATCTATTTCCTTTATCTGCTGTCTGTATGTATATATTCTGTTGGCCAGCCCAGTTGATGGTGTTACAACATTTTTGGTCATGACATTGTACCAATACACAGCTTCTTGAACGGAGCACCATGTTCTGGCTGCTATCTTTTTAATGGTGTGGTGACACAGCTCCGTTATCCCGTTACCCTCTGGAGCGTATGCATTTCTGTACCTTACTTGCACTCCCCATTCGACCACGACGTCCTGAAAATCTCAGCTACAGTTAGCTGCTGTTATCCAGTCTCCTGCGCACTAGCATTTCGCTTGCAGTTTTCATTCTCACTCAGGTCTTGCCTGTCAAAATATTCTGTAGCCATTGGTACACATACCAAGTCCACCACTGTAATGCCAGATTTATACCTTTTAACGTGGCATCCAATTCAGCCAGGTTTATATGTTGTGCATCATTTCTTGGTTGAAGCCAGCACACATCTTCTAGTATAACTCCCCGGTTTTCCAGCTCTACACCTATTGCCAGGGAGCTTACATCAACCCATGTGTTGACTTATCCTCCAGTCATGCACCAATTTCCCTGAACGGGGTCATCTTGGTGCACTTTAGTCAGCGTTTCAACAATCATCTGCGTAAGAGGAGCGTCTTTTATATTGTTATGCCACCAGTTTGTTATCATGCTTGCTCGTCTTTTTATCATTCCTGCGGCTGTAAGGAGCCACCCGCAGACCAGAAAGTGCCTCACTAACTTCCCACATATGGAAAATACTGTACTTTGTGTTAGTGTAGCAGAGAGTTCCAAAACCGAGCTCCCTTGCTTCCACCACAATGTGTTGCGTTCCACCCGAACTTTAAGCCCAAGCACATCAGCCCCATCCTTTAATTGAATAAGGTCTTTGCTAGACAAACCAAAGGATTCTAATCTGTGCCTGACTTCATTCATAGAAAGTATGTTGTCATTGACATATGCCAACTCAGCTCTTTTCATCAGCTCATCCTGATCTATCACCGTCTTAACGATTGATTTCATAATTAGTGGAGCCACATTAAGTCCAAACCCCCAAATGCATCAAGCAGTATCTCCTTCCTTTGATGATAACCATTTGGAAAAGGCATAACAACATCTCATGGATTTGTATTTGAAGATATTCTTTTTGCAGGTCAAGCAGAGCCACATCGGCTCCTTGCTGCCACCATTCCTTCATTTGTTCAGCACACACGTCTGCATCCGCTGTAAAGGCATCTACGTATTGATTTATCTCCCTATAGTCCATCACTGATCATGCCTTAGCCTTAGTGGCTTGTGCAACGGCCATTAAGGGGATTAATCCTCTTGGGGGCCCCAATCGGTCTTGCAGATATGGTATCAGCTAGCAATTCATGATCCACGTCTCCAGTTCACTCTCTTAGGTAGCTCTGTTCTTATTTGACACCGTATATTCTGCAACAGTGTTGTGCAATTGATCTGATGCTTTATTTCCTGTTCATTTCCATTCCGCTGTCCAAGTCTTTGTTCCTTGGTCATACATGATACAGAAATCCTGTTCCTCAATTGTAATGGCGGCACATGATTCACAATTTCTCCTGAGCTGCACTTCCCCAGTACACATGACCATAACACAGCCTAGTTTACGTATGACATTGATTCGGATCAGCAAATCGTACTGCAGAGGCTTGTCACAAACCACCAGTGCATCCACCTCGCCACAATCATCTCCATCTGTTAGGATTGAAATCACTCCAATTCCGCAGCACGCATGGGACATCACATCAACCGTCCTACTCGTCACATGTCCCCCCTTCCAGCTCTGACAGCAGTTTGCACTGATTATTGAGATTTCCTATTCTATAAATTCAAGCTGGTTTGAATTCTTAGTCTTTTTTTCTTTGTACGTCTGCACATAAGATAGGAATTTCAGAATAATCCATTTCACTTTTAATGGCGGTTGCAATCTTTCAACAGGACCTGACACACCAAGCAAATTCGCTTTGTGGGAGGTAAGTCTTTTCGTTGCTCACATGAGGGTTAAATATAGCTCAGTGTTCATAAAGCAACTGCTACATGTGGTATATTCTGAGGAACATGTTCAAACATTTATCAAAGAATTTAACATGACATGTGCTTTTGCTTATTGTTGGTGTCTTGGAGAAGGCATAAAAACCAAAGCTAAAAAGAGAGGCAAGCATAAATTGTGGGTTGCATTGATGTTTGGAAATGTCCCTGGTGAAAATCTTGAAAATGATTCCCTCAGATTTCATGAAAAACACTTTCACAGAAAGTGCTGCCAAGACTATTGCAAAAAAAAGAAACTGTCAGATGGATTAGTCAAGACTAGTGCAATATACCTTTATCGCTGATCAAGTACTAATAAGTTTTTATTTGCTCCACGAAAAATTACACAAGGTCAAGATATATGAAACTATTATGCCTCAATGATATGTTTTTAAGAAGCTAACTCACAAACACTTTAATCTACTAGGCTATTGTTCCATGGGACATTTCTGAGTGGAGAACCTAGAGCCTTAGACCTAACCTGCCTGCTGATGAGTTCTGCCACTGCTATTTGTCGTGCTTGATTGCACTCACCAAAGCTCTGGTCTTTTTTTTACTACTGCTGCTGATGTCATTACTTTCTTTATTAATGGTTCTATCATATTTTATTTTTCTGATAGGCCTAGTAAAAATTTCTTCATAGCCAACATATGCTCTGATTCTTTCAGATATCCAGTGTTCCTCTCTGTCTGGTATTTTTACTTCATTCCACAGAGATTGAAAACTATCCTTCTTTCATACATGATCAGACATTCCTGATTTCATTCTCTCACCCCTAAATACAGCTTTCCAATATTTCTCCAATCTTACTTTTAAGGGGTGGCTAGTTTCTCCTTTATATTTTTTGCCACAACTGCAAGAAATGTAGTAAACAGTTCTTAGTAATGTTTCCCTCTGTCTCGGGCTTGACACAGCAGCGATTTTTCTATAAGGTGAAGATCTTGCATGATGATGAAATATCACTTTTTTTCTCTCATACAGAACCTATAGTTGGATGCTTTTTGCCGATTGCTTTTCCTTTAATTGGCCTAATTGGGATCAATCTTTGTTTGGCTCAATCATTTGCTCCTCAAGGAACTCATCAAAGCCGTGTGAATTCCATTCTAAATCCACAATCTATACAGTATCACTTTTTTGTAGGACAAATACCAACTTTTGCAGTTCATTTTGCTTCCATATGACCATTTAAGATTAACTGATGAGAAGATATTTCAGGATGACTGCTCTCAATATATAAAGCAGAGGAAATCAGCCTAGGAGTGACCTTCATGCCTTTCCCCACTCCCCCGAAGTTTAGCAGTGATGAACTTTTGTCTTTTCATCAGAGTTTTTCTTGTAATTCTTTTTTTTCTTCTTTAAACTGAACCAACTTCACTATAAACTATTTTGGCAACTTCAAAAAGTTGTCTTTTGATTTAAAACTGATACCCAATTTCAAGGACTAATGAAAATCAGTCTGTGGTTGAATGGATGGAAATGGTTGAATGCAATAAAAAAAAAAAAAAATTCTTTAGATAACTCCACTTTGTATATTCAAGGGATTTTATGAAAAAAGATATTGCAGTCATAAAATAAGCATATGAAGCATTTGTGGTGCATTCATTTGTCACTCATGAATAAGTCATAATGAGATAGCTGCACCAAAGGGTTTGGGGCATACATGTGCTCTGAGTAGAACTAAACAGATTTTCAGTGTGGTTTGGTGGAATAACCAATTTCAACTTAACCTGTGCATTTGTAGTCAGATTACAGTAAAGCCTAGCTATGCAATTTAACCAGTGTAGAAGGACAACTCTGAATTCAAAACCATATGAGCCATGGTGGGGTACATATTTGAACTGTAACTAAGATCCACTCAGTATAGTTGCAGTATAAGCCACAAGTTAGCTATATGGATGTTTAAGAAACATAAATGTGAGCAGATGAACAAGCTTAGGAACAAGCATCCATGAGAAATAATAATTTGTTTTAATCTAATATACATTTCTAATATATTCAGTACCCCAAAAAATCAATTACAATTAATATTCCCATTTTTGAAATTCATGCTTGGACTTCTTTTTGTCCTCCAATCATTGCTGTCTAGAGTATCAAATCTACCTTAATTGGGTGGGGGAGGGGGAAAGCATGTTTACTTTCAGTGTTTGAAATCAAGGTGAAAGACAGGATTTCAAATGCCAATTCCTACAGCTGGTATGTCTTTCCCATTTGGAAGAATGGCACAACACAATCTTCCTACCCTCTCTAGCATTCACTACATTTTCATATTACTTGTAAAGTATCTACTAAAAATCACTAAAAATATCTTACATAGAGATTATCTCTAGATAATTACAAGTTTTAAAATGTATTTACTGACAAAAAAAAAAAAAAAAAAAAAAAAAATCAAAGATGACATGACATTTTTCATTAATGCAGGTTTGTCTTGCCTGCTTCACTTATTCTGAATAACAAAAACAAGATTTTACTTATCTTACTTAACATTATTGACCCAATCATTATCATGCTTGGAATTATTCTTTTCATTCATTTCATATCCAGTGTTTCTAAAAATTAAGTTTCTATCCAATTGTGTTAGAAGAAGAATCATTCTCTAAATTTTCACATGGAATATTGAATCTATTCGTATTCATTTAAACTAGATTCATCTTATTAAAGCCGTTGTCTGATTAACAGCAGTTAAAGTAAAGCAGAAATATTTTATTTGGGAATGTGCTAAACCTGCAAGTTATTGTAACAGAGTTTGGTCATCATTGGGTGCTCCACCATAATAGCCCTGTGTCAGACTATCCTAAACTAAATTTCATAATAGTCTGCTTAGCATTATTTAAACTGGAAAGAAGAGAGTTACAGGTTGAGAGTAATACATATCCTTTTACAATCTCACCGTAACAATTAAAGATTTATTTGTTAAACAGAATTACTACATATTGAGTGATCCATCTAAAATAAAGAACTTTCTTACCTGGAGTGTTCTTAGATGTATCTGTTTGGTTTGTTTCTAAAGATTTTTTTTGCTCCTTTTCATCTTGAAGTGCCTAAAAATAAAAGTACCAACATTTAGCGAATATAACAAATTTGCTAAAAATCAAGATATTTCCAATAAGAATATCATAAAACAAGAAAAAAAATATGAAAGAAATTATTTCACAATAGCTTAATCCATTAATGCCTACCCTAAAAAGCCAGTATTATCAAAATAAAAATCTGGCATTAATTTTATGTAATCATTCCAGTCATACTTTATGCAACATCTTCATAATTCTGAATATTATGATTAAACCAATAGGAATTATTATTCTATTTATTACTGTTTTGATTATTTATATGCCTTTTTGTTAATATATTGGGTAGGGAAGTAAATAGAAATACAAACCTGCATCAAAAACAATACAAATGATCAAGTCATTTCAATAAAAATCAGTGTTCAATTTAAATCAAATGATTTTTTGATAAGTCAGATTTAAATCACAAATTATCAAAAAGATTGGTTTTTAAAGAAAAAAAATATAACTTGAATCCCTATGTTTTTGGAAAAGTTTGACATACTGATCAAATATTTATTAACCATCAAGTAAATATTTTTTACTTTTTTTTTTTTTGTAACTATAAAATAAAACTGAAATCATTCAAGTAACAAATGTCTTGCTTAAGCATTTTGTAATCAGTGTTTGCATTCATTCTTTTAAATAGAAACTCAAGTTTTGCTGCACTATTTTTACCAAAATGCTTTCTCAGTTTGGAATGCACCAGTTCATAGAATGATAAAAAAAAAAAAACTCATTCAATGCCAGGAGATGAAGCCACTGCTGGTAAAGAGTTGCTTAACTGCAGAAAGTATACTTGCATTGCATGTGAATCTCACTATTCAATAGTGGAGATTGTCTTGCTAATGGAGTGTGCAAATTTAAATGCCTGGAAGGGAGGAAACTTTGCTTGCAACTTCATAGTAATGGAGATATTTCTCACAGACATATTCCATTACAATATTTACTTCCTCCTTGCTTAATCATTTTCCTTGAAGATAAACAATGTTGGTAAGAAAGTAGGCTTCAGAGATAACTTTGTTATACACTTTTTTTTCACCATTTCTACTAGTTTTTTTTTTTTTTTAGTTTTTTTCTCAAAATTCTTGAACATTTTTTTCAAATATCCACTGCTTTAGCAATGGTGTAGGTGTCAATCTGAATTTCATCCAAAGCTTTTCAGCTATTAGAGTTGTAATTGAGAAAGCAGTTCCTCTGTGATCATTTCAGTGCAAGGTGAGCCACCTTTTTTCACACTAGCAAATTTACTTTATCCCTGCTAACTTCACAAATTGGCCAGTTTTTTAATACAACTCTTCAAACTGTCAGACATTGTTAGTGTCCCAAGACATGACAAGACATTGACCACCTTCTTGACAGTATCTTGCTGAGGCATGATTGCTCCTAAAATATTTAACATAAAACATGTTCTTTTACATTAGGAATTTCTAAATCATGAAGCAGAAAATTTAAAATGTGCACTTAACATTCATAAGTCAAGACTTTCAATTCTCTTTCTTCATCCGGCCAACATTAGATGCATTATCTGTTACCATACTACCAATATGATAGCCATAATCACAATAAACACCTATCTCTGGTCATAAAGGTAGAACGTGAAGGAAGTCTTAATTCATTCTTCTTACAAATGAGATGAATATTTCTCATAAGAAAAATAATTATAATACAAGTTCTGAACTTCCCACCCCAAGCTCCTGTACAGTTTTCTTTTTTCTCCTCTACCAGAAGTTTGGGAAGCCCCTGCAACCAAATAATGTACAGTAACAATAATAGAAATAATAGCCTATGTAAAATAGGCCTTGTAATACATTTCTTTAAATTACTTTTCAAAATAAGACACTGAAGGTGCCATCAAGTATTTGACATCATAAAAAAAAAAATTGTTTATTTTCTTCAACTTGATGGATATTTCATATTTGATCGATTTTGTATTCTTTCAATAAATTGTATTTCCCTTTTTCTAAAAACAATCCTGAGAAAAAAAAACAAGCAATTTTTTTTCAAAATTTTAATTCAATTTTGAATTTTAATTTAACATTTAGTAGTACCCAGAAATCTGACAATCAGGAAAAGTGCTTATCTACAGAAACTATAATAAATGGAGGAAGAGGAAAAAAAAAAAAAAAAAAAAAAAAAACTCATAAAAATGAAGTTTTACAAACAATCCATCCACCACCACTACACACAAGAAAAAAAAAAAAACAAAAAAAAAAACAAACATTTTGCCATTTTCTTGCTCAAAGAATACATCTTAATATGATTAAAATGTTTTACAGAATATATTAAAGAATAAATAAGCTTGATAACAAATGATTAGTTAATTGCTCCATTTAACTGGATTAAAATGAACAACAATAGTAAAAACTTCATTAACAATTTTTTTTTTTGATTTTGTGGTCAGCCAAATATTTGTAAACTCTACAGCAGAAACAAAATATCAATATTTGTATGCTGCTGAACAGGAATTTTTAAACTCAACCCACTAGAGTTCTTTCCCAAATAACATTAGTTGAAATTTATAAGCATAAAGACAGTTATATTCAATGTCTAATTTTCATTCCATCAAAATTAATAGAATAATTAAATCTAGTAAACAAATTATATTTCACTTCAAATACTTCATTTGTAAAGAAATTCTTGAGCTCCTCAATCTTATAAAGAAAAATAAAATGTTGAAAACAACAGCTTTTAAATATAACCTATAGGAGATAATTCCATTTTTGATGTAGCAATTTGGTAATTTTAGAGTAATGGACTGCAGCTCAGATTGAGGAATTGGAGAACAGAGTTCGAATTCCAGTTGAGTCCATTATATTCACTTATATGCTAATATTCTTGGGAAAGATATGAATTCAACTCTCCCTTCCCCACCATCTCCAGAAGAGGGAGTTATATAGCCTTTGGTAGTAACCAGTCTAGGGAAAGGACAACTCTGAATTCAAAACTGTATGTAGCCCTGGTGAAGCACATACTATGCTACTAAGGAAAGGATCGTTCACTTGACTCAATGATCCCAACTACGGTCAACTCCTTTTTAAAAGGCTAAAACACAGCTGAATTAAATTTTTTTTATTAACAAATTCGTAAAGTGAAAGTAATGACTAAATATAGCAAAATAGCAAATCAAACAACCTTGTTTCTTTAGTACTGATGGGGAAAACAAAGTGTTGATGTCAGTAACAAGCATTAACAGAAAAAGAACCCCTATGAACAATTAATAGAATATTATATAAAGAAAGCAATGAAGCTACTCTGTTCTGTTAGAATGACAGATTTGTTAATTGATGCCAATGTAAAATTGCATAAAAAGAATGGTTACCCTTCTCCCAATTTCAGAAACAATAGGTTAGTAGATTAACTAGCACCATCTGACCCCCAAGCTACCCAATTCCAAAGAATTCTTTTCAGTCAATATATGATATTAATAGATGTCATGTGAAATAAGTAATACACACATTAATTATGCTTGCAATAAGAAATACCAAATTATTATTGGGGAGGAGGGGGAAGCTGGTTCTCAAAGTTAAAAAATGAATAAAAACACCAGTTATATATCTTGAACTGAATATATATTGCCAATCATTATTTTTGCTTTAATGAAAAACTTCTTCCATAAACAGTATTTTGTGTTAAACATAAAATATACTGACTTACAATATTACCTTTTCAAGTCTGCAAATCTCTCCTAAAGCTCAGAAAAAGATTTCAATTCCAGATTAGATCCCTAGTATAAGGAAAAATGATGTCATTGTGACTGCAGGCAATATTCTAATACTAGAACATTGTTTCTTTAAAAGCCAATATAACTGCATATGTAAACCTAGGTTGAAAAAACACTGGATATTTTTATCAATTAAAAAAAAAAAAATTCTCAAGAAAATTACACAAATTACAATAAGATTTAATGTCTGACTAGTTAGTAGAAAACTGTTAAATATTTACATTCTTAACGGATCTTTCATCTGACCAGAAAGGCTGAAAATTTACTTTTTTTTCAAGATTACAACCCTGCATGAATCAACACTTCTAAATTTATATCAGAAAAGTTGGGACATTTCAACTGTTAAAAATAAGGAAAAGAACAATCAAGATATCAGGTATGGAAAGAGTGGCCCAATTGTATCAAGTTTCTCCAATTCGCAAACTGTTACTTGTTTGAAAGTGGAACATAGAAACATGTTACTATCAGATGAAATTTTTTTGTGCTTTGATAATATTTTTACCAAGATAGCAAACATGGTCACAAATATTT
The DNA here is from genome assembly GCA_963932145.1 of Acanthosepion lycidas. Lineage (NCBI taxonomy): Eukaryota > Metazoa > Mollusca > Cephalopoda > Sepiida > Sepiidae > Acanthosepion > Acanthosepion lycidas. Next base: position 82,725,391 of record OZ010606.1, read on the forward strand.
TCAGAGATGGACAAAAATAAAATAAATAAATTGTAAAAATTAACAAACAATTTATTTTTTCAGAAAGTGTTACAAAGGTGATTTGCTGCCTGTTTTTTTTAATTAATGCATTATTGGTCTAGAAAATAAAGAAAAAGGGGGGAAAGAAAAAAAGAAAATTCAAAAAATTTTACAATTGTGAAAAATAAGCTAATTATAGTGCAACATGAAGAAATAAAAGTGCCACCCAACAACAGAATATTGCCAAAAGCATTCCTTTTTGGTCATATTGGTGCCACAATATGAATTTATCTGCAGATTATTTATCTATACAATATGACTAGATTCCCCATTATTAGCAGATGAATGTCTAATAATGAAACTGAGCAAATCTTGAAATGATCATATCACTGCTATGGACTTTGCTAAATAATTGAACCATTTCTTACAGCAGTTGTTGTAACTGGGATTTGAAGTGACCACAAATACAATGCCATGACTAAATTTGGCAGAAAGCTATTATCATGCACAATGACAATATGCTGTTCTGAGAGCGAGATCTGCATTCAAATTATCCAGATCTTCATCATCAAGGAATTTCATAGCAAAGAATCCCCTTTCCTTATAAGAATTCTTTCTCAACATTAAAAGTGGCCCTATGCTGAAACATTTCACTTAATTTTATAAGTGACAGGTCATATTTTCATGTATAGAGCAATAAAATATGTACCTCCACAAATTTGCTACAAAAATTTTAATGATAAAACTTGTTTTTAAGTTGGAGCATTTTTATCACGTATGCTCATTTTTTAGCAGAAAATATTTATTGATTATTAAATATTTTTTGATCCCTTTTAGAACGTTCAAAATTTGGGTTAAAAATTTTGTTTTTCTGATGTCTTGTGTGTGGGAGGTAGATAGAGAGAGAGAGATTAGCAAAGGAAATTTTAGCACTTTTTTTAACTTTCAGAACACATTCACAAATGAATGAAATTTTAGAAAGGCTTCTCTTTTTAAAAAAATCTTGGTAAAAACCATCTTTTTTACATGTCACTCCCCACTTATCTAACTTTATGAAATTTCAAGGATTCAAAACATTTACAGAGAATATATTCTTAAATTTTTAAGATTACTAGGTAGTTAAAAATTATATATATATATATATATATATATATATATATATATATATATATATATATATATAAAAAAGTGCTCAATGTTATATTCAAGTAAGTTTTACAGATATGCCCTCCACCCGTAGAAGAAAAATTAGATAAACTTCCAGTTATCAATTTGTCAATACCTAATCAAAACACCCACCTGTGTTAAAAAATGCATTACTGTGATATTTTAAATTAAAAGTAGGTACCTCCATTTGCTCACTGAAAAACAGCATATCATGATGGAAAAAGGCCCCAAACTTAATATGAATAAAGTTTTGTCAAAATGTTTATGTTATTATTAAGAGGAAAGACTAAAGTGCTTTTAATTATTTTATAAAATTTTTTAATCTTTTCTAGCATGTTCGAAATATTGTAAATCTTTTTTTTTTTTTTTTTTTTTTTTTAACACCAGCAGTTGATGTTAATTTATGTTTAGTGTTTTTGCGCTTTTTTCCGGAAAAAGTACATTAAATTGGAAATTCAAAAATTACTTTCAGGACTTCACAAATGAATTATTTAAAAAAAAAAAATAAATAAATAAATAAATAAATAAATATATAAAAAAATTTTTTTTTTAAAAATACATGTTACCCCACCTCCCAACTTAATTTCATGGAATTTCAAGAAATTAATTTACAATCTCAGAATCTGTTTTATTAGTTAAAAGTAGGATTCCTTGGAGAATGTAAATCAACTTTTTTTTTTTCAAACTACTATTCATTTCCCAAAAACTGCTCCAAATCATAAAATAAAACATGTAATAGAATTATGACATTATTTAATTAGAAAAGCTTTTAATTGCTTTTATAAAAAAGATTTAAAGACACTATTGTCTTAAAATAATTTTTTCGATGAACTGTTTTCATTTTTTAAATTTTAATTATAATATTACAAATTATTTAAAATTCTGCATTACTTCAATCCAGTTAGGTGATTTATACCGATATCAAGTGAAAACTATATATACAAGTCAAAAATTGAAAAGCTTAAAAGTTGTTTAACACCTAATACTTAAAAAATTTTTTTTTTTAAATGTATAAAATATTACATAACTTGCCCCCTGTTTGAAAGTATGGTCGAACATGCACAACATAATCAGAAAATAAAATTGATGACTGTAGTAAATTTAAATTCAACAGTCCTAAAATTAGATCATGGAGAACATTTTTCAATAATTTTAAGATTACCGAGTACTTAAAAGTTATATAAAAAAAGACGCTCACCATTGTTTCCTTAAATTATGTTTTAACAGATAAAGCATCTGTAGAACAACAGCAAAGGTATTGACAGATTTTATTATTGCTTGTCAAGTGATCTGATGGGGATAAGTGTGTAATCACCACTACCGTTTGTTTTAAAAATTCATTTCTGTTATTTTAAACTTAAAGTAACTAATTTTTTTTTTTTTCAAATCAGATACTAATTAAAAAAATGCGCCTTTATAAAAAAAAAAAATGTTATAATATCCCACAAAGTTTGAGAAAAGTATATTTTATTTTTGGAAGATTCTTTTTTTAAACCAAGAATCAACTTTTGTTTACAAATGTGTCAAAAATGGCCGATTTTGTCAGAGCAACCAAAGAGATTCCAATCAATATTATTTTAGGTACCAACACGAAACCCCCGGAAAATGAGCATAGCAGAATAATAAAAGTCCTTAAACTTGATGAAAACAAACTTTTATCGTCAAAATGTTTATTTCTTCATTAAGAGGAAAGAACAAAGTAATTTTTAATTATTTTTCAAAATTTTTCTGTTTTTTTTAGAGCATTCTAACTTTTGATTGAAAAATCTCGTTTCTCAGCATCAGCAGGTGTCCGACTAAATAACATTGCGGATTTTTGTGGATTTTTTTGTTAATGGCAGTCATTAATTTTGAAAATCTTGCAAAAATAACAATAATTGTCGGATTTTCATGAAACTTTCAGAAACTATTCACAAATGATGGCAATTATTATAAATATGTTTAATTTTTTTTAAGTCCTGGTAATTTTTTTTTTTTTATATTTATTGCCACCCCCATAATTAATTTAATGAAGACTCATTAAATTTTAATGGTGTTCCCTTATAGCGATTAATTAGTTAAAAGCACAAGGCTTTGAGGAAAGTAAATCATCTTTTCTTTTTTTTTGAGCTGAAACCCGTTGACCTTAAAATCGGCACTGAATTGTAACATACAAAACTCAAAAAAACAAAGATATTATTTAATCTAAAAAAGTTTTAATTGCTTTTACTTATTTGTATGACTATGGATAATATTTTCTGAAACCAAAAGACGTTTTCGATGAAAAATAAATTTTTACAACAATTATTTGTTTTTTCTTAAGTTATTTTATTGTTAAAATTTATGTGTATAGCTTAAAGTTGTAAAATATTTTAAAATTAATCAAAATACTGTTCCACTTACTCACTGGTATTAGTAAGTAGATAAATGTCATTTACATATTATAAAATAAAGCTGGTTACAACCAGAAAGTTGCTTCTACCTAAAAATCTAATATAACTTGTTTTTTTTTGTGTCCCAAAATAGCTTAAATTCAAATATACGGAAGACCGTGAGCGCCAGGGGAAACAATAGAAAGCCACGTGATTTGCGTGGGTATAAATGTCGTTCTCTGCTGTCAGTCAGCCTTTTAATTTCAATATGCACAACAGGTTTTCGATCAATTACTAAAATTCTGGACCTTTTAGGGCGACTTTATAGGAACCAGACCTGGCATGAACATCATTGAATAAATAAATAAATAAATGGACCGGCGGTGGGAAATACGTTAGATATGCGGCGACAAAAACAATGTCGTCTCTAGTGTTGCTGTCATCACCCGGGTCACGGGGTGTTAAAAACAAAACTCATCCAGCCACTGTTCAAACATAGGTTATCAAGCCCTAGTGAACCCTTTTTTTCACACTTTGCTTTTATCTGGGAGTGGTGGGTTTTATTACAACTTGTTCTAAGCTTTGCCGTTTTATTGCTGGCTGACCCTTGACCTAGACGTCAAAGTCAATTAGGTTTAATTTTCCTTATGGCTACTTTTTGGAAAAAAAAAAAACTTTTGGTTTCTAGTGGTTAGGAATTGCAGATAATAAATCTTTTGCCTTTTACTAAAGATTTCCGTGACCGGGTGTCAATTTTTTTTTAACCCTTGGCAGTCATATAATTGAAAATTAACAATTTATTTTGCCGCATTTTGAGTATTTTTTAGTATTATTTATTTATGTTCTTATTTTTATATTTTCTCAGTTATATTTTTCCATATAAAATATCAAAATTAATAAAGGGAAATACAAATAATACCATAAAATATAATAAATAAATGTATATATATTTTTTTACACTTAGCCTTTCATAAGAAAGGTACATACAATTTTAAAAAATCATTAGAAAGATGCATACAAATTAAATTAGATTAATTTATGTTCTTATTTTTATATTATCAGTTATAATAGTTAGTATATAATCTAAATAAAAAAAATCATAAAGGTGCATACAAATTAATAATTAGATTAATTATTAATTTAATTAGATTAATTTTTATGCACCTTTCTTATGAAATCTTTTCTCACTGGCAACAGTTAAAAATTTCCATAAAGCATCGTACACGTAACGATGGGAGAGCTAAGAAACAATTAAAAATTAGAACGCTGAAATTTTTGCTTCATAACTGGTTACGTAATTGGTTAAAAAAAAAAACTAAATTATATCCCTTTTGTACATCCGTACGGTGAATTAAGGTCGCGTAAGCTGTCAATACTTGATGACAACAGCTATCGACACCTCGTCAAGTGGCACGGATGTTAAGACCCGCTGTCTCTTTTTTTAAAGTACACTTTTCAGCGCATAAAGTAAGTAATGTTTTCTTTAAAAATATATTAAATAAACATTTAAATTTTAAATTTTGTAAAAATAATTTTTTTAAAATGTGTAACTGTTTTTTGGCAGAATTTTAAACGGAAAAATTAACTTTTGTTTATAAAATTGAAAAAAATGGCTGACTGTCGATTTTAAAAAAAAAAAAAAAAAAAAAAAAAACATGATTTTTAAACAACAATTTTGGACGTGCTCAAAATGATAAAAAAAATTTTAAAAATAATCAAAAAATACTTTGATCTTTCCTCTTTATCCTAACATAAACAGTTAGACAAATAAAAATTATTTTCGTCAAGTTTAAAGGCCTTTATTATCCTGCTATGCTCATTTTCCGGCGATTTCGTGTTGGTACCTAATTATTATTTCTATTTGTAATACACATTTTGCTTACTGGAAGTAGTAAATTTAATCATTTAGCTTTCAATTAAAGCTAAAAAGAAAGCTTCAAGAGTGCTTTTTCATTTTTAAAAAGCAATTTTAAACCTTACTGAAAATTTAGCGGAGATGCCTAATTAAAAGTAAGTGTTTCAAATCAGATTAATTAAACTTTACATCAACTATAAAGAGAATTACATTGTGCTGACGGTGAATGAAAAGCAGCAATTTCCACAAAAAAACAAACTTCCTCCCAGCCAATTTTTAAAATACAGCAAGTAATTTCCTTATTGGAAATATATTCCATTAGCTTGAAATTAAAAGTAAAACTAAAATAAAAGCAGAAAGCTTCAAGAAAATTAATTTTTTAAGGTACTTACAATAAAATAGGCAAATTGAAGGAAACATGACTACATTGGATGAACACAGGTACAAAAATAAGATTTATCAACTTTCACTTTGTCATTCTTCTGATCAAAAACATAACTGTGACGTCAGCACACGTGTCATCATATACCACTTGGGACTACTATTCTTTTAAGACAAGTACTTACAACATTCGATTTTCAAACTTTTCAAAAGTCTATACGAGTAAAACTGAAAAAAGTATTACTCTTATACACTTTTGGAGGATAAAAAAAAAAAAAAAAAAAAGTACCTATTTTTTCACCAAAAAGTTTTAGTTCCCACATGGACAGCAGGATCGATAAACTTGACAAACTGATAAAAAAAAAAACAAATGTAAATTGCAGAACAAACAATGTTAAGCAAGCTCAATCAGTGACATTATTTTTTCTTGGATCACGTTTACCCCCATCATCTACGCTAAAAAAAAAAAAAAAAAAATCGCTAATTTTCGAATTAATGAAGTTGGGAAAGACAAGAAGCAACGAGAAGCGAAGTTAAAACTATTCTATTTCCACTCACTTTCATTTCTCATCACGAACATATGTTTAAAAAAAGAAAAAAGAAAGAAAAGAAAGAAAAGAAAAAGCGGATTTTTTTTTTTAATTACCATTTTTGTTGCTTTCCGTATTTTTTTCTATGGAATGGTGAGGTGAACAAAATGCAAGTAAATTCAAACAAACAATTTTGGCTTACTTTCTCCTTGTCTAATAATTTAATTTTAAAAAATCACTTTAAATGAAGTAAAAAAAAAAAAAATCAATATTTAATGCTTTTTAATGGAATTAAATGTGAAAGTAACACTTATCTCATTCATATAGAATAGAATACATATGCACACATGAATGGATCCCCACCCACTTCCGGCGGTGACATTTCATGTCAATCCCGTTGTTCAGAGTACATATTACTACCCCCACCACAAGAGGAAAACCGAAATTACCCCGCCTTCATTTTTAAAAAATTTTATTGAGAACTAATTAATCACCTTTGATTAATAGAATCGATTCTTATTACATCGGCAAAGAAAAACTGATTAATTAAAATAAAAATCCAACCTTTTTGCGATGTGTGAAAAAGAAATCTTGCTTGCCACACAATTACTACGACTACTACTGGTCGATTTGCATAGAGTCATACTCAGGATTTTAATTCATCAGAATTTTAAATAGATCCCTGAATATTTTTCAAATAAAATGTTTAAACAAGTTTGTAGAAATAAAAAATAATAAAATAAATCAATAGAAAGAAAATGGATTTAAGAAGACGATGAGTGTGTGTGTGTGTGTGTGTGTGTGTGTGTGTGTGCAGTGTAGTTTTTAACTCGGCAGCCATAAAGGTTGGTTGGTCGTCGGTTGGCCTTTAAGCAATCATTCTCGTCTTGGAAAATATTTCCTTTTTCCCTCTAAGCACAATAAAATGACATATTTCAATATAAAGTACACTGAATTATTTTGTTTAAAGATCTGAAATTTTCCTTGACAGGATAAAAATAAATTTGATTTAAAATTAAAGAAAGAAAAAAAAAAAAAAAACTGGGCTTCATTCTATTTTTTTTTTAAACACTTTGACATTAAAAAAAATATCTCACACTAAAAATAATTTAGAGGCATCAATTTAATCATACATTTTGATTTTGACGAGTTTGGATTTTTCGAATTTATCTTAAACATTATTGATAAGAATTTTAGAGTCTGGTAGAAAATTAAATAACTGAAAATATTGTCATAAGAAGAAAAAAAAATAGAAAGAAAATCATGTCAAAGAATGCGTGGATTAAATAATAACGAAATCAGGACGATTTGTGGAAAATCATAGGAAAAAAAAATAAAAAAATTACAAAATAATGTTATCAACAATCAACCTGTGTCAAAAATTTATTTTCTAATTTTAAATTCTAATATCAAAAAGGCTTTTATTATTTTTTATTTTTTTTCTAGGATTTAAAATAAAAATTGGCGTCTTTATAAAAAAAAATGTTATCAAGTTGGATTTTTTTTAATGCGATGGAAACTTTTTTTTCCAGTTCTTAACGATCTTTTTTTTATTTATTTACTATATATATATATATAAATTGTTTTATTTTAAAATTTATTTTCATGGCAATAATTTTTTAATCATTCCAAATTAATCAACGTTTTGACAGGAAATAATTAACACTTTGTTACACGCAAGTTCAACCATATTTCTTCTCGAACACATTTTTTTCGTACAATAAATTTCCGTCTAATTTGGAATCTAATTTTTTAAATTAGATTTTTTCCACCGAAGTAAACATATTTTAAATAAATAAATCGAAATTAAAACGTTTACTTTAAAAGCTTACTTAGCAAACTAATGTAGCAAAATAAATTACTTGGAATCACTACTAAAACTATTATTCAACGTATTTCGTTGTTATTCTTTCATTTTTTAAAAATTTTATGTGCAATTTTCAATCAAGAAATTATCTGAAAAGTACACTAGAAGCAAAAAACATTTTTATAAAACAATCTCTTTTTATATCGATTCTTTTTTTTGCTTGACTAAGGAAAAAGAAAAAAAAAAAAGAAGCTCAGTTGAAACAAGAAAGGCTTTCGTCATCGTCGTCTTCCCCATCGTCGTTGGTATTTATTTAACTACATAAAAGTGAATGATTTATAAGATGAATACCTTTTCAAATCGCGATCGTAAATCTTTCTGCTCTCCTGCAGAATCAAGTCCTCTCTTTTCCAATTCGGAACGAAGATCTTCAATTGTTAAATCCATGGGATTCGGATAAGCAAAGCCGTAGCAAAGAACAATCGCTCGGCTTTGGAACCCGCGCCAGCCTCGATTTCACCTTTTCACCAAATTGCCTTTCCCTGGGTCACATTATTGCCGCTCATTTCCTCACAAACATTTTGAACAGACAAAATAAATAAATAAAAATTTAACATTTTTCTTAACTATTCACTCATTTTTGGGTTTCTGGCTAACAGCAGAAAATTAAACTTATTTTTTTTCTAAAAATTATTCAGGAAAAATAAATGAGGGTTAGCTCTGCATGATTTCTTTCTTTTTCTTTTTTTCACTTGTTAAAAAAATGCAAACCTTTTTTTTTTTTTTTTTCTCTCAGGCAAAAGTTAAATTTCCTATAAATTTCGAAAAGAAGTTACCGAAAAAAATTTTTCTTCATTGATTTCTTTTTGAAATTTATAGTATATTGTAACTATGTTAAATTTATTCTGATAAATTAGCTATCAAAGAAAATAGTTTGTTTTTTTTTGCCTCATTTATTTATTTTTTATATTCTAACTATCTCAAGTAACTGACACAGGCTTTTGGAAAGGAAATAAATCCCTATTATTTTTATTCACTAGAGAGATTTTGCATTCATTATGTTTGCTCTCAATAAATTTCAAAGATTGTAATAATCATCAATTCTTCCTTATGATACGAATCTGTCTCTCCATTGAACTGTGTATAATTCTACATTACCCAAAAACCAGAGACTGAATTCACAACTTCAAATGAACCGGGTGAACTTTGCCAGTACCTTTTTCCATTACTAGGCCATGTTCTAAAATCCGTAGAAAATCGCTCATTTACAACAGAGACTTGAAACAGGAAGACTGGCAGGTTAGCAGAAACAATGGGATGATAAATAAAGATAAAAATACTGGTCTGAATGAATTAATTTTTATAATTAATAATGATAACAATATGTTGACATAGACATTCACTTCAGACAAATTCCAAAAGTTAGTGGGTTACATTTTGAATGTTACAAGGTTTTGGTTTCATTTTTGTAGCCAACAATTAAACTCAGATACTCAAGTTGTTTTATTTAAAAAGTGAAATAAGAAAAACACAACTCTATCTTATGGTGATTTTTCCACACAGAAAAAATTTTAAAACTGGTCTCTTTGGTCTTTTACTCAGCATGTAATTGAAACAAATAATTGGTTTACAATAATTCACATGAAAAGAAGAAGTGTGTTATAATATAAAAGTTATTTTTAATAACAATAATATTAAAATTGCATGAGAAAAAAATTAAAATGTTGGAATTTTATAAAATAAAAATGAATAGAGAAACTATTTCAATAAAAGAAATATTCAAATTGTATGAAAAACTAAGAAAATGTTGAAATATGTAAAAATTAATATAATTTTTTTAATAAAACACTATTAAATTGTATGGAAACTAATTAAAATTAAAAAAAATTAGAATGTTACATAGTTAATGATAAAAATATGCAAAAATGAAGTCAGTTTAAACATTTTATGGCAAAGATTTATAAAAGAGACTCAGCTCTTATGTCAAACCAGCCAAATTGAAATTGCAAATGGGCATGATTTGATTAAATGTTAATTCTTGAGTTCAATGGAGATAAGAAGTATATGTCGCTTAAGAACTTGGGTTTTGATCTGATTGAAATCACTTGTTTGTTATATACTTTCACCGTAACATCACAAAGGAATAGTCAACCAGGATGTGAAAGCTTTGACAAAAAGGATTGACTGTCTTGGCATGGAAAGTCCATTGCTGCTACTGCGAAAGGATTTGACCACCTGGGCAAGAAAAGTTGTGACCTGGGATGATGAAAGACTACTTTTGCTACTACCATAACTATTTTATTGAAGAAAAAGGGAAAAGAAAGAACCCTTAAAAACCTGTGAGAATTCTCTTTAGAAAGATTGTCTTTTCTAAATTTATGAGTTTATTTCATTTGAATGTCTTTTCTAAATTTGTTTGAGTTTATCTCAAATTTGAGAACACCTGTTCTGAAACACTGAGTATTTTGTCTAAAGGGCACAGAGAACCAGACTGCCCAAGATAGGTTACCTTTCTCACCCCCACCCCCTTGAACTTTAGATGTTGAATAATTTTTTAACTTTTTGAAGTAAATTTTTTGTTGTTAAGAAATTGATTTATATGAACAATAGTTCCTTCGTTGTTAAGGCAAAATATTTATTTTACATGAACTGTTGTTTTATAAGAGAAAAAAGAATTGTATTTTGAAAGAACTGTTAACCTGCCTTGGTAGTTTGAAATACACAAGGGAAATTTTGTGCAAGGTTTATAATGTTACTTGAATTTTTTACATTATTCAGACTGTTATCCTCATCTTCATTGCCATATTCACAACATTTCAGCCTTCTTCAGGTGATTGGAATTTTGAACCAAACCCTTTATTTCGTCCACTGGGGTAGATTGTTCTAGTTCTACATGCCATGCCTCTTCCAGATGTCTCAGTTATTTCCCTTTAACTGAACTCTCCAAGTTTTGGTTCACCACTGCTGAAGTGGATAAAGATGTTGGTTAAATCCAGTGACTAGACCCATGGAATTGTGAGTTCAATACCAGGCTACACTTGTGGTGAACCAAAACTTGGAAAGTTGAGTTAAAGGGAAATAACTGAGACATCCAGAAGAGGCAAAACAATCTACCCTGGTGGACAAATTGAAGGGTTTGGTTTGAAATTCCAATCATCTGAAGAAGGCTGAAGTGTACAACAGTCGAAACGTTGTAAATATGGCAATGAAGATGTGGATAACAGTCTGAATAATGTATTAATGCAAGTAATCATAATACCTCTTCTCAGAGATATAGACGGCCTATATTGTATTTTGTATATTGTAAAAATATTATTTTAATAAATGTTTATTTCTTTTCAAATTTCACTTCAATTTCAAAAGTCGTATCTTTTTTGTTAGTGCCTTTAAAAGTATTTGTAATGGGAAGGATAAGAGATTTGAAATTCTTTGTTTTTGATAATCTTCTTTGCATTTGTGGTAATCTTGTTAAATGTCTTATTCTTTCATTTCTTAGGATAAATTTTGAACAAAAATTTGTTTAACCTAGAGAAGCAAAAGCTATAGTGTAAGTGTTAGCAGAGAAGACATTTAATTCCATATCCCACTCTCACACCAGTTCTATACACAGGTTCAGAGAACATCAAAGAAGTGAGTGAAACAAGATTGAGGAGTAATGGGTGAGTGAGAGAGAAAAGAGGAAAAAAAGCAGTGGTGTTAGCTTTTGAAGCTGGATGTAGACTGTGGTGCTGATACTTTCTATAAGAAAATCATTGAATAATTGAATTTACAAGTAAATAACTTTTAAATATGTCATTATTTTTTGATTTAATTATTTTTTCAGATTTCTCTCATATCTATGAGCAATCATCATCGACTGATTTCAAAGTCATTTTTATTTAATGGATTTTAGATATTGTTGCGGACCCTCTGGAAGTGGGGGTGGCGATGTTATATGGCCCAAGCACTCAAATAAGTATGAGGTCACAATTTTTTAATTAAAGACATGAAATCTGACAGGTGAAGCAAAATGGACAACAGAATGAGGATATTTAAGATTAATACAAAATTTATTTACAATACAGACTAGAGTATGTGAGTCCAATGAAGGTGTTGAAAGGGCAGGTCAAAATCAATTGCCAGTGCTGGTTGTTGTTGCTCTGATACCTGCTGATATCCGTTAAATTCGTTGTCCAGCCAATGTCCAGTGTTGGCTTTGTAGCAAAGAGTTATAATTATGTACACTTATATAAATAAATATATTATGCAGAATTATAACCATAGTGGGATAGGTTATTACAGTCTGCAACAATATGCATGCCACAAGTCAGCACTGATGTGTAGTAGGAAGTTTGGGGCTGTAGTGATCAGGTACGTTAACAATCAACCAGGTGTGTTAGATTGATGTCTGAAGGAGTAGGGACAGTCTAGAAGTCGAGGCTCTCATGAGCATGTCTGTTTATACCATCTATTGTGTGGGTTAGGTTGAAGTAAGTGATAATGGAAGCAGGGACCAGAGTGTAACCATAAGTAGTAAAGTCAGGAATTCCAGATGAAAGAGTCCAAGGTAGACAGGAGCAGCAAAGGCTACAGATGTAAGATGCAGAAAGGAAGTAGGGGAAAGAGTGTGCTGGTAGTAAGAATAGATAAGAAAGCCCAACTATCCAATTGGCAGATCCTTTGTAATTTATATAAAGAGAGTGTAACAACAAACACAGATGTTGCAAAATATTAAAAATCTCAAGAAAAAAATTAGCAGAAATTTGCTACAAAATATGAAGATATAAAATGGTCATAAAGTGTATTACGACTAGGTTCATAACACAGCAAGAACTAAAAAGTAATTAGGACAATTATGAAACTAAATGAAATTAAATTGCAAGGTGTGTGTTGGAAAAATGAGGAAGAAAGTTCAAGGTCAAAGTGCCTGCCTTGGTCAAGTGTACAGAGTAGCAAGGGCTATGATAATATCAAGATCAATTATGGGTGTTACAACATTTTGCAGTTACTGCCTGCAATTACTTCTGCTGATAAAGCAGACTGCTTTGCTTGTAAATCCTCTTCCAATTATACTCTTGACTCATCTGGAGTATCTTTGCTTGGTTTGCCAATTAGAACTGAGTCTCCCTTTTGTGGTATGCATACAACTCCATCTATGGTTTCTACTATCATCTTTTATCAGGATCTGAACAAAGCATGTGGACTTGATAGTATCCCTGCAGTAGTCTTAAAGAAATATGCTCCTGAAATGGTTACTGTTCTCTTTAAACTCTACAATAAATGCTTTACTGCTTCTTGATTCCATGGCTGTTGGAAATCCTTTTCTGTGGTCTCTGCTTTTAAGAACTTAGGCAAACCATCTGATCTTTCTAACTAGCAGTCTATTAGGCTTTTACCTCTTTTTGACAAAGGACTAAAGGCTTGAATCATCCCTGAATTGGTTATCTGCCCTCACAGGGTTTTCTTTTAGATTCTCTAGATCAACTACTGGTATATTAATGGTTATTGCTGAAAGATAAGATTTAAATAAGAAAGGTGAAGCTTGTGCTATTGCATTAGATATCTCAAAGGCATTTGATTCGGTTTTTCCTGCTGGTCTTGACAAGTTAAAAAGTTATGTTATTTCTACAAAATGTATTGATTTGATTCTTTCTTATCAAATTGTAAAATGAAAGTTATCTTGAGTGGCCATTCTTCTAGATCTTTTTGTATTAATGTGGGTGTTCCTCAGACATATGTTGTTCATAATTCTCATCAATGACCTTCATGATTGTAATGATATTGCCTATTATTTTGTTCTGGATTTGCAAAACTTCAATCTGCTTTTTCAATGTACTAACATGCAAGCACATTATCAATAATATACGCCATGACAGTCCATTATTCATAACTATCACATGTGTTCAGGTTATCATTATCTATCAATATACATACATGCACAATACACCATAACATGGTGGCAGCAAGACTGCATTATACAATAAGCAACCCTACAAAATCACAATACCAAAATAAAACAGTGAGTACAAACAGCAGTACATTATTTTTAACCATTCATGTTACACTAATTCTTGCTTGCTTATGCCACAGCAAGCTTACAATATAACCACTACTAATAGGCAGATATCATGTCTACAGTGTCAATACAAGTACCTACTCTTGACTGAAGCTTGCAAACATTGCCAAGTCATTCAAACTATTTTGGAAATGTATAGAGTTCTACTTCACCATCAAGGCTACAAAACACGAAGACAAGGTGCCACTAATTCTTCTCACAGTCGGCAAATAAGGCCTACACTGATACAACAGTTGGTCGATGACAGACAACGACTGCAAGGGCTCACAAAAAATATTCTCTGCCTTCATGGAGCAGCTTGAACCAGCAACCAACTACCATGTCTGTAGGCTTGAACTTAGCAAATACCAACAAAAGTCAACAAAAACAACGGATATCTTTGTTAACAGATGTCGACTGCTAGCAAAGAAATGCAACTTCAATGCCAACAAAGTAAACAAACGCCTTGTTGAGTTACTAATCACCAGTACACCTATACATGAACTACAAAAAAAAAACTGTTGAATAAACTAAAGGGGCTATTGTCGAACAATCACATGGTCAAGATAAACACTCAGTTGTGGAGCAAGCTGAGTGAAAGAGAGCTATTTATAGTGCATGGAGCATCTCATTGTGCTAAAGTGGGATAGTCCATTGCTTGGGCTGTGATTGGCTGCTGGTACCTGAGTGGAGGTATTTCTATATAAATACCAGCTTGATTCATCAGTTAGTTTGCAGGGTTTGTATTAAGTTCTGTGGACGGGAAGTCTACGGAAGATCCAAGAAACTTTCCCCGAGCACCAGGGGTGATTACATGTATACGAGATACAGGGAAGCACCTGAAGGTTTGGGCCCACTTGCAAGAGGCCAAGGATGCCTTCCCTGAGATCCGGATGGCGCAGACAGGCACACCAAACTTAAAAAAATTATTCACCTACTGTGCAGGGAGGGTCCCAGTATGTCTCCACCCCTCTCTTTACAGGGTTTTAAAATTAACGTACCCCATGGATGTCGGCGGGATTGTCTCGGATGGACGGATGACGTCAGAGATGGGTACAGGGAGCCTGGGACAATCCGTCGGGGTCCTTACACCCGCAGATTTCCGGCCCGTATGTGAGTAGGTTTTTGCTCTGACTCTTTTTTTCTCTTTGCAGGCCTAGAAAATGGAAACCAAGTTAGCGACGTTAAATGTGAAGGGCTTAAGGGATCGGGGTAAGGCTGCCCGCCTGCTCCGGGACCTTCTGTCCCTGGATGTGGATGTTGCCGCGATCGAAGAGACACACTTTGTTTGCAGTGCCGATGCGTGTGTGCTGGAGAACGACTTTGTCGTCTATTCAGCATATGGGGACCGGTTTGCCAGAGGGGTTTCTTTGCTTGTCAGACGGACTCTTGATGCGAAGGTGGACCTTGTGCATACCGATGCCGAGGGCCGGTTGATCGTGGCCGATATTGCCGTGAAAAGTGGTTCGTTCCGAGTCGTTGCGGTTTATGCGCCCAACGACCGGGAGGAGCGGGTCTCGTTTTTTCGGCGGTTGGGGCCGTTCCTAGTGGATTCAACGCGCCTAGTTTTAATGGGGGACTGGAATGCCATCCTGGACCCCAAGTTAGACAGGGGGCGGGGAGCTAGCGGGAGAAGGGGCGATCGTAGCCTGGTTGATCTGATCGACGATTATGGTCTCGTCGATAGATACCGGGTCGATCATCCCGGGGGGAAAATGTGGACGTGGGCTCTTAATTGGCCTTTTGACAAGGTAGTTAGCTACCTTGACAGAATGTTAGTTAGAAGAGCCGACATAGATCTACTAGATTGCCCTACGTTCCACTGGGTAGGCTATTCGGACCACAAACTCGTTTGTGCCCGGGTGGCGTTAGACTGTAGGCCTAGAATGGCTGGTTACTGGAAGTTCAATCTGTCCTTACTGGACAGGGAGGACTTTCGGGAACAGCTAATTAGACTAGTGCAGCGGGAGCTAGTGGGGGCGGTTATCGGGAATAAGTGGTGGGAACGCCTTAAGTGTAGGATTAGGTCCTTCACCACTGATTTCAGCAAACGGCTCGCTCTAGATAGAGCTGATAAGGTGAAGACACTCAAGTCTAGTTATTCCCGGGCGGTGGCTGGGGGGGATCCCCTAGAGATAGCCTTAGCTAAGGAGGCCCTGGATCGTTCGAATAGCGAGCGGTACATGGGCCAGGTAATTAGACATAAGTTAAGCAAGATGTCTTCCGAAGCTGTGAATTTGGGCGCAGATCTGCGCAGGGAAGAGGTCCGTCGAGGTGGCGATCGTTACATTCGTGAAGTCGAATCCCCGGAGGGGCGTACTCTTCGGGCCACTGACGACATGTGCGAGGCGTTTCGGCGCCATTTCGAGAGCCGGTTTACCAAGGAGCCTGGTCTCCGTGAGGAGGAGTTTCGTAGCTATTTGGCTGACTTTCCTCGGCTTTTGCCGACTGAAGCGGCTAGCTGCGAGGGAGAGATCACGGAGGGCGAAGTCTACGCGGTTTTGAAGAAGGTCGGCAGAGGCAAGTCGCCCGGTCTGGATGGTTTGCCCTATGAATTGTACTTGAGGCTGTCGCACATCTTTGTTCCGATTTTGACTGCAGTGTTCAACAACTGGTTTCGGTCGGGGTCCATCCCCAATCGGATCACCAGGGGCGTGATCACTCTGTTGAAAAAGGGCAAAGGTGGTGGGGGGAAACTAGATGACTACAGGCCCATAACTCTGCTAAACACAGAGTTAAAGATTATGGCCAAGATCCTGCAGGAGCGTTTGCAGTCAGTTGCCGAGTCTCTGTTGGGACCCGAGCAGACTTGTTCTGTGAGGGGCCGAACAATTCAGAGCAACCTGCATCTGATCCGCACGATCATAGAGGGTGTAAAAGACGACGAGCAAGCCGCGCTGATCAATTTGGATCAGTCCAAGGCATTTGATAGGGTCGACCATCGCTACCTTGCTACTGTCCTGCAGGCCGCTGGATTCGCACCCAACTTCTGCCGCTGGATTAGCCTCCTGTATCGCTCCCCCAGTGCTGTGGTACAGGTGAACGGAAGGTTGTCGGACGCGTTCGTGCTGTCTAGGTCGGTTCGTCAGGGTTGTCCGCTGTCGCCTCTCCTTTATGCTTTGGCGTTGGAGCCTCTCCTTCGCCGGCTGAAGGACGAGACCGGCAGTCCGGCCCTACGCGGAATCGCCGTTCCTGGAGGGGCTCGAGCCAGGGTTTCCGCGTACGCCGATGACGTATCTGCTTTCGTGTCGTCCCGGGACGATATCGAGGCGGTACAGAAGGCGCTTGACCGGTACGAGAAGGTGACAGGGGCCAAGATAAACCGCGACAAGTCTTCCGGCTTGCGGTTAGGTGCCTGGAAGGGGGTCGCTCTTCCGGGCCGCTTCGGTTGGACGGATGGACCTGTCCGCATTCTTGGAGTGTGGTTTGGACCGGACCTCCAGCTGGAGAAGAATTGGTCTGAAGTACTTGCAAAGGTCGGTTCTGCCGGCAAGACTTGGAATCGACGGCGGTTGTCCGTGAAGGGCAGGGCGGAGGTGTGTGTTACATACATTTTCCCCCTGATTCTTTATCGATTGTCTGTACTTCCTCTCTGTGGGACCCATTGGAAGGCGCTCGAGCGATCGCTATCCTCCATTTTATGGAGGGGACGCGTGAACAGGGTCGACAGACGAGTCTGCACTAAACGTCCGTGTCATGGGGGGCTGGGAATGCCGCACCTCTTGAGTCACGTCCGTGCCTCTAGGTTGGCTTTCCTACGCCGCGCATTGACTGGGAGAGATCCGATTCTGGAGGGGATTGTTAGGGACGCCTTCCCTAGCCTTACCATCAGTCCCCCCATCTCGAGGGTTGAGCGCCGTCGTAAACCCCGGGACGAGTCGGATTTCATCCGCGAGTGTCGGTCGGCCTTGAGGGCCATTCCCCGGTCCAGTGACCTGTCACGGCCTAGGAAGGTCTTCTATCGTGGATTAGTGGAGGGGCCCGCGAAGGATTCCCTACGTGATACGCTCGGCTTGTCGGAGGAGGAGTTTCGCTCCTACTGGTCTTGGGCGCCAGCGGCGGATTACCTCAGTAACCCTGAGTTTTCGCTTACCTGGCGATTGGCTCGGAATCGGCTGCCTCTCAACGACAAGGCTTTCATATGGGGTTTGGCGGATTTGCCAGACTGTGAACGGTGTGGTCTTGGCTTAGAAGAAACGGCTGCGCACGCCTTCTACCATTGCCCCCGGGTCCGCCCCTTATGGGACCATGTCGGCGAGCTGACGGCTCGTCTCGCTCCCGAACAGCTTGTGTCCATTGATCGCGCATACGCGTGTGACAATGTGTCGCCCCCGTATTCCGGGGTGAAACGAATGGTGTTTCTGACGCTGCTGGCCACGGCTCGAATGGTGATTTGGACGACGCGAAAGGAGGAAGGCTTGCGGGGCAACCGTCTTTCTCATCAGCATCTAATCCTATTCTTTGAGCATCAGCTCAAGATGAAGATTAGATCTGATAGAAAACGATTGCATTCGACAGTCTTTAGCGAAAGGTGGGTAAAAGAGGCGAGCTTGGTTCGTGTGACCGGGGCTAGCCTTGATTTTCTCTTCTAGGTCAACCTATTGCACATCGGGGTGGCTTCCTGTGGAACCCTCCCCTTGGTTAGGTTAGACAAGCTTCAGTGTACCTAGTTAATGTGAGTAAATGTTGTTCCTGGCCTGTATCCCGGCTGCTCTTTGGTTATGGTCCAAGTCGAGATTCCCAACCTCCCCAGTTTGTTTTGGCCCCCCCTTTTTTATCTCGACTGGGTCAGCTTTACATTTTCCCATTCCGGCATAATATTTTCTCCGCTTTCCCACTCCCTTAGCGAGAGCGTCTCTTGATTCTGTCCCCTGGGCAGAATACAGCGGCCTCTCTGTTTTTGAGGGTTGGACGGTCCCTACTAACATGTGTTATGTTTAGTTTGTATTTTGTGTTTATTTTTATTTATTATTGGGTTCACCTCCCTCCCCTTGCATTCTATCATTATTAGAATTTTATGTATATCATTTATGTATCATCAAATTTTTATGGATTGGGGCGCGTTTTGGTAGGTTCCCTTGGAGTGGATGTGGTATTATGGTGGTTGGAGGATTGAACGGTGATGGATGAGTTCTTGTGGTGAATGAGTAAATTGTAATGTATGAATGGGTCGTGAGTCAGATTAGCTAGGTATAAGATAGTAAGTGTTGACCAGCCTTCCCCCCCCCCTTTTTGGCCTTGTGCCACAATTGTAACCTTTGTTGCAATAAATCCTCAGGGTTTGTATTAAGTTCTGTGGACGGGAAGTCTACGGAAGATCCAAGAAACTTTCCCCGAGCACCAGGGGTGATTACATGTATACGAGATACAGGGAAGCACCTGAAGGTTTGGGCCCACTTGCAAGAGGCCAAGGATGCCTTCCCTGAGATCCGGATGGCGCAGACAGGCACACCAAACTTGAAAAAATTATTCACCTACTGTGCAGGGAGGGTCCCAGTATGTCTCCACCCCTCTCTTTACAGGGTTTTAAAATTAACGTACCCCATGGATGTCGGCGGGATTGTCTCGGATGGACGGATGACGTCAGAGATGGGTACAGGGAGCCTGGGACAATCCGTCGGGGTCCTTACACCCGCAGATTTCCGGCCCGTATGT
Organism: Acanthosepion lycidas; assembly: GCA_963932145.1. Lineage (NCBI taxonomy): Eukaryota > Metazoa > Mollusca > Cephalopoda > Sepiida > Sepiidae > Acanthosepion > Acanthosepion lycidas. Next base: position 82,745,171 of record OZ010606.1, read on the forward strand.
GAGTAGGTTTTTGCTCTGACTCTTTTTTTCTCTTTGCAGGCCTAGAAAATGGAAACCAAGTTAGCGACGTTAAATGTGAAGGGCTTAAGGGATCGGGGTAAGGCTGCCCGCCTGCTCCGGGACCTTCTGTCCCTGGATGTGGATGTTGCCGCGATCGAAGAGACACACTTTGTTTGCAGTGCCGATGCGTGTGTGCTGGAGAACGACTTTGTCGTCTATTCAGCATATGGGGACCGGTTTGCCAGAGGGGTTTCTTTGCTTGTCAGACGGACTCTTGATGCGAAGGTGGACCTTGTGCATACCGATGCCGAGGGCCGGTTGATCGTGGCCGATATTGCCGTGAAAAGTGGTTCGTTCCGAGTCGTTGCGGTTTATGCGCCCAACGACCGGGAGGAGCGGGTCTCGTTTTTTCGGCGGTTGGGGCCGTTCCTAGTGGATTCAACGCGCCTAGTTTTAATGGGGGACTGGAATGCCATCCTGGACCCCAAGTTAGACAGGGGGCGGGGAGCTAGCGGGAGAAGGGGCGATCGTAGCCTGGTTGATCTGATCGACGATTATGGTCTCGTCGATAGATACCGGGTCGATCATCCCGGGGGGAAAATGTGGACGTGGGCTCTTAATTGGCCTTTTGACAAGGTAGTTAGCTACCTTGACAGAATGTTAGTTAGAAGAGCCGACATAGATCTACTAGATTGCCCTACGTTCCACTGGGTAGGCTATTCGGACCACAAACTCGTTCGTGCCCGGGTGGCGTTAGACTGTAGGCCTAGAATGGCTGGGTACTGGAAGTTCAATCTGTCCTTACTGGACAGGGAGGACTTTCGGGAACAGCTAATTAGACTAGTGCAGCGGGAGCTAGTGGGGGCGGTTATCGGGAATAAGTGGTGGGAACGCCTTAAGTGTAGGATTAGGTCCTTCACCACTAATTTCAGCAAACAGCTCGCTCTAGATAGAGCTGATAAGGTGAAGACACTCAAGTCTAGTTATTCCCGGGCGGTGGCTGGGGGGGATCCCCTAGAGATAGCCTTAGCTAAGGAGGCCCTGGATCGTTCGAATAGCGAGCGGTACATGGGCCAGGTAATTAGACATAAGTTAAGCAAGATGTCTTCCGAAGCTGTGAATTTGGGCGCAGATCTGCGCAGGGAAGAGGTCCGTCGAGGTGGCGATCGTTACATTCGTGAAGTCGAATCCCCGGAGGGGCGTACTCTTCGGGCCACTGACGACATGTGCGAGGCGTTTCGGCGCCATTTCGAGAGCCGGTTTACCAAGGAGCCTGGTCTCCGTGAGGAGGAGTTTCGTAGCTATTTGGCTGACTTTCCTCGGCTTTTGCCGACTGAAGCGGCTAGCTGCGAGGGAGAGATCACGGAGGGCGAAGTCTACGCGGTTTTGAAGAAGGTCGGCAGAGGCAAGTCGCCCGGTCTGGATGGTTTGCCCTATGAATTGTACTTGAGGCTGTCGCACATCTTTGTTCCGATTTTGACTGCAGTGTTCAACAACTGGTTTCGGTCGGGGTCCATCCCCAATCGGATCACCAGGGGCGTGATCACTCTGTTGAAAAAGGGCAAAGGTGGTGGGGGGAAACTAGATGACTACAGGCCCATAACTCTGCTAAACACAGAGTTAAAGATTATGGCCAAGATCCTGCAGGAGCGTTTGCAGTCAGTTGCCGAGTCTCTGTTGGGACCTGAGCAGACTTGTTCTGTGAGGGGCCGAACAATTCAGAGCAACCTGCATCTGATCCGCACGATCATAGAGGGTGTAAAAGACGACGAGCAAGCCGCGCTGATCAATTTGGATCAGTCCAAGGCATTTGATAGGGTCGACCATCGCTACCTTGCTACTGTCCTGCAGGCCGCTGGATTCGCACCCAACTTCTGCCGCTGGATTAGCCTCCTGTATCGCTCCCCCAGTGCTGTGGTACAGGTGAACGGAAGGTTGTCGGACGCGTTCGTGCTGTCTAGGTCGGTTCGTCAGGGTTGTCCGCTGTCGCCTCTCCTTTATGCTTTGGCGTTGGAGCCTCTCCTTCGCCGGCTGAAGGACGAGACCGGCAGTCCGGCCCTACGCGGAATCGCCGTTCCTGGAGGGGCTCGAGCCAGGGTTTCCGCGTACGCCGATGACGTATCTGCTTTCGTGTCGTCCCGGGACGATATCGAGGCGGTACAGAAGGCGCTTGACCGGTACGAGAAGGTGACAGGGGCCAAGATAAACCGCGACAAGTCTTCCGGCTTGCGGTTAGGTGCCTGGAAGGGGGTCGCTCTTCCGGGCCGCTTCGGTTGGACGGATGGACCTGTCCGCATTCTTGGAGTGTGGTTTGGACCGGACCTCCAGCTGGAGAAGAATTGGTCTGAAGTACTTGCAAAGGTCGGTTCTGCCGGCAAGACTTGGAATCGACGGCGGTTGTCCGTGAAGGGCAGGGCGGAGGTGTGTGTTACATACATTTTCCCCCTGATTCTTTATCGATTGTCTGTACTTCCTCTCTGTGGGACCCATTGGAAGGCGCTCGAGCGATCGCTATCCTCCATTTTATGGAGGGGACGCGTGAACAGGGTCGACAGACGAGTCTGCACTAAACGTCCGTGTCATGGGGGGCTGGGAATGCCGCACCTCTTGAGTCACGTCCGTGCCTCTAGGTTGGCTTTCCTACGCCGCGCATTGACTGGGAGAGATCCGATTCTGGAGGGGATTGTTAGGGACGCCTTCCCTAGCCTTACCATCAGTCCCCCCATCTCGAGGGTTGAGCGCCGTCGTAAACCCCGGGACGAGTCGGATTTCATCCGCGAGTGTCGGTCGGCCTTGAGGGCCATTCCCCGGTCCAGTGACCTGTCACGGCCTAGGAAGGTCTTCTATCGTGGATTAGTGGAGGGGCCCGCGAAGGATTCCCTACGTGATACGCTCGGCTTGTCGGAGGAGGAGTTTCGCTCCTACTGGTCTTGGGCGCCAGCGGCGGACTACCTCAGTAACCCTGAGTTTTCGCTTACCTGGCGATTGGCTCGGAATCGGCTGCCTCTCAACGACAAGGCTTTCATATGGGGTTTGGCGGATTTGCCAGACTGTGAACGGTGCGGTCTTGGCTTAGAAGAAACGGCTGCGCACGCCTTCTACCATTGCCCCCGGGTCCGCCCCTTATGGGACCATGTCGGCGAGCTGACGGCTCGTCTCGCTCCCGAACAGCTTGTGTCCATTGATCGCGCATACGCGTGTGACAATGTGTCGCCCCCGTATTCCGGGGTGAAACGAATGGTGTTTCTGACGCTGCTGGCCACGGCTCGAATGGTGATTTGGACGACGCGAAAGGAGGAAGGCTTGCGGGGCAACCGTCTTTCTCATCAGCATCTAATCCTATTCTTTGAGCATCAGCTCAAGATGAAGATTAGATCTGATAGAAAACGATTGCATTCGACAGTCTTTAGCGAAAGGTGGGTAAAAGAGGCGAGCTTGGTTCGTGTGACCGGGGCTAGCCTTGATTTTCTCTTCTAGGTCAACCTATTGCACATCGGGGTGGCTTCCTGTGGAACCCTCCCCTTGGTTAGGTTAGACAAGCTTCAGTGTACCTAGTTAATGTGAGTAAATGTTGTTCCTGGCCTGTATCCCGGCTGCTCTTTGGTTATGGTCCAAGTCGAGATTCCCAACCTCCCCAGTTTGTTTTGGCCCCCCCTTTTTTATCTCGACTGGGTCAGCTTTACATTTTCCCATTCCGGCATAATATTTTCTCCGCTTTCCCACTCCCTTAGCGAGAGCGTCTCTTGATTCTGTCCCCTGGGCAGAATACAGCGGCCTCTCTGTTTTTGAGGGTTGGACGGTCCCTACTAACATGTGTTATGTTTAGTTTGTATTTTGTGTTTATTTTTATTTATTATTGGGTTCACCTCCCTCCCCTTGCATTCTATCATTATTAGAATTTTATGTATATCATTTATGTATCATCAAATTTTTATGGATTGGGGCGCGTTTTGGTAGGTTCCCTTGGAGTGGATGTGGTATTATGGTGGTTGGAGGATTGAACGGTGATGGATGAGTGCTTGTGGTGAATGAGTAAATTGTAATGTATGAATGGGTCGTGAGTCAGATTAGCTAGGTATAAGATAGTAAGTGTTGACCAGCCTTTTCCCCCTCCCCTTTTTGGCCTTGTGCCACAATTGTAACCTTTGTTGCAATAAATCCTCAGGGTTTGTATTAAGTTACAACCTGCTTTATTTTTGTCTGCCAGCTGGATGCTAGCTGGGACTCTTACGCCAGTAAGTGTTGTTCATTGTATTGTTATTCTACAGCTACAAAATCAAAGAGGCTCTTAAATTAGCCTGTTCACATGAAGCATCAGTGGTATATGTCAGTGAACTTCACCAACTACAAGGATCATCACAAATAGCCACCATAAACTGTGGTACCCACCAATGTCAAGGGAGTGATAGAAGATATGGACTGGCTTGCAAATATTGTGGATGTTACCACCGTTTTGGCAAAGAACATTGTCCTGCCAAGAATGACACATGCAACACATGTGGTAAAGTAGGCCACTGGGCTACAGTCTGCATCTCAGGGAAACACAAGACCAAGAGACGACAAGGGAAACCCTGGTCTAACGGTCATAGCTAGTTGAGACACTAGGAGTTTGGCAGGAAAGTTGAGAGTATTGCCAAACATGACAACCAAGCCATGACCGACATAGACACAGTGATGGAAAACCTCACTCTTAGCTCCATCAAAACCAACAGTAGAAAATCACCAAATACAAAAGGCCCTTGAAATGAGGCATTTGTTGATTTGAACATCAAGTTGATAGACCAACCAGGCACTCATGCTTTCAACCTGAAGTTAGATACAGGAGCACAAGCAAACACACTGCCTATCCACATATTCCACAAGATGTTCCCCACCAGTATAGACAAAGCTGGAAATCCAATTATCGATCACTCATTTCAACACAATGCTTACTAACAGCATACAACAACATGAAGATAAACTGTTACAGAACCACAAACCTCACATGCAAATACAAGAACTCTCCTATGACTGGATACCCAATTCTATGTGGTTGATATTCCAGGAGCAGCCATACTGGGCCTGCCAACATCGGTAGCACTTAAAGTAATGACAATGAACTGTGCTATATCAGTCCAGCAACAACCCATCAACAGTGTAGCTAACCTAATGCACTTCTACCCTGACAGATTTGACCATATTGATGAATTTCAAAGGACTCACCAGCTCGCTGTTAACCCCAATGTGCCATGCCACATAGATTCACTGAGAAGAACACTGATAGACATGCGCAAAAAAATCAGAGCCGAGCTTGACAAGATGGAATCACAAGGAGTTGTTCACCATATTGGAGAACCTACAAAATGTAAGCTCTCTTACATATGTCACCAAACCTGACAACACAATAAGAGTCTCCCTCAAACCATGAGCACTAAACAAAGCTCCCATCCTGGGTATGACATTAAACTACATCTGTGTTCTAGGTAAGACAATAAACTACGTCCAACAGCAAGGCCTCTAATCGGGAGGTTTTGAGGAGCATGGAACCACCACTTAATTGCTGGGGTTCCCATATCCACCCTGACCCAGGGTGGTATCACCTGTTAGGGTCCCAGCTATGGGCAAATAGTTGACATCCAAACTTGTGTAAAAATAGGTTTTAATACCAGAAATATTTTGTAATAAAAAAAAATATTACCAGCAATAATTTTTGAAGAAAAATTATTATCAGCAATACTTTAAAAAAAGAAGTACTAACAATACAAACAGCTATACATTCTTTGAAAAAATATGACCAGCTATAGATTTCTTCAAGGAAAAATATTCCCAGAAATAGATTTTTGAAGAAAAACATTACCAGCAATAAAAATTTTGTTGGCATTAAATAACCCATTGAGGTTGATATGTTGTAAAACAAACTAAACCAAACCTAAACAAAGCTCTCGTATGGCCATACCACCAAATCCCGACCATCAAAGAACTCAACCATTGATTTGCAGGAGCAAAATTCTTCTCAAAGTGAGAAGTGCTCTGAAGCATGTGGTATAGTTGATGATATCACCATATATGGGTCAATAGAACATGATGAAAACCTAAAAGAAAAACCTAAAGCCTTTTATGGAGGTCGTTACCGAAGAGGACCTTACCCTGAACTCAGAAAAATGTAATATAAAACACTGGGAAATCTCCTATGGAAACCTGTACACACATACTGGGTTGAAACCTGACCCAGCAAAGGTATATGACCTACTGGAGATGTCAGAACCATGTAACAAAACAGAAGTGTAAAAGTTCTTGGGTGTGATGATATATTTATCTTGCTTCATCAAGGACTTCAGCTCCAAAACCGCCATGTTGCGTAACCTGTTACACAAGGACTCTGATTTTCAATGGGAACCACATCACCAGAAAGTGCTCAAAGATCTAAAGAGAGAAGTATCTGAAATGTCTCTGTTTCACTATTTTGACCCCAAACTTCCAATTTACATGCACTGTGATGCAAGTATACATGAAATGGATGCAGCTCTGCTACAACCGGATTCAGGTGGCAATTGCCTGTTGTGTATGCTAGCAAGAACTTAACACAAATGAAACAAAGATATGCATGTATCAAGCACAAACTACTGGCCATCGTATTTGGCACACAGAGATTCCACACATACCTATATGGCCACAATTTCCAAGTCGTCACTGACCATAAACCCCTTACGATGATTATTGACAAACCGCACACCTCAGCCCCGATATGCCTACAATGAATGCTCATACAACTTCAGGGGTACAACTCCAAACTCACCTATAACAAAGGATGTGACAATGTCTTGGCTGATGGGCTGTCATGCCTACCATCATCCGGTAATTTGGACCCTATTGATGTTCAGGTTGATACTGTTTGTTTCTCCACTGATCACATTGAACAACTGAGAAACTGTACAACAGTAGATCCTTTGCTGAACCAGCTGAGAGGTACCATCATCATGGGATGGCCTGAGACAATCAAGAAGCTGCCTACTGACATCAGAGTGTTCTGGGGTCTAAGAGACCAGATCTCAATTGATGATGGTCTTATCCTCAAAGGACAACAAATTGTCATTCCTCAGACACTTTAAGAAGACATTCTAAAACAGATTCATACCGCTCATTTAGGACAGGAGAAAACCAAATTTCTCACCAAAGACACTGTCTACTGGATAAACATAAACAGAGACAGCAAACAGTTCACAATGTCATGCAGCATCTGCCAACAGAATCAGCCATTCCAAATGCAAGAGCCACTTATGCAACATGACATTCCAACAAAGCCATGGGAAATAGTTGGCACAGATTTGTTTGATCTCCATAGAAGTCAAACACCTACCTGCTCATTCACCAAGCAGTGTTATAGTTGTACAGATGACTCGATAAAAGCCAAGTCAGCACTCCCTGACTCGATATTCTAGCAGTATTTATACTGGCCCGAGGACTACCGGTGTTCTTTAATTGGCGTCCCCGTGTCAACGGTCTTCCTGTATCTCTACATGTCCCCCCCTCCTATGACCACAATACCTAGATTTTGTGGTCACTTGTCTGGATAGCTCCGAGTACTCATGCATTGGACCCTGCATTTGTGGGGGCAATGGTCTTGGTGGCCGTGTAACTCTCATGCTTCGCCGTAAAATAGGACTTGATGGGTGTTGGTTTTCCTCCACTTCCATATCTGTGTGGTCCTGGTCCGCTATCACCTTATCATCAGTCACATCCACCTCCATCATTTCCGGTATGTCCCTCGGGGGTTCAATACTGATTGTCCTCGGTCTCTGTGGGGGTGGTTGTGGGGTTGATTGTTCGGGCGAATAGTCTGGTATATCTACTACCGGGAAGATTTTCCGGATGAATCGATGATTACGTAGTGTAATTCTGCCACTGCCATCCAATCGTATGCGGTACTGTCTGTTGCCCATGGTCTCGACGACCCTCCCCGTTTTTGTCCATCGCCTTGGATATGGCCCTTCCTGATTTTGTATCTGCACAGATTCACCAACCTGAAGCTCTTGGAGTGGGTGGCTATGCGTATTTTACTGCTTTTGATTTAGCAGGTGCCTCTTTGCCATCGCTCTTTCTCTCGACTCCTTTGTCTTCCTCCACCGTTTGTGGATCTGGTACTTTTCATGGAGTAAGGGGAGGTGGTCTTTTCCGCTGGCGATAGGCCAAGGTCCTGATGAGGTGTGTTCCTGTGTGACATCATTGCGCGCGCCGCCCGATCATGGCGCAAGTGACCATACCCATCGACACAGTCCATCAGTGTTCTTTTGGCTGTTTTTACGGCCAGCTCGGCTCGGCCATTGCTTTGCGAATAGTGTGCAGATGATATGCGTTTTTTTTTACACCCCAATCTTTTAGGAATGAGTTATATGCCATAGAGTCAAATGGTGGTCCCCCGTCCGATGATATTTCCTCAGGCAAACCGTACATACAGAACCAACTTCTTAGTTCATCACATATTGCTGTTGCTTTCCCCGAAGGGAGTGGGGCCACTTCGATCCAGCCGGTGTATTGGTCTGCGTACACCATATAGCTTTTTCCATGCATGTCAAACAGGTCTGTGACCGTCTTTTGGAAGGGGAATTCCGGGTTCGAAGGTGGCATCAGTGGTTCTCTGGGTTGGGACGGCGCAATAGAATTGCATTTCTGGCACTGTGCCCTCATTTGTCTGATGCTGGCATCTAAACCGGGCCAAAATAGTCGCTGTCTCGCATTGGCCATCATCCCATTCACGCCTTGGTGTGTAACGCTTCCAGAACCTCTGCTCTAAGCTGCTTCGGTATTAGAATTTTATTCCCTTTTATGGGTACCCCCTCCGTTTACCATCGGCCAAAATTGTCGGATTTTCAACAGTAATTCATAGCGTGACTTTGGGAATCCATCCTGTATATACTTCGTAAGTGTTTGGCATGCCTCGTCAGTAGCTGCGGCCGCCACAATTCTCTCCCAGGTTATAGCTTGCAGCTTAGGGTCGTGTGCGTAGGCTGCTATGATTGATGCCTGTATAGCGCGATCGATCTGCTGAATGCCATCAATGGTAGCTTCTTCACTGTTCACTGGTGAGGCCGGGTATCTGGAGGTGCAATCTGGTGCAGCGTTAAGCTTTCCTGAAACGTGTTTAATTCGGAACTTGTACATCAAAGACCGCTCCTTGAAAGCAAACAAGTGGAGGTTCTTTATATTTTCAAGGACTTGATCCGAAAATATTTTCACCAGTGGCTGGTGATCCACTGTGACCAGCAGGTCTGGGCATCCCAATACAAACATTCTACAGGATTCTAGTCCGTATATTAAAGCTAAATCCCCCCCTTCTACTGGAGAGTAGCGAGACTTCGCATCCTTTGTAAATCGGGACCCAGCCAATATTATTCTCCAATGGTTCTCACCACAGTTGGGGCCTGATTCTGTTGGGCATTTGCAGTGTTTTTGGAAAAGAAAATAGCCGATGCCAGTTTTGCTGTAATCAGTCGAGAGGCACATCGCCCTGTTCATTTCAAATGTTTTTACCCCCTCCTCAATCTTCCGAACGATGTTTCTTTTTGATTCCTCGAAAAGATTGTCTAGGGTGGCATTCCAATAGAACTTGCGGCCTTTCGTACATAATAACTCTCGCAAAGGGGCCATAATCTCAGCTTGCGAGAACGCGTACGAAACTTGGTTAACCAGTCCAAACCAGAACCTAACACCCGTGATGTTTGTGGGAGTCGGGAATTTAAGTATAGCTTCGGTCATTTTTTTAGTCGGTTTTATGCCGTCAGCTGTTATTAAAAAGCCAGCAAATTCGACTTCGTCACCTGCAAACTGGAACTTATCAGGGTTGAAGACGATTCCATTCCTGCCACAGTGAGTGATATAGTCCAGCGTATGCCAGAAGGCCGATTCTATGGTTCCGTCCCATAGAAGCGTATCGTCGATGCAGCGAGTAATTCGGGGTGTATCCACAGTGATGTCATCGAATCGGCGGGTGTATCCGTCCCCGGATGCGTGGAACCCTTGAGGTGCCCTGAGGTACCGGTAACGACCCCACTCCGTTATAAACGTGGTTGCATCTCGCGCCGCTGGAGAAAGCGGTAAACTATGGTACCCATTCCATGCGTCTAGAACTGTCTTTTTCGTTCGAGCAGGTACAACGGATACTTGGTTGAACGGGGACGGAGTGTGATGGGTTTCTCTCATTGTCGCCGCATTTAATTTCTGTAGATCTACTGTTCTCCTGGGTGACCCATCCCTTTTTGGTGCGACCACCATCCTCGAACACCAAAGGGTAGGAGTGCCTGCCGTTACTGGTTCTATAATAGCCCAATGCGACGTCTCGGTCGAGGTCTTCTTTTACCCTCTTCTTCCAATGATGAGGGACAGGTATGGGGGTGTGTACCGCCGAGGGCTTTGCGTCTCGGGTGAACGTTATATCCAGTGGCCTGCCAGTCATCACCTGTAATGGTTGATGGGGACAGGTATTGAATGCACTAGATTTAAAGTGTTCCCGTAACCATCATTCCAAACAGTCTCTGTTGCTTTCAATAGGTGTAAATGGGATCCTAGAGGGTTTGTCTGGGATATTTGTTCTCCAGGGGCACCCACACGGTGCCTTCTCGCCATCCGTAGTCAAACTGTTGGCTTTCGATATTTGACTCGGAAAATTATTGGGAATCAGTTCTAAGTCTTTCAACACTGACTCAGAAACCCTGATGTGTTCTCTGACACATAAACAACCTGTCTGGTTTCTTTAGGGCCAACCCTGATCCGCATAAAGACTATACCTTTAACCTTAGTTGGTCGTCCGTGATCCCACGTATCCTATGACTGGTTGGTATGAGAATGTTGTTGGTGCATCCCAATACTTTTAGAATTTCTGGACCACTTGAACACGTCTGGGCACCGGTGTCTGCGACAGCGAGAATACGGTGTGTCCGGTGATAAGCCCTATCATTCAGGATTCGTCCAAATTTGGCGTGCGACTCAGGTATTAATGAGACTTCAATTTCCAGGGATGATGGTGGTTCTGGAGGGCTCCTTTGGAATTCGCCCTTACTCCATTTGAGGTGTGGTATGCTTGGTAAGCCCTGTTTTTTATTATTTTTTTTTATGCTCAGCACTCTTGACTGGTTTTCTCTGGAACTATTTGCTGATTCCTTGGCGGGCTCCATTTTTGGTTTTCGACGCCTCTTTGAGGTGGCCCACCACCCCACTTGGCATTGGAGTATTTTCGCCGGACAGTTCTTCCGTCCTTTCAACCCATTGGGGTGTGACGTCTTCCCGCATCCATCACATGGCCTCCCCCGTGAATTCTACTGAATGTTGAATGTAGATCCAGGCTGCTTCGTAAGTGAGGTGTCGACGTATCGGTAGTTTCCAGACTCGTCAACCGATGAAACTTCTGTTCTACCGTTGTAAGTGTATTAGCTTCAGCTAATATTTTACTTTGATATTCTTTGTTTGCAAGCCTGGCGACGAGTTGACCAGCCACCATGTCTTCTGAGTAATTAACAACGTACTGGCAATAATTTATGTTTGGGCATTGGACAGTGAATCCACAAAACCTCGCCTGGGACCATAGTCTGGCCAAAAAATGCGTAAGACTTTCCCCCTCATTTTGTTTTACGCTGTGAAATCTATGCCGATGCACTTCTTTGTGCAGGCCTTTCACAGCAACGAACCGTATGTGTCCCAGGAGTTGCTCTTCCATGGCTGTGTTGAGGGCTCCGGGTCCAACGAGGTCGAATAAAAGTCTATTCACTTTCTTTGAACAAGCCGACCTCAGTTCATTCTGGATATCGGCTAGACTTGTTAGGCCACACATGTGCTTATATCGGTCCCAAGTGTCAACGAACAGTGCCCAGTCTCCTTCTGTGTAACCATGCTCAATAATGGGTCTGTCTGGTTTTTTAGTGAGACACCGGTTTGGTCTGTCCTCCCTGTGAGAGCGAAGTTTGTTGTTCTCTCTCTGTAGTGTAAGAAGTTCAATCAATTGTGAATCAGTTGCAAATACTGTTCACTACCGCCTTGTTGTCCTGAAGCCATTTCCATTAATTTTCAAATTAATCGCACATAAAAATATTTGAAATCCTAGTAAGGAAATCCTGTTCACAGCGCCATGTACAGTTGACTCGATAAAAGCCAAGTCAGCACTCCCCGACTCGATATTCTAGCAGTATTTATACTGGCCCGAGAACTACCGGTGTTCTTTAATTGGCGTCCCCCGTGTCAACGGTCTTCCTGTATCTCTACAATAGTGAAAATCACACACTAAGTCTTTGCAGAGTTTGGCATACCATCAAAAGTAGTCAGTGATAATGGACCATACTTTTCAAGTTACTTCTACTGTATATTTGCCAAAGAATGGGGTTCCCACCATGAGACCACTTCACTTGGAGACCACAGGGAAATGGCTTCATAGAATGTCAGATAAGAACTGTCAAGACCATCCTCAAGAAAGCCAAGCAATCAGGAACAACACCTGAAATTGCGTTGCTGCACTGCTGCTGTACTCCAGTTTCAAATGTCATACCAAGTCCTGCACAACTACTCATAGGTAGACGAATCCAATCTCCACTTATAACTAAAATCGCAAACAATCACCAAGATCAGGATCAGATATATAGTGCAATCCAACAATGTCAACAAAACCACAAGAGGTACTTCAACCGACATGCACTCAAGGAGGAACTACCACCCCTGTACCATGGCCAAAGGGTAAGAGTAAAAAACCCTGTATCTGGAAGCTGGGACCCAGTGACTGTAGTATCCCAAGTAGATGGTCACTGCTCCTATCTCCTGAAGAACATCAATGGGTATGTGCTGCAAAGAAACCAGCCACACATAAGAAGTATTCCAGTGACGCCTGCCCCACAAGTGTCACAAGACATCTTGAAAACGACTTCACAGAAATGTGTGACTTTTGTAGATCTACCTGTGTATGCAATCCCAAACATGACAAATGACCCTCAAAAACGTTCCTGTAGTGTTAGGATGGTGCGACCACCATCAAAGATGAATTTATGATGATATAATCTCACAGCAAGCACCTCATGGGGCAGAATAATCCCTTGCTTTGCTGTAGCTGTTCACGCAGTCTACCTTTAACTAGCCTTTCTGCTTATTTGTGTTATGTTTGTTTTGTTTTTACAGACCTAGCATTATGATCTTTGTTTCGGAAAAAAGGGAATGTAATGATATTGCCTACTATTTTGTTCCAGATTCGCAGAACATCAATCTGCTTTTTCTATGTATTAACACACATATGTATAATCAATAAATATACACCATGACAGTCCATTATTCATAACTACCACATGTGTTCAAGTTATCATTATCTATCAATACACATACATGCACAACATGGCATGAGGCCGATGCCATAAGTTCTTGACTCAGTATCTGTGCTGATGACACAACTATTTACTCTTGTTTTAATGGCAACTTGGCTGATGAAATCTTCCAGAAGAGTGACTCACTGCACCTTCTCCAGTTAATGTTTCCCACTGACATGAATTGGAATGATTATATTAAATCAATTGCTACATCTACTGCTAGGAAAACTGGTTTACTGTGTTGTGCTAGTGAATTTTTCTTGCCAGAATCTATCTTACACATTTATAAGTCTACCATTCATCCATGCACTGAATATTACTGCCATATCTGGTCTGGTGCTTCTGCTATGGATTTAAAGATTTTTGATAAAATCCAAAGAAAAATTTGCTTGGTTATTGGTCCTGACCTAGCATCTCAACTTCAATCACTTTCTCACCACTATAACATAGATCCCCATGACCTTTCTATAAATATTTTCATGGTAATTGTTCTGATGAGATTTCTTCTTTGGTACCTCAACTTTATGAATTTAAGTGCAGTACTAGATTGGCAGCTAGGTCCCATAATTTTACAGTTGAAATGGTTAGATGTAATCATAAATTCTATGCTAACAGTTAACAGTTTCTTCTCTCATACTTCTTGTATGTGGAACTCTCTCCCAGCCTCTTGCTTTCCAGTCAACTTTATTCTTTTATTGACCTCACTCTTTAATAATGTCTTTTTCTCATATTTTTGCACTTAGAAACCTTCTTTGTCTTACTTACTTGGAGTGAAATGATTAAAAAAAAGTATTTGAATGCTGTCCCTGAGGTCTTTAAGAGTTACAGGTATCTCAGAAACCAGTAACTTCTTTTCCGAACTCTCTGCTAAAGTTCTTTGCTCTGCTGCCTTACATTCTACACTGACTAGTCACTCACTAATAAAATCATGATGAATAGTGAAAACCTGGCTCATGGGTTCCTTTTAACTTTTCTGATTGGTTCAAGAACACTCCCCCACCAACCTTAGATGATGGAAATAGGAATATTGTGTTATATTAATTTTTAAGATGGATGGACCTTTGTCTATTTTCAAAACCATGACTTTTGTCTGGGCTCAAATTCTGACTATAAATTATTGTGAGGATTACACAGGTATTTAATTGATCAAGCAGGTTCAAAAAAAGAAAGAAAAAGACAGGTTTGCTCAGATAGGAACAAACGAATAGGTACTGATGAACAACAAACACAAGATTAACATTTGTAAATAAATTTTATATAACAAAATACAAGATATGGGAAAGTATGGAGTGACAGACATACACTTAATGAAAGAACACTTAACTGATATTGGATGTCAGTTCAAATGTTTGTGTTTCTGGAATTTGGAGTTTGAAGGTTCATAATGACAAGTTGCTGTAGAATGTTTGCAGAAGTAGGTTGGTCTTCTTTTTGCAATGTGAAATATAAGATTCTGGAATAATGTTTGTGTTTCATTTCCCTTTTGTTAATTGGATTGCATTCGAGATGAAAGTACGATGATTTCTTTTTATTTCTTTGGGTATGATCTTCCTTATTCTTTACCCATTAAATAGTAAAATAGACCCAAGATCTCCAGGACAAAATTTCCTTATTCTTTACACAACAAATAATGGAATAGGCATGTGGGTGTATTTCTCATCCCTTATGATTGGATGAGGAGAGTCTCTTTTTCACAAGAACTGTTATCATTGGAGGTTACTGGGAAACTAAAATTACACTATCATTATCCCACTTGGTGATGTATGTCATGTGAGTGTAGGTGACTGATTCTTACTCACTTTCTTAAGAGGTCATTCTGTTTGTTGTCAAGCAATCCCAAATTCCCTTCCTACTATTTTGAAGGAAGTCATTCTGTTTGTTGTCAAGTGACCCCAAATTCTTTTCCTGACCTTTCTTCACTGAAACAAGACTTGGTACAGATAGGTAGTAAAACAAAAAAACAAAAAAAAACAAGGAAGGATGAGAAAATAGAAACAGACACCATGTCTCTTATCAAATTTATTGTATGTCTGATTTAAGTTAATATTGAGGGCCATGTCACAATGCATACACAAATCTTCATAAGTTATATGCAAGATAATTCACTCAATATTTAGTAAAACACAAAGACAAAGACCGGTGCACTTTTTTTTACTAAAAATATCTTTTAAATTTTCCCTGCATCTTATATACCTTATGTAGATTTAAAACTTGTGATAGTTGGCCAAAATTAGATGACGCATTATTTAATGATGATGATAGAAGTATTGAAAATGAGTATCAGGGTTTTGATGATGAATTTTATGGATTTGAAGATGAATAAAATCTTAATGGTAACTACTGTTTTGCTCAATTGTAATAATTGCTTGATTTTTATTTTGTTTTCTTACCTTTGGATATAATAAAGTTTTTATAGGCTTGTTCTATTTTTCCTATTATTTTTCGTTTAATTGTAATCATGGCTTGTTTAACCAAAATAATACCTCATAAATATAACCTAGGTTGTACCTTTACTAATAATTTTACTAATTACTAATTTTTTCTTGATTTTTCCCTGCTGAAATTGGAGTGTGTCTTATGCACCCGTGCATGCTTATATGCTGTCAAGTATGGTATTTTGGTCTCAAGACATTTCCCCAAATACTGAATATTGATTCAGCTTTATTAAATTTCTATTGACTTTATATTCCATTGTCATTCAAAGACCAATTGTCAAAAGTGTTGACAAAGTTACCTGAAATTCTTTGTTTAGTTCAAGAATCATATGAGATAAAAAAAATTGAAATCTCAAAATAATTGACAAATCCACTGATTGATTTGTATTTATGTCAAACATTTATAAAAATAGATTTCATAATTATTGCTTATATTTGGAATGGTTTTCTTTTCATGTTTTCATCAAAAGTTAAATCATTGATTTTTTTCCATCTACTTTTTTCTTTTCTTTGATAGGATTTATCGCTTGTTATTATGAAATGGTCTAACATATACTCTGTTGCAGGATTTAACACTTTTGTTACAAGGTGTGTTGACATTTTATAGTAAATATCTATGCACTCCTGGAACATTTGTCTCATAAACAATATTGGTGGACTCATGTGAGTCCAGGTAAAAATAAAAAAACACACAACAAGAAATTTAAAACAAATGACAATGCATGTTATTAGCAAAAAAGAATTACATATGTACACAATGGAAAAGACAATAAAACTAGCTATAAGAATGTACTTGTTTGTGTGTTTGAAGCAAGTGCGAGTGTGTGTATGTGCAAGAGTTCAATCAACAGTAGGCTAAGGAAGTGAAAACATGCAGGTGGCAAGATTCTTTATCTATCTTTGACTATATCTGCAAGCAAAAAGCAAAATGGAAAGAAAGAGAAAATAAGTTTGCCTTTTTATAGACTTAAATAGTACCTGCCAATGTACATTTTTGGCAAAGTCAAGTTGGGTAATCCACAAGACCTCACCCAGATTTGGAGAATTTTATTTTGCCAATATGTCTATAAAGTTTAAGTATGTTCTGTTCTGCCCTTTGTATTCTGAAAAGAAAAAGAGTTGAACAGTCTACTTGAGATGTGAGTGATTAAACATCTCAACAAAAAAGTACTTGTTTGAAGTACTGTGTCATCAGTGTGCTGTAGAATTTTTAGTGTGTTAGAATGTAAAACATTCTGGAAAATATGTCAGTAGTATGTTTTTCATGTTGAAAAACAAGATAGAGATACCAGTGGTTGGTATGGCTGTTAAAATTTTGTGATTGTTTTCTAATGATCTATGTTGAGATTTATTTTTATTTGGAAGGCCCATTGGTTTTGCTGTGTGGGTTTATCTTGGCAACACAAAAATTAAGTTAGAAAAAGCTTTGATTTGAAGAGTTGTTGAACTGATGGTAGTGAAATTGATACTAAGTGTTGAAACTTGTTTTGTGAGAATTTTTGAAGAGATCTGGATTGATTGATAATTTTTCTCTGGAGGTGCATCTATTTCTGGTATTATGAAATTCTATTTGCATATGTTTTTGTAATTCTTATGAATTTCTGAAATGTCAGTTATTTCACATCTTAGTCTGAGAAAGACTGAACAGTTTAATTTTTTTTTTATTGCACATTGTTTGATTTTGATTTTGTCAACTGCACAGTATAGTAATACACCCAAACACTCTGAAATGTTCGTACTGGAGCTTCCAGCATGAATGCCAAGCAGTACAGTATGCCGTTTCCAAATTTCTGGCGCAGTAATTACGTCATGGTGCTCTTTTTCTCACAGACGGTGCCCAACTGATTCTACTATATTGTGCAGTTGGCTAAATCAAAAACAAAGAATGCACATGCTCAAAATTAAAAATTTACCCATTGAACCCTACATATATATGTATATATCAAGTATGTGGTGCAGTTCAATTTACATTACATGAATCATTCATACAAAAAACAGATAAAATGGCGAGAATACATCTTCACAAACAAATTTAATAAAGTACATTATCCCCGAACCTGTAGATGAATGTTATGATTCCTGTTTATAAATTCCAGTTGCATAAGGTCTTTTTTTAGTTTTTTACAAACTTTCATCTGTTCCTACAGACATCATCAGGTATGGAAATAGATTTTTTTTTTGTTTTTTACTTCTTGGTAATAACAGGACAACGAAAATATAGATGTAATCCGAAATATGTTTTAAGAAATGTGTTTTTGTTAATTGTAAGAATTTTTTTTTTTTGGAGTGTGTGGTCGCAACGCTGAGGTTGAATTTTTAAATATTAAGATTGTGCGTTTTTGTACTAATATAGTAATAGGAGAATTCTTTTGCACTGGTACAAGTAAAAAAAGTAAAAAACAAAAACAAATCTATTTCCATACCTGAAGATGTCTGTAGGAACAGATGAAAGCTTGTAAAAAACTAAAAAAAGACCTTATGCAACTGGAATTTATAAACAGGGTTCATAACATTCATCCACAGGTTCGGGGTTAACGTACTTTATTAAATTTGTTTGCAAAGATGTATTCTCGCCATTTAAATCATTAACTTCTATATCTGTTTTTTGTAAGAATGATTCATGTAATATATATATATATATATATATATATATATATATATATATATATATATATATACACACCCATAAATATAAATTAAAACCAAATATCAAGTCTGTCATAAGTTCAGACAGAATGACAGAGGGAGACAAAGAAAGAAAAAGAGAGGGAGACAAAAGAGAAAAAGTTGTGAACAAGAAAGTCAAGTGAGACAAGAGAAGGAAAGACTTGCCAGATGGTTGTGTCAAATATTTATAGCAATTCATAAATAAGAAGCAGGAGTTGTGTCCCCTGTCTTGTTAGGTTATAGTAAATGGGGGGGGGGTAATAGAATTTCCATAATGCACTAGAATGACAGTTTTGGCATGAAAATGCAAAATCTCTCTCTCTAACCGCCAACTGTTGGACAGGAAAGACATGTTTTTGTAAATGAGCTCAAAAGACAGATGTTTCTTTGTACAGATAAGCCTAAAACTATTTCTTTCTTTGCATTAATACAAATATATATATATATATATATATATATATATATATATATATGTGTGTGTGTGTGTGTGTGTGTGTGTTCTGTGAATAATATGAATTAATTATGTAAGCAATTGTATGTTTAATTAAAATTCAATCATTTAATAAATACATTATATCTTGCTGCATACACACCAAAAACTGTTCACATTTTATAACATTTTCATGTAATATTGTGCATGAATATTAATTTAACATGTTGTGGAATAGATGATATAATACCAGATAAAAATAACAAAACCAAGAACACAGCTTTGTATGATTTGCACTTCCACAACATATTCATTCCCATGGTTCCATATTTGGAAGAGCATCCTCATCTTTATGGCATAAATTATTCCAGTAAGAGAGAAATGATAGTCATCCAAAGAACAAATAGGAATATAATAATTTAAATAATTTATCAAATTATGTTGTCCTGAAAAAAAAAAAAGTGAAATATAGCTGATTATCATTATGAAATGGACAAAGTCCGACAATTATTTTAAGACATTTTTATATTTATACATTCTTTTTATAGATACAAATATTTAAGTAAATGCTCTGTTTATAATAAACAGTATTAATAACATTTACTGGCCTGAATATCTGAGAAATTTTCATAGAAAATATTTGTCCTCCCACAGGAATTGAACCTGTATCCTATATGGAACCATCATATAGCCTGGTGTGCCTTTAACTGATTTGGCCACAGAGGAGTGTTCGGTTAGCAAGTTCGATTGTAGTTTAAAGACAGTAAAATTGACCTTGCTAACCGAACACTTCTCTGTGGCCCAATCAGTTAAAGGCACGTCAGGCTATATGACAGTTCCCTATGGGTTCCTGTCAGAGGACGAATATTTTCTATGAAAATTTCTCGGACATTCAGGCCGGTAAATGTTATTTAATACTGTTTATTATAAACAGAGCATTTACTTAAATATTTGTATCTATCTATATATATATATATATATATATATAAAAATTTAAATTCCCAGTGTCTCGTGTATTTGCATCAACATAAACAAACCTAGCTTGAAATCCTAAAGAACTAAACACATCACAAAAACCTTTTTGCAGTTTGTCAAACATCTTTCCTCCTATATAATTTTTCTATTAAACAGAAATAGAAAGATGCTCAAAAAAACCTATCAGTATTAGATTAATAGGAAATTGTGTTTAATGTTTTTGTGTTAATTCACACTAGAATATTAAATGTAAGTAAACATTAAAACTATGAAAAATAATAAAAAATGATTGCTTATAACAAGTTTGTTCTTTAAAGCTACATCCATCATTTTAATAATTTTTTTTAGATATTAAATTATTCAATCAAAACTAGAAAACATAATCTGAATTTGAAAATTTTATTGAAAAGGCCACTTCTCTGAAAGTGAAAAAGAAATCAATTAATTTGAAACCCTGATCAAAGGAAAATGAGGAAGAAATGTTTTATTTGACAAACTAAAATCAAAATATCAATAAAATGCCATTGTGGGTGGTCATTTGAAGAAAGCCATTTCTTGTAGGGTTACATCCAAATTCTACTGTAATCCTTTGAGTCTCAAAGAAGATGGATAGCGTTCCCTCACTGTCAGACATTTCTGGCGGTCGATGAAGATTGAATTGATTTTGTTGCAAAGTTCCTTTTCTAGACACATGCGAGTGTCTTGTAAATTCTTCAACTGGTTAGATCCATCGCGATGTTCAGCCAAAGCCGTGATGGCATTGTTTATTTCATCTACTTCAGAAATCAACCTTCAATGGCAAGAAGATAATTCTCTGATGTAATTTATGCAAATTTAAGCACATCACAAAATGCATAGAAATACATAGAAAGACATACACAATATATAAACAAAGTAAAATTCAAAATTCTTAGTAAAAAAATCAACAAATTTGGCAAAGTTTGATATTGCCTAATTGAAATGTTTAATTTGTTGCTAAAGTATTTCTACAAGATTGATTCTTTTGCACTGATGATAAGAGGCAATGGAAAAAACATTTGCCTTTAATTTTGTGCACTTTCTCTGCAATTACCAAAAAAAGCACTGAATTGAGATTGAATCATAAAAGATTTGATGTTTGATTGGAATACCAACAAGTGACGTTGTTCGTTTGAGTTGGCTGTTGTTTTCAATAGCAAAACTGAATTTCTTCCATGTTTTTTTTTTCATCTACATGAAAAAGTACAGAAGAAATTCTCATATGCCTCTTTGCTTTAAGGACATCAGCTTGAATGCTTTCTTGAAGATGTACACACACACTTATCTGGAATAGATTTATTTGAAATGACTATTGTGTGGCAAATTTTTAAATTTTACTAACTCGACATTTTTACATGAATGACATCATGAAAGAAATTTGTTATTGATATTTCATTCTCTTCTCTGATCATTCAGCTCCAAATGAATTCCTACTAATGAAAGATAAAAACAAAAGAAAGATTAGAAAGAAAGAGAGAGGGAGACAAAGAACGAAGAAGATAAATAATTTGCAAACAAAAAAGCCAAGTATGGCATAAGAATGAAAGAATGCACTAGATGTCAACATCAAATTTGCACACACAGAAAACATTGATTATGTTGTATTCATGATGAATACAACATCTTAAAACTCAGATTCAGTATTTAATATCTATGAATATATATATATATATATATATATATATATATATATTGTCTCAAAGAATTCACATATTTAAAATGTCTGAATATATCATTTAATGTTTTCTAGAATCCAAAGATTGCAGCCAGTATTGGACTGATAACTAATAAATCCCCAATTTGATTTGTTTTTCAGTAATATGATACTTAGAGAGAGCAGCCATATTAGTTTCTTCTTGTGACTGAAGGGGATTTATAGTCCCAGTGTCAGCCAGATTTATCACTGGTGTTTGTTGGTTGGTACAGTGTCACTACCACACTTGTTTACTGATTTCCTCATCACAGCAAAAACATGGAGGCAGCTTTCTTTCTTTTTTTTTAAAAACCAATGTTCACATAATACAAGGTCCAAGAGCCACTCAAGACAGAGAGTCACTGTGTGGACTTATATTAGCATAGGAAAGAACAAGTGTTAGGAGTATAAAGTTGAAGCAGACATTAGAAGGAACTGGAAACCCAATCCTAAACAGGAAACAAGGGATAAACCTCTACTCCTGTTCAAAAGACTGGGGAACAGGGGAGGAGTGTGAACCCATCTGTTGGGGGATTCCTCAGAAAATAGAAGTATCCCAACCTGGAGTGCTTTCTCCAATCGATCATGCTCAGGTTTATCACCAATTGCATCATTAACATCTAAAGTTTCATGAAATGTTAAATCTAACAGGATAACTTCACTTACAGAGGATAGATATGCTGTTGATGTTTGCAATTTGTTGATAGAATTTGAAGAAAGTCAAACATCCTTAGCGCAACATGTGATTTTATGAAATTTAACAGATTGTGAATGACTCCACCAATCCAAATTCTGAGATTGCTATCACTTAGATAATGTCTCCCACCTTGTAGATGTCATACTTTACCTCATGCTCCAAACAAAAGCATTATATCAGCACTTTTTAACCAAACTTCATAGGTGTAGATTTTATTTACAAGTGCAGATAACATAGAGAATATTTTGCTTCTTGTAACATTTATCTACCATTCCATTTTATAATCAAGCTTACCGCAAATGTAACAAGATAGCCCACTTAACCAAACATTCTTGCTGTGGAATGCAGAGTCATTATTCATAAAGAGCTCAGCTGGTCTCTTTCAGAGAATACAGACTCCAATTGGTGCATAACACTTGCATAATCCTGCAGTTGTCCAACTGGGACACATGCAAAGCTACAGTCTATAAGTGTCAAATAATTGTATACCTCACAAGTGATCTTGGATTTCAACATTGCCTTACCAGTTTGTAAGAGAATCAACCCTAAGATTAACTCTTGTCAACATCCTGAAGTTCTAACATGTTAATATGCTGTGTATCATGCATTGGTTACACATCTCCTCAATCCCAGACCAACTCCAATCACCAAAGGAACATGTATTGACTCACTCACTCATTCATTTCTTTTCCATTTATACACCAATCTTCTCAAAACAGGCCATTTTTCACATTCTGTTGACTTTTTTTTTGTTTTAATCATTTCACCCTAAGTGAAGCAGTAATGCCACTAGGACACAAGGGGTTACAGGGAGTGAAAGAGAAGGAGAACACTAGTGAGGAGAAGTAAGGAAAAGGACAATAAAGACACAGGGTTCAGGAAGACACAATATGGCGATTGATGTTGCATTTAAATTTTTGAAAATTTTAGATGGCAGGGAAGCAAGAAATTGGAAGGGAGTTCCACGGGTGAGAAGTGTGAGAAAAGAAACTATTAGAATAGAACTGATAGTTGTATTTAGATAGATCAACAGTAAAATGGTGAGTTGTAAATTTAGTAGGCTGCTTAAATTCGTGCAGTTGAAGTACTAAAAAGAACAGCTCATCAGAGCAATTGCCATGAAAATATTTATAGAAAAGACAGAGAGAAGCTACATCATGACAGTGAGAAAGTGACTGAAGTTGAGATTCCAGGTCAAGATCAATTACATTGCATACACCTCTTTGAACTTTGTCAAGAATCTTGAAATATATACTAGGAGCACCAGACCAGATAAGAAAGCAGTTTACAATACAAATGGTGGGTTTATAAATGTGAAAGAAGGATTCTGATGAGAAGAATGAGATATCTGGCATGATATAGTGAACCAAATTTCCTAGCAGTATACCTAGTAATTGATTCAATATAATCATTTCACTTCATGTCAATGGAAACTGTGAGCCCAAAAAGGGGTAAAGTGCTGCTCACCTTGAGTTCAGCATCAAGACAGAAAAGGTTCTCTGGTGATTAAATTACAGCAGTTTTATTTTGGAGGCTTTCAAATTTACAAGCTGTTCCTTGCTGCAATTAACCACTGATTGGACGCCATTTTCAACTGCAGTTGACAGTTTTATTTTATCAGATCTGTCCTACTAAAACAGGAATATATAGTTGTTTCATCTGCATTGGTACTTAGGAACTGATGACATTGGGAAGGTTGTTGATAAAGATCAGAAACTGTATAGGTCCAAGGATAGATCCCTGGAGGACCCCTGCATCAATATGAAATGAACAAGAAGCATGTCCATTCAGTATGACCTTTATGATACAATTTGTTAGGTACAATTGGATCAGGCCAAATATTCGTCCAGAGACCCCCTTGCTCTTGAGCTTGCAAAGAAGGACACCATGCCAAACCCTGTCAAATGCTTTTGAGACATCTAGTGCCATAGTCTGAGCTTACCATTTTTATCTAAAGCTTGATAGACAAATTCTGTGATAACCATTAACACATCAATAGTAGACCTGGAGAAACAGAAGCCATATTGTTTATCCAAAAGGAGGCCGTGTGAAGTAAGATATTTAACCAATTTAGCATTGATTAGTGCCACTAATACTTAGCCAAAAAGCAATAAGAGACTAATAGGGTGATAATTTGAGGTTTCTCCAGAGTTCTTAAGAGAGGAACTGCAGCAAGACATCCAACAAGCTGAAAAGCAGGAAGTAGTGAGGTATTTATTGCGAACATTGAAAAGCACAGGAGCCAGTTCAGAAGCACATTTCTTCAGGACAATTGCAGGGATACCATTGAATCTACAAGCCTTGTGGGGATCTAGTTTAGAAATGATAGCAGAAACCATGGAAGGAGTTATGTACATATCACTCTATAGAGGCTGTTCTAGTGGGGAAATCAGGAAGAAATACACCAGATAAGTCAAGAGTGGAGTTGGAAGAGAATTTCCAGTCAAAACACTCTGCTCTTATCTGCAGTAGATGACAACACTTCAAATTGATTGAAGAGAAGAAGGACTGAGGATTTGCTCTTGTTCAGTACAATCTTGCAGAGCCACCAGTAATCTCCAGAACCAAACCTGTAATAAGCTATACAGCATCTCATTCTGTCTGCAAATAGTGACTTTGCATCTTTGAGAACATGCTTACATTCATAACAAGTGGTGGCAAAGAGACATCTGTTACAATTAGACCTGTTGCTCTGATATAGCGGGAAGTGATTCCTGTGAGCTATAGTAGCTGAACAGGTGAGAGAGAACTGAAGAGAAATTGTGGTTTCATTTGATATTTCTGTGCTGGCACAAAAGCTTTGGTACCAACTTTCACCCAACCCAGAAAGAGACCCTCAGTTGCATGTTTCTCAACAAGATGATTAAAAATATCAATTCAGGGGGCCTTGCAAAGAAAATCACAAAATGAATCCCAATCAGTGAATTGGTAAGATATTCTGTTAATAGGTGGTTTTTGTCTTATAGGAAAGTGGAAAGAGATATCTATAGACACTACCACATGGTCTGAGTTGCCAAGATGACAGAATTGCAGATCACAACTTGATTCTGGGCAGGAGGTAAGGAAGAAATCAAGTAGAGAAATGTGTGTCATTCTCATATAGCATTTTAGTAACATAAAACTGGCATAGACACATTCAGAAGCACTTTGATATTTTCCTGTGAATGAGCAAAGTTGTTTTGTAATGTTATAACACATGTCAAACTAATTTTTAAACAACTAGAATAATCTGTTGAAGGAACAAGTCTCTGCCTCTTTCATAGGGCTGGTATTTATGATAAAACCACTATTTGAATCTTGATTCAATGTCCTAAATTTTTATGTCTTTCCAAGTTTGATTAAACTTCATATCACTTTTTCTAATTATGAGATACCATTTTTTCTTCTATTTTTTTTATGTGCAATATCTAAGATGAAAAATACCCCTTTTTTCTCAACTCAGAATGAACAATGAACTTACTTGTACTGAGGAATATCTCTGCATAATTCAACTCCTGGACGATGAGAGCGAGCTTCAAGTCGTGTCTGGGCTTTCTTCAGTTGATCTTCTTTGCCGCGAATAGCTTTATTCAAATCTTCAATGCTCTTCTCTGCATCACTAATCTCTCGACAAATCTGCAAACATAAAAAAAAAAATTTTTTTTTCCAGTTTCAAGATTCATTTTACAAGGCATTCATTCAGATCATTTGTTCTTTTCAAAGCATAAATTCACATTATAAGCAATTTAAAGACTATTTTAACAACTTCAAAATACACATGAGATGATTGTGTTTGGTAAGGTTCATCACCAAAAAGTTTTTTTGGATTCATCTTTTGTATAAGCATTTTGGCATTTCTGATTTTCTTGGAGAGTGTGGGAAACAGTATCCCAAAGAACTAGACCTGTAATTGTTACCAGCTTACTAGATCAACCTACTATGGTTACTGGACACACCAAAAGCCTTAAGATGAATAACACTCATAATTTGGTATCTTAAATGATAAATAAAAAATTTCTTTTGGAAAATTTCACTTTTAAATTTTTAAATTGAATTTTGTGTTGTTTTTTCTTCAGTCAAATTTCTTGTGAATAATTTGAACTGAAAGGAAGAATGCAAAAACGAGATCAAGTAAAGAATTATAGATTTCTTTGCTTTATTTTCATTAATCTCAGAAAATTTCAATTTGAATAAAAATGACTGCAATTTAGTAAGTTTTTGTCATGTTAAAAACAAGATGAGAGCTCTAATCATAAAAACATTCATTATTAATCATTTGCTCCAGATTATTATTTAAAAGCTTTAAATATAATTAACATGACAGCATGTATCATTCTATGAAGAAAACTAACCTTTGCATTTATTAAAATTAAATTGATAAGCTTAAATAAGGAATGAAATACCTCAGCTCTGAAATGTCAAGGATGCTTCATATCAAAGTAAATATTTACATTTGTTTCTAGTAAAGTGGAATTTATATCCTTAGTATAAACATAATTTAGTTTACATAGTTATTTATTATCATAAGTACTGGGATAAAACAATAATAAAAAGTGATTTTACTATGCTATTGTTTCAGTTTAAATTAACTGCATAGAAGAGGAACACAAACAAGCTTATTTGGGACAAAAGTTTCCAGGAATTTTTTACAAAATATTTTATTCTTATAAACTGACAGTATTATTCTTTAATCATTAAAATATTTTCCTTGGCCTTTGATGACCTTCTGCCACTTTTCAGATAACCTGTGCATTCCATCATAAGAACAAAATATTCTTTGAGGAACTTTCTTGAATTTATTGGAAAGGCTGACCAGTCAAGAGAGAGCATTGCAGAGAATGAAACAAGGCTTGAAGAATGTGCTGCATGTCCAAGAGAATTCAAAGTGCATGATACTTTGCCATGTTGCATTTGCAACATGAAGAAGTGTGCTGTCATACAGTAAACTCACAAATTGACTCCCTCCCTCAGAAAAAAAAAAACTCTTTTCTGTTCCAATGTGGCATTCAATGAGCCAGTTACTCACTACAGTATTGTTCAGTAATGTTTTGTTGTAGCAATTTGGTTAAAATCCCACCAACACATGTTGTTTAGGCCGAGATATTGAAGGCTGTCCTGGATTTAGCCCTGATTTTCTTTGTTTTTGATTCTCATAATAAATTCATTTCTCATTATCTTGTCTAAAATAGTATTTTTTTTAGTCAAACAAGAACAGAAAAAGAGACTAATTTTTATTTTCAGAAGTTCATGTGCAACTGATTTTCCCTTTTACTGAATGTTTCCAAAGCCTTGTCAGTAACTAATTAAAGTTATCTGATAATTCAAACAAGAAAGCTAGTCAAGATCAAAGAAACTTCTAAGATTTCTCTGTGTAAGAGACAGCATTAACAATTGTTGCATCAGCCTAATAATTCACAATTAGGTTGGAACTCAAATTCACAGCCAGATAATAAAATCTGTTGTATTTCTTGAAACAAGACTTTTTAACTTCTTCACCTATAAAAGACTCACCCTCCAAGCTTCTGTTTTTGTTTTGTTGCTTTACATCAATAATTGTTGAAGCAACCAAAGTTCTTATGGAAATAATTCACTTTTTGTTTTGTCTAATTTAAATTACCTTCTTTAAATGTGTTTGCAGTTTGAACTTGGAATCATCCAGTTCCTGAAGATGTTTCTGGAACTCTTTCAAAACATTATTGTGCTGTTCCACCATATCCTTTGAAGTGTCTTCCAAAATATTCTGAATGAGCCCTTGCAATTGAATTGAGGACATACGTTCATTCTCTGCCATAATAATGTTGTCATGTGTGTACTGAGCCCAGGATTCAGGACTTGACTGACTACAACAGATAAAATCACAATAATTAACCAGATAATTTACAATGATCAGTTTTCTAAATAAAAAAATCTATTTATCCACATTTGATTCAACCAATGAGAAAGGAAGTCAACAATACAGCTTGGACTACATACTTCTCTTGGAATTTTGCTGAGCCAGGATAAAACTGTTTATCTGTGTGATGGTCCCTCAACATGCCACAGCGGTTATCAATTTCATGAGCTTCTTTCTTGTCACTCCAATCCATTTCCAGTTTTTGCTTGGCATCACGGTTAGCTCTGCAGGTGAAATCAAAGATAAATGCATAAAAACTGTCCCATTGCATGAGTCATTTTCTTTTCTTTAAAAGTCAGCTTCTATTGTGGGTTGGGGTGGGGGATTTTTACTGTTTTTACTTTAAACACTGCACTTCCTCTGCTTGCCATTTTTTTTATGATTTTAAAAATCAATTTTTGATCAGCTGGAATTAATCTGAGAACCTCAAAAAAGATTTTCTTCTGAACATTAAAGATTTTTTTTAATGCAGTTTCTTTTGTAACATATGCAATAGCAAACAGTTGTGCCAATCTGTTACCAACAACTTCACTTATGGTAGAACACAGAATTGATAATAAACAAATCTTATCACAGGACAAAATGTGAATTTATATTTCAAATCAAAACAAATAGCTCTTCTTCTGAGTCATCAATCTTGCAAACTTCAGTTTCCTTTCAAAGATGCTATATGATGTAATCTAGGATCTAACACCATAATCTTTTCAGTTTGCCTGCCAAATATTTATGAGCATTTTTAAATTAAAAAATTTTGAATTGTTGCAAAATAAAACCATCGCATTTGCCTTGATAAAGCCCATCAAATGATGATACAGGTTGGCTAAAATAAGTAGTTTTCCTCTTGTCTTTTCATTCATTTTGCTTCTCCTACAGATGTACTCCATCTGAGAATATATATAGGGCAAAAGAGAGAAAAAAAAGAAATCCTGTTTAATGTGAAGGGTGTCATTTTATGTGTGTTGCAATAAAATCCTTTCTCAAATATTTTACTCACTCAATTTGCTGTTCAGCTCGAGCAATAGTTTTTTTCAGTAAATCTCTCACATCATTTATAATCTTCATTTCCTGAAGAAAAGAGAAATACAAATTTCCTTAAATTTAAATAAATCTACCATTATTTATTTATCCTACTGAAATAGGTTTTGTTATACTGAACTCAAATTGTCTGAAAAAATCATTCTTAAAATGACATAAAATTAATAACTAAATAAAAGTTTAAAATTTCATGAAATGTTAAAAGGTTGACAATCATGAAGTGTGTCAAGGGTATTCATACTCATCTTTGAATCTTCTGAAAGTCATTAGTTTTGTATATGAGGGTGGTGAAAAATTCTGGCCTGAGTCACTTACTAAAATAAAATGACCAAGCATCAGAATTTACTTTGAAATTCCTTCTGGTTCATGTCAAGAACTTTTCAGCACTCTTCATAGATGATACAAAAATGCAACCACAGACTTGGCCAAATGTAAATTTCCTTTCACAAATTTGAACTTAGAAAGTAAATAAAGAAACCAATATTAAACTTTGTGAACCCTGACTGTAACGCCATCTGTTCATGCTTTGAAATGTGTGCAATGAACACGCATTTCAGAACATCTGCAACTGTCATATAAACTTCAGAGTTTTGAAGCCAATGCTCAATTATGGACGATGTGGTTGATTTTTCTGTTTCTTTTCAAATTAAACAGCTGATGATTTTTCCCCAGATCAATGCCAGACAAAGTTGACAATCAAAACCTATATATAAAGTTGATTTGCTGAGTTTCGTGTCTCATGGAGGAGTATGGAAATATGCCATTTTAACACCAGTGCAGGTGACAATTATTAGCTTAATGGGGTATGACTAAATGAAGATGAAAATATTTCAAGTAAATTTTTAATAAAAATAATGAAAAAGAAATGTTTTGGTTTTAATCAATAACAAAACAGGAATTAAATGACAAAAGATTGACAAAACTTTGATAGAAAAAACAACAACTACAAAATTATTTGATGAAACAAATGGTGGTTGCAGCCATTGCCTACTGGTTACATTGCCTAAATAGAATCAAGATAAAAATCATGAAATATTTTTTCTAGAATGTACTCACCAGAAATGGAGAGAGAGAGACAAAAGTGAAAAAAAAGAGATGAAATGAAAAACAGTTTCAAAATTTAAATATTCTAAAGACCAACAAGTCATGATATTAAACTAGTACAATAATATCAGTAGTCTATTGCCTTGTGGAATTTGATGAGTTACTAATATTACTAATTGTAATGATACATAAATTTAAGAGTTTGATCATCTGCATATGGATGAGAGACACTCTATATAATCCAGAGTAGTCAGTTAGGATATAGAATTTGTCATTGGCGATTGTGAGCGACTTGTGAATACTACTATTACTAATATGACAACATTAATGAAGATGATTGAAGAACATATTTTTTTAAATGAAAATTCCCAGCTACACTTATTTCTTGTTTTTTTTTTTTACCTTTTTGTCTTGGAAGCCAAATTGGAGCACAAAATTTCTACTTCAAAAATAGTAAATACCAGTTTAACAAAATTGTATTCATTGCCAACAGGAAAGAATAGATAAACTTCAAATTAATATTCAGTGAATATTTCGAAAAGGACACAAATTCCATAGATATTTGAATAGTTCAGTTGGATTGGAAATATTTTTCTCAAAGTCATGAAATATTCTAGTTTAACAGGACAAAACAATAAAACCAATGAATTTGATGCAAATAATGAATTTTGATTTAGAGAGGAAACCAATGCCTGCAGAATTTAAAATCCCTTTGATGAGGTTATGCACTGATAATTCAAGGCTCCACTAATCTGTCAAAGGTATTTTATATATTTATGCTAGTATATAACTAATGGATGTACAAGCATAAGCTTAAAGCTAGGTTCTTTGTTAAGCTTTGAAATTGGCAGTTTTTTTTTCTTTCTTTCAATGTTTTCTGATCACAAACTACAATGTTATAAAGTGATGGACTTTATTTGATAGCCTCCATAAAGGAATCAGATAAATTTGGAAGACGTGCTTCATGCTTTTTGTAGCTGATATATTGTTGCTCAAAAATCAGATTATAAATCATCTAAAAATGAGTCAAAGAAGAATAACCATCAGGAAAACAGGAGAAGCATTCTGCATTCTGCTTCCGCTTCCGGGGCAGGAGTGACCCCACCCCCCACCCCGGCCAATCCCCAGACTAGGGAAAGGGAAGTTATAAGTAGAAGAGAGTGGAAGAGAAGCCACATGTACATCAATCAAAGAAGACTAAACAGATCCCTTTTATGATCTGTAGTACCAATATTTGTTGGGAAAAAGTCAAGTTTAACACAAAGCTATATTTAAAGACCATCTACTAAGAACTTGACCGGATACTGATGGCTTTTGAGATCAAATTACCTACTGGCTGCTAAGCTCATGAGCAATAAAGGAATTGTATAAAGCAAAAATTTTGAAAATTTAAAAATCAAGAATTAAATTTTAGAAATAAATAAATTCTCTTTGTTTTTTTAAATGAATCAAAATGAAATTTACTTTCAAGAGAGCCATTTCAACTGGGTCTTCAACAAGATCGATACCTTGTCGCCTGAGTCTACAATTAAGATTATCCGTAACAATATGGAGAGGCAATTCTGTTGCCCTGTATGCATTCTCCAGTTGCTTTTTAAGTGCAACCAACAAATCTGTTTCTGCCAACAAATCTTGAATGACTCGTTCAAGTTCAAATTTCCAAAAACTTATGTCCAGCATTCTTTCACCCAACTTTTTGGTGACATCATCAATCCGGCGTAGAGTAGCCTCTGTTGAATTGATTAGATTTGTTGCATCATTACGACTTTTCTCAGAGTTCTCCCTGAAAATCAAATAAAAATGGTCTTTGAAAAAGGGGTAAAGTTATATTTTCTTACACGAAGCTATCCTTAACATCTATAAACAATTATTGTTTACAATTTCACCTATTTTTTTTATTTTATTGTATTGGATTTTTTTTTATTATTTATACAAAATTTTTAGGATTATTTTTACTTAGATAACCCTAAAACTTCAGTTTAAATAATTTTTTGAAATGAATTCTAGAGGGGGAAATTTTTTCATAAGAATTCAAATTCATTAATAGCTAATTAATAAACTTGTTTTAAAATATCCCTTTGGTGAGAGAAGGCAGAAACAAAACAATATGAAAATAGGGAAACTTATCAAAATTCATTTTTTTCAAAACAAAATAAAGAAAAACAAATTAAAAAGAAGGTGCTCAATAAACAAAACTAAAAGAAAACATGGTAATACAACGTATAAAAAAGCAATAAAAATTCTGCTTTCAATAAAGAAAATGTTCAGTTGAAGGTTTTATTGCAGTGTACTCTTCTATTAAATTGAGTAATATCCACAAATCACTTAGTACATTACTAACATAAACATTCATAGGCTTCTTACAATTCCATGTAGAGCTTCTTTTATATTCTCCTTCTTCTGATGCATAAATCAACAATCTCTCACAAGCAAATATACCACGACATTGAGAAAACTTTATTTTGTAAAACTTTCAACCTTATCTGCCAATGAATTTCTATATCAAATTAAATAATTGGGAACGACCATTAACAGGTGTAACCATAACAATATAACATAACACAGATGACAGATTCAGAAAGAAAATTAAAAGTATTGTTACACAAAGTGGTTGATAAAAATAAGAACTAAGCATTAAATACCTCCAAAATAAGGCAAATTTAACATAAAATAATACCCCTTTTTTTCATAGCATCCTTTAGTTAAGGCCACGTCATAGTGCAACTCATGTCCAGAACTTAAAACCCAAACCAAAACTAAAAATCTTTGCTCTCAGTGGAATGGTGAGATTTGAGATAGGCCTCCAGTTCTGGGTGTAAGTTGCATTATGCCTTAAATAAAGAATGCCATCCCCTGTTTTCAAAAGTTTATCAAAAATTGGGGAATTATTGGATTTCATTGAAATTTTCAAAATTTATTCATTAATGAATGAACTTGAATTGAATTTTTTTTCAAGTTTTGTTGAAATATTTTCTCAGGTCAGTCATATCCCCCACCCCTCACTTAATTCATGCCTAATTTTGTACTGGCAAATTTTGGATGTGCCTAATTTTTACATTTTTATAAAGCTAAATTCCCCAAAGTATTACTGTTATATTATTAAGAAAAACTTTTAATGTTGAGTGTGAACACATAAAAAACATGGTCCAAAATCTGCAGAAAAGAATTGAAAAAAAATTATTTTTGTGGGGAGTTGCTGATAATCAACTTTGATAAAATATGTATATCTTATGTTTTCAAAGTAAAAAAATTCTCTGATCTATATTTATTTGTGAAAGATTGACTTGTATTTTTACAGTAATATTTTAAAAGCCTTTTTTCAGATTTTGATCATCGCTAATAAAACTGATATAGAATAAAGATGTGTTTGAAGAATAAAAAATGGAAAGTTTAAAGCCATTTTCAAGTGTGAACATTTTTTTTAAATAATATTTTTTTTTAATAATTTGATTTTTTTATTCTATGGAAAAACAAAATAAAAGCTTAAGAATTATTTCCCATTACTAACACTATTCCGCTCCGATTTTTAGTTTCTATAGAAACAGCTAAGAATATTTGACTGTTTTTTTTATGGAGGGTTTAAACAGTAGGAATGGGTTGTAAGATAGCAATTGTTTGAATGTGTTGACAAACAAAAACATACTCTGTGTGGGAAAATGTATTAAATTAAAATTAAGTAAAAAATCTAATTAAAATTGAATCTAATTTAAATTTACTACAAAACAAATGTCTGGGACATATATCAGATTTTTAAAATATTTAAAGTTTTTTTAGCTTCTCTTGTCGGCATCCAACAAATTTGCGAACTGGACTGGGAGAAGTGAAGTTTTTTAAGTTTTTCGTTTAAAAATGTTTTAAAATCTTTATTTAAAAATTTAAATTAGCTTTTTTTAAGCTAATAACAAAATTTAACTTCAAGGAAGACATTTAAATTATTTAAAATGCATTTTTCAGCTCTTCTTAGAAAGCCTGTGAAGGTGCCTACTAAACATTAATTGTAAAAAGACAGAATGTGAGGAAAAGAAACAGGCCAAGGTATGAATTTTGCAATAAAAAAATAAAAATTAAGCAAATGCAGAAATTCAATTATCTTCACAGTACAATGATTAGATAACACAATGGATTTACTGAAAAAAATGAAGTAAAAACACATCTTAAATAATTTAAAGGTCTTCTTTGAAGTTAAATTTTGGTTTTATTTGAAAGTTAATGGCCAAAAACTAATCTGAGTAAAAAGGAAAAATAAAGTTATATATATAAATGAAATCTATAAACATTTTTAAGACATTGGCATGATCACTTTCACTCATCACCCACATTCATCAAATCTCCACTATAGACAAAAAAAATGAAAACAACAAATTTAAGTCATGATTGCAAATTTCTAAGCAGGGATTTTGTTTCATCTTATTAACATGAATGTAAGTTGCCTTGGTATGTCATTGTAGTTGAAGATTAGCTTGTTTTTTTACACTCTAAAATCATGGCTAAAAGATCTGATGAAACAAAGATGATGGTTGCGATATTGAAGCGGGGAAGATGACTCAATAGGAGAGAGACAGATAGCTGGGAATTTCCAGAAACAGTGTTCAAACCATCCAAAAGACATTTGTCACTACTTGAAGTGTTTTAAGTGCAAAGAAAACTGAAAGATCATAAATGTTAGACATGTGGGACAAAAGAAATTCCTTTTTAACTTAAGAAAAGAGCAGAAAGATGAAATTTTCACTGGTAGCCCAGTATTTTTGCATGTCTTTTTTTCAAAATCACTATGCTTAAGAATAAGATGCTTTGTTATCCAGCATTTAGCATTAATGAAAAAAAATGCAATAACCTGTTTTCTGGCCTTCAAAGATCATAAAATATACTGTGAAAGGTGGCCCAAATGTTTTGCACACTAGTGTTAGTTATAAGAAAAAATTACTTTTCTTTAAATGTGCCTCTTTTTTCCTTTATCATTTGGTAACTTCATATGAGTGACTGAAAAATATGCCACTCTCTTTATCACCTGGTATTAATTTCATATGAGCAAAAAATGTGCCACTTTCTTTATCACCTGTTAAATGTCATATAAGTGAACTTGATAAATGAGTTACGTAAACATTTGGAGCACCTTGGTGTGGTCTAATGGCTAGCAAACTTGTCTCGCTAGATCAGTTACGATTGAAAAGTGAGTTCGATCATCACTAGGTGCCACATACTTTCGGCTTTGTGCCACATCTAAGAAAATAAACATGTCACAATTGCTGTATTTTTGAGCAATAAATCTTGAGTCACAAACATTTGTAGAACTATTAACTATTTTGTGCTTTTTATAACTGAAAGAAGAGAAATTATTGCAAAAATAGTACATAACAATAGTAAAAATAGTAAATGACTCTCACTGTGTAAGTACAGCTATTTACAAAAATTGACAACTGTTATTAACAAAAGATATTTTGTTATATAGTGAGGAGGGTAATGAGAATATTGGGAAATTTGTCTGCTGACTACACCTTCCAAGGCTATATTTTAATGATGAAACATCAGAATACTGATTTTGGGAAAACCTTTTCAGCACAACTGTTTGTTTGTTTGTTTAAAACTTAACGACCCATCGATCAGCAAGAGATCATTTAAGGTCAAACAGTTGTTTTTTTTCTTTTTCTTTAAATAAGGTTGAAATGCTTTCAAACAGACTTTCCCTTTCCTTTCCTTCTTTTTCGATGTCTTGCTTTTTGTTTTTAAAAATTCACTGTTTTCAGAGGTGCGTTGTTCTTTGAAAATTTCTCACCTGGCAAGTATCAAAGTTTCCTCCTTTCATCATCAGACACCAAATTGGAATTATATTTTATTATATAGTTCAACTTTCCTAAGAAAGGTCAAGATCAAATTGGGGTTTGATTTTTCGAAAAGTTCTTTCAAGTTGTTCACGTTGTAAAATAATTTTTGAATATGTGCCATGTCACCACAATCAAGCAGGAAGTGCTTCACAGTATAAGCCTCCTGGCATGCTATGCATTCAGGAGGATCTTTGTCTTTTAGGAGGAAGGAGTGAGTTATGTGCATGTGTCCTATGCGAATACGGGATAAAACCACTTCTTCTTTGCATGATTTTCTGTGTTCAGTTAGTTGTTTCTTTAGAGAGGGTTTGATTTTAAATAATTTGTTGTTTTGACAGTTGTTCCAAGCGTCTTGCCATTTCTTCAAAATAAAGTCATTTATTAGGGGTTTATAGTCAGTGTATGGAACCTTTATGTTACTTGTGTTAAGTTTCAGAGAGTTTTTTGCAGCCACGTCAGCTTTTTCATTTCCATAAAAACCAGAGTAGCTGGGAATCCAACAGAAAATGATAGTTTTATTTTGTAAGATTGCATGTATTCTATGTAGGAGTTTGATGAGCAAAGAATTGTTTAATTTTTGGTTTTTTAATGATTCGAGTACTGATAATGAGTCTGCAAAAATAATGAATTTATTTGAGTTAAGTTTAGTGATGAGGTCTAGAGCTAAATCAATGGCTGTAATTTCAGCACCAAAAATTAAGGAGTTGTTAGGTAATCTTTTCTGTAGAACAGTACTTTTAAAGATAGCCGCACATCCTACTTTGTTTTTGACTTTGGAGCCATCGGTATATATGTGGGGCCAATTTGGGTATTGTTCCAGAATATCATTTAGTTTTTCTATATAGTATAAGGGGTGTGTGTCAGATTTAGTGTGGGCAGCCAGTCTTAAAATGACTTTTGGTCGTTCCAATAGCCAAGGTGGATGTTTGGGTAGCTTGAATTCATGTATGCTATTTTTGTCTATCAAACTGTCTGTAAGTAGTTTTACCATTTTTTCTATGTAAAGACCAAAAGGTTTGATAACATTTTCTTTTTTGTCAAACAGATGTTTATAGTTTGGGTTGAATGTGCATTGATAAGCCGAATTTGATGGATTGGATTTGAGTTTTAGGTAATATTGTATAGCTAATTTCTCATGTCTCAGTTTTAGAGGAGCCTCATGAGCTTCAACATATAGGCTTTCTCTGGGAGATGTTTTAAAGGCACTAAGAGCAAGTCTTAGACCTGTGTGGTGGATGGGGTCAAGAATTTTTAGGTAGGATTTCTTGGCCAGACCATATATGAAACTTCCATAATCCAATTTGGATCTTATTAGTGTTCTGTATATTTTTAGGAGTGATATGTGATCTTCTCCCCATTCTGTGTTAGCTATAACCCGCAAAAGTTGTAGTGTTTTGAAACATTTTTGTTTTAAGTATTTCAGATGGGGAATAAATGTGAGTTTTTTTATCAAATATTATTCCCAGAAATTTGTGTTGTTCAGTCATTTCTATTTCGGTTTCTTCAAATTTAAGTGTTGGGTCGTTGTGCATTTTTCTTTGATTACAAAAATGCATACACTTTGTTTTCGTTTGTGAGAGTTTGAAACCATTTTCAATGGTCCATTGATTTATTTTATTTATGCATATCTGCAGTTGACGTTCTGAGGTATGCATATTTTTTGATCTATGCCAAATTAAAAGATCATCTACATATAAGGAACCATTAACTTCATTGTTCAAACAGGTTACAATGTTGTTAATTTTTATGTTAAAGAGAGTGACGGACAAGATCCATCCTTGTGGGACTCCTTCTTGAATTTTTGAGTCTGAGAGAGTCGATCCTATTCTTACTTTGAAGCTTCTGTCAGATAAAAAGTCTTTTATCAACAAGGGTAATCTGCCTTTTAGGCCAAGGTTGTATAAGTCTTTCATTATTCCTTGTCTCCATGTAGTTTCGTAGGCCTTTTCTAAGTCAAAGAAAATGGCTATTACATGTTCTTTATTGATGAAAGCCTCTCTGATAAAGGTTCCTAAGCGGACTATGTTATCTATTGTTCCTCTTTTATTTTGAAAGCCACTCTGTAAGTTGGTAATTAAATTATTGGTTTCCAGATACCGATTTAGTCTTCTATTTATTATTCTTTCAAATGTTTTGCATAAGCAGCTTGTTAATGTTATGGATCTAAAGTTTTTGGGATCTGATTTGTCTTTTTCTGGTTTTGGTATAGGAATCACAATAGCCTGTTTCCAGCTATTAGGTATTTTTCCCTTGAACCATATTTTGTTAAAGATGTTTAACAAAAATTTAATGGATTTGGGGGGAAGTTGTTTTAAAGATTCGTAATGAATTTCATCAGGACCAGTAGCTGTATTATGTGATTCACTTATGGCATTTATAAGTTCGTCCTTCGTAAAAGAAAGATTGTATTCTTCTTTGTTATTTGAATTAAAATTTAGTTTCTTCTTTTTTTCTGTATCCTGCTTAATTTTTTGGAAGAGTTGTCTGTAGTTTTTGTTAGAGGAATTATTTTCGAAAGTTTCCGCAAGTATGTTTGTTATATCTTTTGTTTCTGTTATTTTTTTTGTTATTTAACGTGAGATGGTTAAGAGAAGAAGATAAATTCTTTCCAGAGATTTTCCTTACCATGTTCCAAACTTTTTTTGGTTTCGTATTATAGTTTATTTTGTTTACATAATCTTTCCAGGATTTCCTTTTGGCTTCCTTGATAACTCTACGTGCTACTGCTCTTTTTTGTTTGAAAAGATTTAAATTATGAATTGTAGGTTGAGAGTTAAATTTCCATAGTGCTGCTTTTCGTAGTCTTATTGCCCTTTTACATTCATCATTGAACCATGGTCTTTGTTAGATCCATTGCTTTTTGGTATGCATGTTCTCGCAATGTCTATTAAAGTTTCTGTGAAGTATTCGATGGATTTGCTGGAGACTTCTTTGTCTGAAAGTTTTTGTTGGCATTTTTTTTTATATTCTCTCCAATCTGCTTTATTTAGCTTCCATCGATGAAGATGGTTTTCAATTTCTTTTGAATATGTCAACGTAATTGGGAAATGGTCACTACCCCGTGAATCATCTAGAACATTCCAATCGAAGTCCATAAGTGTAGACGAGTCACAAAGTGATAGGTCAAGCACTGAATAAGTGCCTGATGCAGGGTGTAGG
Source organism: Acanthosepion lycidas (assembly GCA_963932145.1). NCBI lineage: Eukaryota > Metazoa > Mollusca > Cephalopoda > Sepiida > Sepiidae > Acanthosepion > Acanthosepion lycidas. Next base: position 82,784,328 of record OZ010606.1, read on the forward strand.
TATGTGTTAGATTTCTTATTTAGTAGGCATAAGTCATTGTTGTTAATGATGTTTTCAAGATTTTTGCCTTTTTTATCTGAATATTTAGATCCCCATATAACGTTGTGACTATTAAAGTCACCTAGTAATAAATATGGTCTTGGTAGTTGATCTATTAGGTTGTTTAGATCAGTTTCGTTTAAGGGATTGTGTGGTGGGATATAAATGGAGCAGATGTTGATGGTTCTGTGTGGAGTGGCCTTTGTAGCAACGGCTTGGATATGGGTCTTCAATTGTATTTTATTTTGAGGGATATTGTTTCTAATTAGTATCGATACGCCCCCTGATGCCCTTTGATTGGGGTTATGAATGTAATTATATTGTGTATAGTTTTTTATTTTAATTTTATCATCAGTTTTTAGGAAGGTTTCCTGTAAGCAGATGATGGTCGGGAGATGATTCGTTATAAGCAGAAGTAACTCATTTATATTTGGCTTTAAGCCACAACAGTTCCATTGTATAATTTTTTGAGTCATTCTGTCTTATTTGTATTTTGTTTTTTTGTTGTGTTTTTAACCCTTGGCTTTCTTTCGGTTCTGTTTGTTTAGTGAGAGATGTTGCTTTTGTTTTTCCCTTTGATTCATTTGCTCTTTGTTTAGATGAAGACCGTTCCCTTGTTTGAGATGGGCTGATTGTTTTTTGCTTGTTTTTGTCGGGACGTTTTTAAGCTTCTCTGTCTTGAATGTCTTTCTTGGCTATCGGTTTTCATCAGTTCAAAATTATTTTCATTTTCAATTAAAACAATTTCTGTTTTCTTTTTGCTGCGTTGATTTTTTAACGGAGATTTCATTTTTGGAGGTAAGGAGTTATTAAATTTGTTTGAGGTGTTTCGGAGATTTGGCATTTGCTGTTGCTTGTATTGTAATTTTCTTGTAACCTCCTTGGTTTCGACGATCTGGTATTGGGGATTTTCCTTTAGATCTGACTTGGTATCGGTTCTAGTTGTTAAACAGTTTAAATTTTTCTTCAATATCTCCTGAAGTGATCTTAATTCTTCTACTAGATCGGACAGATTATTTTGTGATGTTTCTTGTTTTTTAATCGAATTGTCTGTTCTTCTGACTATATTTGCATATGTTGATACGTTCAGAGAACTCGCAACTATTCTTCTTGCCTCCGAGTATGATATATTTTTTGTATGTTTAATCGAGGATATTTTTTTTTTCTTTATTCCAGACTTCACATTCTTTTGAGTCTGCTGCATGATTTTGTTTGCAGTTGGCACATTTAACTGGGAGTTTACAGTCAATGTGATCACCGATTTCTCCACAAACTTTACATATTGATGGTCTGGTGCATCTATCCTTATGGTGCCTGAACTTTTGGCAGTTGTGGCATCTCAGAGGATTTGGTATATATATTTCCACTTTTTCTATTATATATCCAATTTTTATTTCTGCTGGAGGTTTTGGAGTATTAAAAATTAGGATATATGTGTTTGTAGGAATTATTTGGTTGTTTTTTTAATTGATTTGAGCATCTATGATTCCTTGTTTTCTTAAGTTATTTTTTATTTCGTCCAGAGTACAGAATGAGAGGTCTAGGCTTCTTACCACACCCTTTGAGCAGTTCAAGGAAGTGTGGGGGAAGGCCTTTATTTTAAGCTTGGTAAAATTGTTTTGATTCAGTAACGTATTTGCTGAAGTTTTATTTGAAACTTCTACCAAAATGGTGTTGTTCCTTAATTTTTTTATTGAAGACGTTTTTATTAGGGATTTCATTGTTTTTTCCACAATGAATGGAGACAGTTTAGTGATAGGTGTATCCTCTATTGATTCCAAGACAATAAATCTAGGAAATTGTTTTTGGTCAAGATCATTGTCAGACTCGGTTTCAGAGTATAGGCTCTCTGTCTTCTATATGGGGTCTTTTATTTTTATTTATAGCCATGAGTATTTTTTTTTTAAATTTCACCTTCCTTGCTCCCCACCCTCCTCGGAGCCCATCAGTGGGAGATGTTAAGGAGGAAACCCATTCGCCCTATTATCCCAGGGATACAAGGAAAGGTAAACTCACACTAGTAAGTGGCTGCTAGCATTTCGGGTTTAACTTTGTTTTCACGACCCGTTTTTTATGAAAATGTCCGTTAAAAACCCTATCTGTAACGGCTTTTTCTTACTAGTAGATTGACCCTTGCCACCGCCTTCTAATACTTACTTATAATCTATCTCTTGTTTGTGGTAAAAGACCAGACCAGTTTTGTATAACATAAGTGTTTTAGATAGATGGGTTTTAATGCAGGTAAGTATTAGTGCTTGACGTGACTAGCCGACCACCCAGGTAAGGGCCAAAGTCATGTGTTGCATTACCATGTCCTTTTTGCACCTGAGCCATGGCTTGCTCAATCACCAGGATCCCGTCCCCAGACAACACGGGTCGCCACCCACGGCCAACAGGTGGCCCCATCGAGGGACTTTTACCCTCTGCAGAGGTGCAGTTGACATATTCTGAAGCCCCGCCAACAGGGCACTTCAGCACAACTGTATTTTCCATTATGATAGGAAAAGGTTAATTTTCAGCTATCTTTTCACTCTTTGATGTCAGGATCGGTGTTTTTGTTTTTTGTGTTTGTTTTTGAGGCCTATTTGGTATTTGTAACCAACTTTGTCTATATCATTCGTTTATGGGTTCATTTAAAAAAAATAATAATGATTCCTAAATTAACATTTGTAGCTTAAGAAAACATATAGATTTGTAAAATGAAGATCACATAATTCTAAAAAACTTGAGATCAAAATATTATTGAGTTTAAAATATGATTATCAAAAAATAAAACAATGAATGATTATCGGAAAGATAAAAAAAAAAATATGTAAGAAGAAGGTAAAAAATAATTCCTCATTTTTGCGGGCTTATTTGTAACAAAATAGGTGTCCTTTTGAATTCGAATTCTGTTTTTTTAGTTTTTCAAAATCCATGATTGTTTCTGTGCGTTTCCCTTCACAAATATCAATTTCTTATAATTTTTAAAAATAACTTTATATGTTCATAAAAGTTTTAGCTATGATATAGAAAACCAAAGATAAGTGTTACCTTAAAAATGGTAAAAAAAATAGCACGCAAAAAACTTCATAGGAAAAAAGAAAGAATTTTACTAAGAAAGAATTTTACTAAGAAAGAATTTTACTAAGAAAGAATTTTACTAAGAAAGAATTTTACTAAGAAAGAATTTTACTAAGAAAGAATTTTACTAAGAAAGAATTTTACTAAGAAAGAATTTTACTAAGAAAGAATTTTACTAAGAAAGAATTTTGTCAATCTGCTAAAATTTATTAAAATATTTTTCTACCTTTATTTTTTTTTTTTACACTAAATACCTGCTTATTTTTCAAAATATCTTCAAATAAGTAAGGATTTAAGGAAACAATATTTTTAATGATGTCTACAAAATTCTTTATTCTCTTGTCTATGATTTTTAACTTTTTTATGTGGATTTTTTTTTGTAAAAAAACCCCATGCAATCATTTGTCTTAGTTTTTTCTCTAAGATTAAGAATAAAAGGGGGGTGAAAGTAAAAATTTATCAACCCTCTACGGCAACACTTTTCTACTTGTCTATATCATTGTCATTTAAAATACAATGGATTTATAAATCTCTTTATGTGTATGTATATTTCTTCTAAAAAAAATGTTTGAAGCATAAAAATAAACCTGCAAGAAGATCATCGTCACTTTGACTTCATGAAATCTCTAAAAAAAAAACAAAAAAAACAAACATCATAGCATGATAAAAACAGCCTTAAACTTGATTAAAACGAAATTTTATCCTCTAAATGTTTATGTTATTATTAAGAGGAAAGACCAAAGTATTTTTTTTTTAATTATTTAAAAAAATTTTTGCATCCTTTTTTTTAGAACATTCTAATTTTTTATTAAAAAATTATATTTCTCTTTGCGAAAGTGTCATTAAATAACATTGCAAATTTTAGCACCTTTTTTTTTACAGTGACAGATATAAATTTTGAAAATCTTACAAAAAAAAAAAAAAAAAAGAAAAAAGACGGTTGGATTTTAATAAAACTTTCAGTATATATTCACAAATGATTGAAATTACTTTGTTTTTTTTTTATTTTGAAAGTCATAGTAAAAATATTTTAGTTTGACATTCTGGACTACGAAATTGGCATTGATGAAATTAAAGAACATTTTTTGAATGGGTTTCGTTTTTAAAAATTTGTTTTTCTAACTATTTCCTCAACATCCATAATTATCAGTTCTTTTTTTCTTACCTGTCTTTAAAAGACTGTAAATACAGGGCATAATTATTTTCACGCCATTCCTTCTGGTTGAATTTATTGGTACGATACCCAGCCGTCGAAATTCCTATATCATTGCCCGTATTACCTGTGAAAGTGATTTCCATATTTTTATCCCGACACCCAGTGCCGATATCAGCATTTTCTAACACTGGAGGCATTTCCCGGCTATTAATCGTTGTCTCAACTGCGGCTGCCATCTTTTCTTTTCTTTATGTAAAACACGGATTTGTTTTGTTTTTCTTCTAAAAAGACAAAATAGATTTACAAGTCAATGGCAACAAACACAGTTGCCATAGAAACAATCAAGGGAGGTCACTCTGAGAAGCAGGTTTATTTCGAGATTAAAGTAATTACGATCGTAATTACAGGTACAAACACTTTTATCTGAAATTCTGCTTTTTTTATGTAATAAAAAGTGTGCCAGTAATTTTATGGCTTATCGGTGTAAGCCATAGTATAGTGCAAACCCTTATTTTTAGTTTTTAATCTCTTCAAAACAAGAAAAATGCAAAAAAAAGGACTCTTATTCAGCATGAAATTGAAGTGGAAAGAAATTGTTTATTTATAATATTTAATGTGAAAAGAAAAATGGGTGCAGAAGGGTTGCCCAAAATATTCTTTTGAAAACCTAGAGAAATTAAGCTAGGCAAACAAAAATTTTCATAAAGTACAAACTTAGTGAAGTGAAGTTTGAAAAATCCTTAGTAGAGAGTGTAATGTGTGTATAAAGTTCATGACATGTTACCAAATTTTGTTGTTTTGGAAATTAATAAGTCAACATTGAAGCAGGAGTATTTGCTTGTTGAATGGAAGGAATTGTTGAATGTCATTTATAGAAAAGTGTCAGAAATTGGTACAACCTTGTAGAATTATAATTGAAGAGAGTGTGTTGATATATTATTATGGGAAACTTGGTCTGGATGCATATTTCTTCCAAGTAAACAAGTTCAAAAATTATTTGTTTTCAGTTTTTGTGTGTTCAAGAGTTCTTTATTGGTTACAGGGTACCTCAGAATCTAATGTCCTCGTTTGTAAACTCACTGCTATGGTTAATTGCTCTGCTGATATCATCTCCCTGGACTACTCATGGATGAATGGAATCATGATGAATAGTAATTAAACCAGTTGATGGCTCTGCTTATATGTTCCAACTTGCTCAATAAACAACTTTTCTGTCCTTTCTATTGGAAATTATTTTGAGAATGGATTTCTTTCTTAAGCCTTTTTTTTTTATTACTCTATACTAGATATAGTGTTGCTATAATCAGGTTCAGTGACAAGGCTTATCAAAAATGTCCCATCTGAAGACATAATTTGTTAGAAATCCATTCGTCCTTGCTTGGAATATTGCTGTCATATATGGTCTGGTGCTCCCACCGTAGTTCTCAAAGTCCTTGACAAAATCCAGAGACAAATATGCAAGATGATAGGTCCTGGCATCTAGTCTACAATCGCTATCCCACAGATGTGCTGTGGCCTCCCTCTGTCTCTTTTACAAATATTTTTACAGCAACTGTTCTGACAAGCTACTGTTGCTGGTTCCCGAACTTCATGAATTTAAACGTGCTACCAGGCTGGCATCTCGGTCTCACCCTTTCACTGTCAAAATGGTTAAATGTAACTGTCTCTTCTTCTCAAACAACTTCTTCTCTGTACTTCCCGTCTGTGGAACTCCTTTCTCCTTACTTGCTTCCCTAATGACTATAATCATCAATTATTCAAATATAATGTCAACCAATATGTGACACCCTGAGCTTGTTCCCCATCCTCTTCTGTGTTCTTTCCTCAAACACACCTCTTTGCTCTTGTTCTCAATCCTCTGTAACCCATTGAGTGCTAGTGGCACTCCCTGCTTGCTTGGGATGAATTGCCTTAAAAAAAATGTCTTCACTCTAGATAGTGAAAAAGGGACATTCTTTTGTTTTTTTTTTCCACCTAAATTTTTTTATATTTTTTAAAGTCTAGATTATTGGAGAAAGTTAGATTTGTAAGGGCCTATCGGTTGAAAGATTTATTTTTGGAACATTGGGGTTACCAATTATAAAGGTGTCTGTAGATAGACCAATACTATTTATATTATTATACTTTCAATGTGCGGGATTCAAGTAAACAACAAAAACTCCAAACTGTGAATCAACAAGTATATATTGAAATAACATACAAGAACAAACATGCAATAAAATTGTATTCAATGTATAGATTAAGGGAAAGAAGTTGTTCCCCTTTAATTGTATTTTGGTTTGTAATTGATTGTTCGAAGAAAGTTCTTTTTGAGAGAAAAATGTTCAGGAATCAATATTAGAACAATATTAGTTTGTTAGAATAGATAACACAATAATACAATTGATCAAAAATGTGTTGTGTTATAGAATGGTTTGAAATCAACAGAGTTCTGGTTGATTGAGCTTGGCTAAGTCACAGAGAGAAATGTAAGTTTATATTATGAAATTCTGTGTCTGTGTGTGTGTTTGAAATGTTATGAGCAAGATTGTGGACTTGTATGGACAGGTGAATTTTACTGGATCTTACTGACGACTTGTGAAAAAGTCGCCTCTTTTATGGAAAAAGGGTAGGCTCCCACTGCAACACGGGAAAATTTAATCTTGTATTAAAATATGTGATTGGTTAAAACTTAACCAATCACTACATTCGTACTAACAGAATGAGCAAGGAAGGTCAAAACCGAAGAATTCAAAGAAACGACTGCGATGGCTAAATTGTCCTATATAAAAGTAGTAGCGATTTATTAGCCAATCACAGGAAAATAGAATGTGGGTGTGGAAAACATAGCAATTGCTACAGATTGACACTAGGCAATATTTAAAGATAATCATTAAATATTGCCTTGTGTCAATCTTAACTTTCTCCAATAACTATCCTTAGTGCATTGATATTGCCCATAATGCTAAATACACTTGTTACGCATCAAAACTTGATCATAAACAAATGTTATCTCATTATTATATCAAATAATTATAATAATATTATATCGAAAGGTTTATTACTGATGATCTATGAGGATAGAATATCATTTGCTTTACAAGCTTTCTTTCAATAAAAGAATGAAAAATGTTAAAACATTAGAATTTCAAAATTCCAACTCAAATATTGAATTTGTTTCCAGTCAACTTTGATCTTCAAAATTTTAAGTGCAATGTCAATCATCATCTGCTCCACTATCTCTTCCTCAACCCTTTCAGGTTCTTCTAACCCATGGTCACTCATTTCTCTTAACTAGTATATCCCCAATTGAATACTAGCAAATAAAAAAAATAAAAAATAAAAAACAATAAATTGAAAATTAAGATAAAATATTATTTCAGGTGAGAAAATTTAGGGAATCCTGAAAAGTGTGTCTTACCTGTTATTTGTCCTGCGTTCAACTTACAGTTTACAAAGTGTGGAGTGATTAATAGAACCATATGGTCAAAGAAAATTGACCAATAGTCTCTTGGTTCTTTTCACTCCTTTTTCTTTCTTCTCCAGCTGTTGATTGTTCACTTTTGGTTGGTCACAGTCAACCTTGGGTGAATCCGATGGTCACTGGCACCAATTATGACATTGCAACATTTGCCCATTCGATATTTGATCGCTTCCGCTTGACTGTTTCGATCCAAGCCCTGCCTAGTCCTATGTGGTGTTGGATTTAAATTCCCCTAATCTCCACAGAGCTCTTTGTCCGACTCTGGGAAATTAATTGCATGCCCAATTTTGGAGAGGCCCCGCCTCTGAAAAGTAGTGGTAGCAGAACATCGATCTACCCTAACTGCTTCCTTCTCATATTGGTGCTTCATACCAATACTGCCCAAGGAGCATATGCAATTCCTTTGCCACCTTGTGTTCAACCTAGGCCTTTCGCTTCAAACAATCCGATCTCTAGATTACATGGGTGAGCAGGTGTGGCTTAGCTCCAATCATTAATTTTAATTAGCGTTCAAAATTTTTGTCAACAGAGTTCCTTGACCCCTTCTGCTTTCCCAATCAGATACTCACTAGCTGCTCCCTTGACAGCTTCCTCTTGTGGCATTTTGGCTCTTATCTGAAGAAATTTCACTGCTCCAGCAATTTACACCTTCTCTTCTTTTGACAAGTGATAAAGAAAAAAAACAAAACAATTCAACTCGTTTCCAGAACACCTTAAATTTTATCTCTCGACTGACTTTTCCTTACTGGGTTTATGTCCTGCAAACAATTCCTTAACCTGAATTTTAAAAACAATATCTCCATTTCATACTCAATTGTCAACTTTGGCCATATAGTCTTTTGTAGGAATAAAAATCAAGTGTTTCTTTCCTCCTCTTCTGCCTTTACCCAAGGAAAAAAATGAAACTAAAAAAAACCCTCCAAATTTAATAAATCTTGCCTCGTTTCTTAATATAGCTATTGAGTTAACCCTTCAAGTGTCACAGCTAAAAAAATTCATTATCTTTTTAACTGCATAAAATAGACATGTAGCTGAAAATTTTTCAACTAGAAAACAAAGTTATGATTTACATTTGTAGTAGGAACACTGACCCCCAGAAGCACATGTTAACCTCTTGACAATGTTCAACTTAAGTCCCCTCAAAAACACAGTTCAGTGTTACATATTTTTATTCAGAGAACAAAAAAAAATTATTTATAATATGAAATATAATGCAAGACTTCATGATGGCAAGTACTTTTCAAATTAGGTATGTTCTTCGCTGTAGACATTATTCAAATTTAGCCCAGAGGCCTTATTTAGGACTTTCAAAGGAATGTATTTAAAATCTTACTTGTAGAATGAGTTTTTAGATATCGTCTTAAATTTCAGGAATATATTTTTGACCCCACCACAAACCACAGCTGTTTCTAATAGCATTTCATTTTGAATGCATATTTTATTTGCTTTTCTTTGCATTGTATGCAACGAAATCTAGGATTGTTAGGGTTCTTGCCTTTGTAAAAAAAAAAAATGTTCTTGGCTCAAATAGCAGTAACATTCATTTTTGTAAATAGATGGACTGCCACAAAATCAATACAAAAAGGATTTATAAAAGATCAAGTGATTCTTAATGGAATTTATACCAATTACCCATCCTTTGAAAGTTTGTTTCCTTCTTAAAATATTCATTTTTATATCCAACATAGTTACTACAGGGTGGCCCAAAAGTCTTATCATTCCACCCTGCTGAAAAAAAGCAATGAGAACAATAGAACAAGCAATACAAAGCACATCTACTGGATTCAGCTTATTCACTTTCATTGACACAGTCACACAAGGTCTGTATGAACATCATTTTTGTGGCACAAAATGATGTGGTGCCATGTCCGGTGTGATATTTTATGAAGCTGTACTTTGTTGATTGTTGCAAAGGTTCTTCAAATGGCATCCTTCAACAGATGTGTATTCTGGTAGTGTTCATGTGAAACCTCTCCTTGATAATACTCCAGAACATTGAAATAGAAAAATTACATTATGTAGGAGTGACAAGACCTTAGGACCACTTTGCAGATTCATTTGTGTGTCAGTTTTATTTTGTAAATTTAGGAATTTAGCAGAATCCATTATACTTGGTCAACTTGTATTCATATAGCACTCTTGGGATTTGCCTTGCAATCTGTCTTTACATGATTGATGTATTTTCATAAACCTCTTTCAAATTATATTCTTGGTATTTTGAAGCCTGTGTGATAAATTTTTATAGACACAAAATATAGTGCAAAACAATTTTTTTTCCACTCAGCAAAATTATTTCTGTCTCTGAAATTACTGAACAATTGGGCATTATACAGTTGAACTAATGATTCAGCAATGATGATTGATTTCAAAGCTATTCTAATCTGGTGACTTGTAACCTCTAGATCAGTTTTTGTTTATGGCAAACAAGATTTAACCTTGCCCTGCCTGTCCATTTGATGATTGATCCTTGTAGATGGCTGTTGAGTTGGTCACTTTGATCCAAGCCTTGCTCTGCCCCATACTGTGTTTGATTATGAGCTGGCATTGAGTGAAGTCACAAAGGGGGGGAAAAAAAAAAAAAAAAAAAAAAAACTTTTGAGTGCTTATATATCATTCTTTGTAGTTTGGTTAAAATTATCAGTTCTTCCTGCTGAAAATATCTACCTTTCCCACTTCCTAAGTTAATGTGATACTATGCCTGGTCTAGCTAAATCTGGAACAAAGCCTAAGTACTTTGGTTCTTATCTACAGAAGTTCCACTTTTTGACAAGCCAATTAATTTTGCCAGTTTTCAAAATTTCTACATCTCAATTGACCTTTTATGCAATCAGGAGACACGTTTTGTAACGTGCACTTTAATAAGCAGTCATAAATAAAAATTTTCTATTTCTACCTTGTTTAGTAAAATTCTTGCCTGACCTTAAATGTGCTTCCAACATCTCTTCCCACACCTTGTAGGTTTAGATTATCTAGACAGCCTTTTCAGCTATATCCTTCTGAACAATAAAGCCGTTTTACTTCAAGTCGCCTCTACTTCCTCCCGTTTTATTCAAATGGGAAAAAAAAAAAAAAAAAAAACTCTCTGAATTTAATATAATCTGGCTTCATCTCTCAGTATATACTTTAACCCTTACAACTAGTGACACTATAAGGATTTTAGTTTAAATTCATATATTTTTTTGGAGCAGTCTGTAGTCAATTGTTAGAAGTAAATCTATCATACATCAATATGAAATTTGCTTTAGTCACTTAACTAAATGCTACTTAGCACTTTCATAAATGACAATTGTGCATAAAATCTTGGAATCAGCAAAGATTCTCAAATCATGATGTCAAAAAAAAAAAAAAAAAAAAAAAAAAAAAAAAAAAAATTGCTTAATGCTATTTTGAGTATCAAGAAATTAGGTTTATTTGGATTTTCAAAAATGCATTAACTAATGGGGACCTACTAACCACTTTGGTAAGAAAAAGCTTTTTTTTTTCCTTTCTTTCTTTCTAAATGGTTACTAAATTGTTGAAAAGACCTTTAGTTTTCTCAAAGTTCAAACAGCATAAAAAAAAAACCGAAAAAGTACAACTCTTACGGGATAGTCTTATTAAAGAATCACATGAGCTGGGACCAAAAAACAAACAAAACATGATTCCAAGACAAACATCTTCATGTAATGTTTCATAACCATTAATTTTTATGGTTAGAAAATAATATAATCTGTTTGTCAGTTTTCCAGTTGCCTTGTGTACACGAATGTTGCAAATATTAAAACTACAATTACAATTTATGTGCGAGAATGCAACTTTTTCAAGGATTGGAATTCTGCTGGTGTCATCTTGGGTTTTGTCACTTTATTGATGGTTATGAAGATTTAAATTCACTGATAATGTTGGATAGATTAACTGAGAATTAATTAAATTCTTATAAATTTTCTACATGCAACATTCTGTTTCATACTTATTCATGGTAAATGACATGTAAACATCTATTACAACAGAAATAATTATTTCCCATTTTAGGTACATTTAAACATTCTTGTCTACAAGAATCCAAATCCTGACATCTGTTACAGCAGCCAAATTGTTCATTTAATTCTACCAAGGGCTATCACAAATTCAAAGGAGATTATTTAATTCATGTCCATTACAGGCATCAACTAAAATTCTTTGTTTGCCTATCTATAAAGACTTGGCAGAATGCGATTTACCATCCTCCCCCACTTTTTTGCCCAAATCATTTTTGGGGGACATCTAAAGAGATCACTCCTGAGATTCAATGTGTAAAAATAACTTTTAAGGTGTGGGAGAAAAATATCCAATGACTCTCACTGTGTAAGTACTGCTATTTACAAAAATTGACAACTGCTATTAATAAAAGATATTTTGTTAAGATATATAGTGAGGAGGGTAAAGAGCATACTGGAAAATTCTTCTATTGACCACACCTTCCAAGGCTATATTTTAATGATGAAACATCAGGCTACTGATTTTGGGAAAACCTTTTCAGCACAACTGTATTTCCCATTATGATAGGAAAAGGTTAATTTTCAGCTATCTTAACTATTATCTTTGATGTCAGGATTGGTGTTTTTGTTTTGTGTGTGTGTTTTTTTTGGAGGCATAATTGCACACAATAGATCTCAGCATTTGAACAGTATTTCATAAGAGGTGAACCAGCAGTAATAAACAAAAACAAGAAACAATTGATTTGAGTATATAATAAAGTTTACTTGTATTTTACAGTCTAACTTTGGTCAATTTGTCTCCCTTCAAATTGAATGCACAAGAAAATGAAGCTGACAAAATTAAAAGACATAATGAATGGGGGGGGGTTTGTTTTCAGAGACCATATCAATGAGATTGCAGGGGTTGGAGAATGGAGATGGAAAGGCTATTGGGAGTCTTAATACCGTCGCATATGCTTATAGGCATCAAAACGAGGTTCTGGCATGCGGCCTCCCATGTTGCCACCACCTCCTCCCCCACCACCAACCATCATAGCAGGCGGTTGAGCCTGGGGATTGACAAACATATTTCCAGGTCCCATGTTTTGTACCATTCCACCAGCCCCAGGACCACCACCTCCTCCACTGCCTCCCACAAAACCTCCACTGCCAGCACCTCCACCTCCTCCACTGTTGGGACCTCGGTCATGGTTAGGAGCCATATTGTTGTTCATCCACCTATCATTTGGACGATTCACACCAGAATTATCCATATTACCATGTGGATGAGACCAAGCATCGACTTTTCTGTCAAGACCAGAACCCCATGGAGTCCTTTGATCAGGAGGAGGAACAGCTGAGGAGAAGAAAGAAAATATTTTTTAACTCAAAATGCTTGGGTAAACAAATCTGATGTTAAATAGCAAAAGCAAGAAAGCTAAAAGTGGTGATATAAAATGAAAATATTAAGTATTTTAAAATCACATTTTCATGACTGCTACAAATGCCAACATGCAAATGTAATGAGAAACATGAATTAAAGAAAAAAAAAAGTTTAAATAGTCATGATGTTTTGGGCGTCGTATACTTAAGGTGATATAGGCTAGAATTTCAAGCCGAACACTTTTAGTTCACAGGAATAGATTGTTCTAATTCCACGTGCCATTACTTTTCTGAATATATCCCTTTAGTAACTCAATTCACAATTTCTTTTTTTTTTTACCTCTATTGTGGCCAGGTATTGAACTCACAACTCTCTGGGTCAAGTCACTGGATTACTTCAACCAATGCTTTTACCCACTGGGCCAAAAATGGTTAAAATGGACACATGCCACAGTGTTTTTTTTATTTTATTTATTTATTTATTTTTTTTAAAAAAACAAAAAACAAAAAAAACAAAGGGTCTATGGAATCTATTTTTCAACTTGTAAATACAACAGGCTAAGTTAAAGAAAAAAAAACAAAAAACAAACAAATGTCATAATGTAAGTAATCAAAATCAGATTATTCTCTCTTTATGCTTCAAACTGTTTCCATATGAACATCACAGAGAAATGATCACAATGTAATATTATTTTTGCACCAACCTAATACTTGCTGCCAAACATATCTGTGCATGCAATAATAGGTGGCTATCTTTTATGTGATTAATTCCAAAAAAGTTAAGCCGATCTATCAACATAAATTATATATAGAAGTTGACTTATCTATTTTGGCATTTAACCAAGACAGCATTTCCCCAGCTTGGCAGAATTTTCAGGGACTCAGTGAACAAAAACAGCGGTTTATTAGGTAAGTTGCTTACCAGGTGAATTTCTGACTCTCCCCAATCTGTCATGTGCAGAAACGTTTCTCCGATCAGAATCTCTCCCCCTGTCTGGCCCTAAGTCTCTCCGATCGGCTTCATGGTTCCGATCACTGCTGCGGTCTCTACCTGGTCCAACTTCTCTCCTGGAAGAAACAAGCACAAATGTAGATTATTCCATGCTTGGAAAATACTCACATGAGCCATCTTCACATTTGTGATTTTTATATAAATGGAATTTTATTAAAGGAAATTTGAATTATCTTCATTGGATAAGTTTTTTTGTTTAGTTTCAATTGAAATATTCAGAACATCTTTCAACAAAATCAAGTTTAACAATAAACATTTAAAACATTACAGAAGAAAAAACATTATCTGTAATGCTTCAATAAGAAAATTCAAATATAAAAGAGAATGAAGCTGTAAATTTACTGTTGAGGATTTTGACACTTATGCTCAACTACTATAGGTTTTTCATTTTCATTTAATATCATAAGTTTTTCAAACTATCTGGTGACTAATTCCAAGAGAATTGAAAACTTCTCAAATTGTGTAAAGTCTACAAATGTTACAAGGTAATGTTGCTTATAGAAAGAGAGAAGGAGAAAATAGGTGACAGGTGAAAATTACCTATCAAAGCGATCATCTGGGTGGCTGCGTTCATCAGGGCGCCTGTCATCCCTATCACGGAGATCTCTAACAGGCCCAATGTCTCTCCTGGTAAGATCTCGATCTTTATGTTCTTCAAATCGAGCAGCAGTGTCAATGGATCGAGCATCTTGTCGATCATAACGCTCCACTCTTCTTTCGTAATCTCTGTGTTCAAATTCATTAAATCTGAGGTACAAGAACACACACACACACGCGCACAATTTTAAAGTGAGAAAATTGAAAATATTGTTCACAATATTTCGAAGGCTAATCATAAATGCATTCAGCAGGCAATTTTGGGAATGAATTCAAAGGTTAAAATCTTCCCAGAGTACAAGACATCATTTGGATAAGTTTCTTTTTCGATAGGTTAAGAGAAAGCAACAAAAGACTTGTAAGGAACTTAGAGAAGCACATTGCAATTTATCAATAAAGCAACCAGGAGAAAGAAAAGATTTTAAGCCAGCATAAGGGACTCCATTTTGAGGGGTGAGTCTAGTCCTGTTAAAATCTTTGATACTCACAAAATATAAATGCTGACCTCAAAATTTGCAAAAATCTGTCTTCAACTTATTAGAAACATTTTGCACAACCATTTTAAATTAGGAGTTGAGGAGGGGAGGGTTACAAGATTTAAATTTGGGAGTTGTTGTTGGTGCTCAGGATTACAAGATTTAAAAAAAAAAAAAAAGAAAAGAAAAAGAAAAAAAAAGAAAAGAAAAAAAAAAGAAACAAGGAGATTTCAGCCACTTACAGAGATTCATTGGAGAACGAATGATCAAATCTGGTAGAAGGAGCATTCAAATTGGGTCTTTTTGGTTCGTTCCAAAAGCCTTCTTCATGCCCACTGCTTCTTTCATAGGATCTCTTCATCGCACGTCTCTGTTCTTCAAATCTGAAAAACAAATACAATTGTATATTTTCTGGAGAAAAACCAGAGTGCACAGGTTTTGGGATCAAAAGACAAAAGGATGCTTAAAAGAGATGCCCAAGAAATGATTCCATCACTGACATTGGTTAAGGCACAAAAGAATTTTTAATGATAACCACATTGTTTTAGTTAAGATCATTTACATTACAAATTTGAATGAGGTTTTATTTGTACCAAACAAATCGTTGACCATTATATGACTAAGATCATGATTAAGTGTAAACTTATATGATGATAAGTTCATTAACATCAAAATTTATACCGGCTTTGTCAAAATTCCCTTGAGTTTGTTCTTCTGGTGTTTAGAACAGAAGATTATCTGGACCCTCCTTATTGTTACGAGAAACTTGTGAGAGAATTTACCCATTTTATCTTTAAATATCATTTACAAAATCAAAAATAGGAAATCTGATTTATATATGAGAGAAAAACTGAAGAACAATAAACAGCGTTTAACAATCTGAAAAAGAGAAACTTAAACAGACAAAAACTGAAATGATGATCATCGGTAAAAACTTGATTAGTCATGGATTTAGGAACACCAATGTGACAATCATAAAGCACTCACTGAAGCATTTCTGCTCGCCGTTGTTCATCGCGGAATCTCTCACGCTCAAGGAATTCACGTTCTAATTTGATTCTTTCTCTTTCCAATTTCTCTCTTTCGAGTTTCTCCCTCTCCATTCTAAGGAGAAAAAAAAGTTTAAAAAGTAAAAAGAAAAAAAAAAAAAGAAAAAAAAAAGAAAGAAAGATGATTTTTTCATAACATATGGCTGCCCTGAAGAGAGTTTGTAAAAAAACATGACAAGGAATAATTAGAAAATCATTTTCTGAATTTCTTAATTGCTACAGACTGTAGCATAGAAAGGAATCAAAATGGCAACTCACCTAAGCCTTTCCCTGACTCTTTCTAATCGGAAAGCCTCCTCTTTCTGTCTTCTTTGAACATCTCTTTGGATCAATCGTGCACGATCCAGTTCTCTAAGGCGTCGTCTCTCTTCTTCACGTAATCGCCTCTCACTTTGGCGCAAACGTTCCCTCTCACGTTCAGCCTGATAAAAGAAAACATTTTTTCAGTAAAGATAAAGAAATATTTAAGTGTACAGTTTTATCATTGATTTTATAAAAGGTTACCTGACATGAAGATGGAAGAGAGCAAGTATATAAAAATACAGAGGTGTGAAAATTTATAAGTAAATGTGATTAATTGTCAAACAATTTTAGCAAGTTTTTTTTTTTTTTTTTTAAATTTTATTTTAGTATGTTAAAGATTTACTGATCTTTCAGGAAATTGCATTGAAAGAAAAAATCTTAACGACACAAATTAGTTTCTTGGTTTCAGTAAAAGTAACACTATTTTTTTTCTACATCCATCACTCAAGTCCAACAACAAGTACTCAGTTAATGTCATTAAAATGGATGGAGAATATGTCAATAAGGAATTTCTTTCAACATACTAAAAATAGATAAATATTTAATTTTCTCAAGAACAATACTGAAGAAAACTATTATTTTTTTAAAAGAAATTTATTAGTAATATCTGAAAAACAGTTTAATTTCATTATCAACTGAAAAAAGTGGAAAATAAAATGATATAAAAGATCAAAAAAGGAAAAGTCATAAATAATGCCAACAAAGTGCATAAATTCTTGCCCCCCCACTCAAAACTATTGTACTGCATTCCCTACTGTGCTTTTTAAAAAAAAGAACAAAAAGTTGTAACTATTAAAAAGAAATATTTCTGTTTTTTAACTTTGGATAAGTTTAAAAACATTATTTCTTACTTAGGATTGGCAAGGAACTTGAATGTGGTGTTTTTCTTGGTGTAATTGAAGAGAGGATGGGGTAGGGTAGAAAAGAAATATAAAGAAATTAAAAATTTTTTTTTTACAAAATTCCAGTTATTTGCTAAAACATTTGAAAGGAGGATATGTAGATCACCATACCACACGCACACACACACACACACACACACACACACAAAAAAAACTCCCAGGAAAGGAGGTTTATAAGCAGTAAAGGGAGAAAAAAAAAGTTTGTTTTGGTTTGGGAATTATACAAACAATGAAACAAAACCATTGGTTAAAGGAAGGGACCATGCCAATAAATTAGTGAGTAGAACATCAATTTGAGACTACTGTCACTACACAGGCATGCAGCACACAAAGAGCTTGGGTCAATTTTTTGCTTTAAAGTTCAAATGCTTTGCTAATTAATAAGAATGGCTCTTGCTTATGTTAGCAGAAATCAGGTTGTTGTATGGCTGGACTCATGCTTGGCTAAAGTTTCCTCCAAGTCCCCATTACAATTTTAGTGGAGGTGGGGAGAGAAGAAAGAAAGGAGAAAAAAAGAAAGAAAGAAAAACTGT
This sequence comes from Acanthosepion lycidas, assembly GCA_963932145.1. Taxonomy (NCBI): domain Eukaryota; kingdom Metazoa; phylum Mollusca; class Cephalopoda; order Sepiida; family Sepiidae; genus Acanthosepion; species Acanthosepion lycidas. Next base: position 82,802,239 of record OZ010606.1, read on the forward strand.
CATCAAATGAAATATGAAAAAAAAAAAAAAAAAAAAATTAAAAAAAAATTTTTTTTTTTTTTTTTTTTTTTGCAAACTGTGACTAGGATTTCTGAGAAGATTAAATAATTGTGTATACCTTGAAGTATTCATATAGTTGTTTCTTAACTTTTGAAGGTCGAGATATCTTCAAAGAAAAGATCAAAACATTTTGATAATCCAATGATATATTCGATAAAGAGAAACCAAGGTATATCTTTATGAACACTCATACACACATACACAAATGTAAATTTATAACCCATTTCTTTTGTATTTGGTTCAGTTTGAATTACAAGGCCCAATTAAATTTTATGCAATATTTTCATTTTCAAGAGGCCAAGTTTTCTTATGGTTGAGAAGTGATTACTGACCAGCTCTAGAAAGCAAAATGAATGTGTAGATTGAAATTTCAATGAACGATTTATCATTGATTAAAAGCAAGAAAATTTGAAACTTGCTATATTCATGTGCTGCAGGACTATGTAGCTGAGTATTAAAATTGTTAAAATGGGAAGAAAAGTTCACTACCCAGCCCATTATAGCAGAAGATAAAACCATTTGGTAATATGACTATAAGAAAGATTAAAACGGATTGTTTAGATTATTCACACTTTATTGTTCTCACCTTTGTTGTTATCATAGCATTTTGGCCATTGTATCCTCTGGCCTTTATCAGGTGCTTGCCAATCCAACCAATGAGATTGGTCTAGGGATATACTCAGCTTTTTTTTTATTTAATACTGCTTAGTTATTTGCTTGCCCTGTGTTTACTCAGCCAGGGACTGATCTCAACATTTCCATGTCATTAAATTCATGAACAAATCCACTATAAGCAGTAGAACAATACACTGCTGCAGATTATAAGGGGTTCAGGTCAAAATTCCCTGGAGGTTACTCAGATCAACAAGCACCTGGTGACGGTTGGAGGACATGTCAGCCAAAATGTGATGATGATAACAACAAAGATGAGGACAATAGTGCAAATGATGTAAATAATGATAACTCCTCACAACAGAAATGACAACTGATTTATTGAAACCAATCTGCAGATTACTTTGATGAAAGAAAAAAGTCTGAAAGATGTCAAATTGAACTAATTTAGCATTAGATTAAGGTCACCGAGTGGTTAAAATGCCCCAAAATGAAAATAAATAAATAAATAAATAAAAATCACCCCAAAAACCTTGCATTCATCACAGCTGTTCATTTCAAATAAAAATATTTAAACTCAAGTAACTTTCATTGCTGAAAATACAAGCTCAAAAGATCTATAAAATAGTTTAGAGAAATTGAATAGAAAAGGAATAAGAGAAAATAGATTGAAGTTGTAAAGAACACAAAGAATGCAGCAGTGAATAGAAAAGCTGATTAGAGAAATGATTTTTCAGTTAGGTTTTGGAGTGGAATGGCATTGGTGACAGATAAATGACCACCACCTGAAATTGAGTGGATAAATTGATTGAGACACAGGTTTTAGAAATAATTAAGCATTATTCTGAAATAATAGAATAGAGGAATTTTAATAACTGTGAGAGGATTTGAAGGTGTAAGGACAAGTAAAAGAACATGATAAAGCAGGTATTGGTCGGGTTGGGTGGTGTAGCTTTCTGCAAAGAGTATAACATTTTTCCATATTAAATGGAATGACATTGCTTATCTAGTTAAAAAAAAAAAAAAAAAAAAAAAAAAAAGCTAAATATTAAGCACTCAGGACAATTGGAATTTTAAAAAAATTCTCATTGGCAATTAAAACCATTAAGATAAATTACTTGACTAAATGCTTTATAGCAATGGAGAGGATAATTTCCTATCTGAATGTTTTTTTTTTTTTTTTTGAGGAAAAAAAATAAAAATGTTAAAATTCAGAAAGGAATTAAAAATATTCAAAAGTGAATTTTTTTTTTTAAAGAAAATTCTCTTGGAAGATATGACCAAGCTCAATTTTCTATTTGCTATTGCAATATTTCAGCCAATTCATTCTACAAGGTAGACTATAAGGAAAGATTGATTAATTCATTTTTTATGATTTATTAACCCTTTCTGGGTTATTTAAAGCCGAAACATATTTTGGATTATAAGAATACTTCCCCCCCCTTTCTTTTTTGAGTGAATATTGTATTAATAACTTTTTTTTTTTTGGAGAGCAATGATTTTTTTTTCAAATACAAAGTTCTACTATTTTTACCCATAGCTGGAAGGAGGAGAATATGAGGAAAGAGAAAGGTTTCTAAGAAATGAAGTGGTGAATGAAAAGCAACACAACTGACTGAACAACTCTAGAAGAAACACATTGACATTTCAGTATAAAATTAAGTGGTATTTGTAGGCAAACCATGAAGTTGAAAGTGAACTTAAAATCCCATAAAGAAATGGAAGCTGTATTCTTTTCAATTCCAAAATGTTGCATAAAAATGTGAATACGTACTCGAATCTGATCAAAAGACAGAATATCCTTCTTGGATTCTTTGGTTTTATCTTTGCCACCCTCTGTAGATTCTTTGGGTTTGGATTTTGACACAGTAGAAACTTTCTCTTTACTGGCGGACGTTTTGTTCTTGTCCCCACTTTCTTTACTTCCTCTCTTCACACTGATGACAGGCTCACCTTTGCTTTTGTCCATCACAACCACACGTGATTTATCTGAAATACAATGCATTTTACAGGACATTAAATAGACCAAGAGGTTTCCAGGAGAATTCTTGCAAGAAATAATATTGATCATAATTAAAATATATGGAGATAAGTTTAAACAGTTTATTGTTAGCATCACCTCACATTCCAAACCATATGAAAGCCTCAAGAAAAATAAAAATAAAATAAAAACAACACACACACAACAAAAAAAAAAACAAAACAAAAAACACAAAGACTGTCATCTCAAAGTTGAACTACCCTAAAAATTGACTCACCAGTAATTTTTCGGTGACCACTTGTACTTGAATGCCGTTTGTTGTCTCTTTTGCATATAGATTTTCTGTCCTTGTCATCTTTCTTTGTTTCTTTCTTCTCTTCTTTTTTTGCAAGTTCTTTTTTCTCACCTTCTTTCTTGTCAGTATCTTTTTTTTCACTCTCTTTCTTGTTGCCTTCTTTCTTTTCTGCAAAGGCATATTTAGAAATTTGAGGTGTAAATAAAAGAAAAACATGTGAATAGGAATAATGTCATTTATTTTTTAAAAAATACAGTTAAATATTATTTTCAGGTCAAATACTCAAAGCAACCTAATGAGCAAAAACTTACCTTCTTTTTTCACCTCAGTTTTTTCCGATTTCTTTTCACCAGGTTTGGTTTCTGGTTTTTTAATAGTTTGCGTTCCCGGTTCATTTTTAGCCTAGAAAGAGAAAAATACAAATGTTCTTATTAATACTTCAATAACTCAAACAGATCAATCTTTATAACTTCATTTTCTTAATTGTATTTTTTGTGGGGAAGCCAAACTTTCTTTTTGTTGAAACATGAACAATGAGAGATATTCTACAAGATTCTTTATAAGCATCACTTCAGTAAACTGCTTATAGAGTCTCATTTCTTTCAAACAATTTTGCCGTACAAATTTTTCATGCTTGCTACTAATAGCAGAATTTTCAAAAGCATTCCATTTAAATGATAAAGTTAATGGTCAGGTCCATATATTCTCAGCACGGTATAGAAACACTTGTAGGTATGTCATGAAACATAATTGAAGATATTGTGAGCCAACCCCTCATTTGGGACTTGTTAAAAAGTTCTAAAATATAGAATGAAAATAGAACTTCATGCCATAGATATATTGAAAGAAGAGAAAGGAAATTTATTATAAGTTAAAAAGAAATTACAAAGGAAAGAAAAGATTAGGTTTTATAGCAATTAAAGAGGAAGAAATTTTTTTTACCCTTTCAACTGATATCATTCTGCCATGGAGTTCTGTCTGATTCAAATGTTGAATGCATTTGGAGGCTTCCTCTGAAGAGGACATAGTAAGAAAGCCATAACATCGAGCTCCTGGACTACGAGCATTTGTCACTACTTTGGCACCAACAACCTGGGAAAAAGGAAACAGTCATGAGGATATATTTTAAATTCAAGCTTCTTCAAACCCATGTTAATTGGGATTTACCAAAAAATATAATATTGTTGAAAATTCAGCCTCAAAGAATTTAAATTTGGAAAGATCCTTCATATTCTATAGTTTACTTGTGTAAGTTGAATGAGTAAGTTGCAGGATTAACCAAGCATTTCTTAGTCAAAGGTTGGGAAATTCTATTGAGAGAATGATTCGACCATTATTTTAACAACCCAGTGAAAAGAAAAAAAAAAAGAAGACGAAATGCCGACATTAAAATATTTTATCATTGACTGAAGCTTTTATTCTTTAAAGTTTTTAGAGCCAGTCATAATTATCAAACATACCTTTCCATATTTAGAAAAAAGTCCTTTCAAATCTGTGGCTCGAGTATTAGAAGACAAACCACTGATCCACAAATTCCGGCTATTTTGGCTACCACCTGAAAGAAAGTAAAAAAACTTCAGAGTAATGTCAATACAAAGACTACTTAATATAAAGTAAATAACATTTTTTAGAATATAAAGTGTGCCAGATTGTCAATTTAGCAAGACAAGATTGCCAGTTTCTGATAAATAGCAAAGAGACTCAAATATCTTCTTCTTATTAAGTAAAAATTCTGTTCCAGAGTTGGGTTGGAATAAAATAAGTGCCATTTATAGAAATGGCATCCTAGGTAAGTACTGTTCATAAATGGGTGGCTAGGTTTAGAAGTAGAAGTTTGAGAACATTCTGGCAGGCCAGCAGTCACTGATGATGACAATACTGAAATAATCCAGGTCACACATGGTACAACACAGATACTCTATGTAACCGAGTGTTTAAGTCTTTTGAAAACACTGAAATCAATCACTATGACAGTTGAGCACCTCATGATTTTCTGGAAACAAAAATTTAATGGATCACACTTCCATTCTCTGCTCAAATACAACAAAAATCACCCATTTTTTGAAAAGAGTGACCACAGGTGGTAAAAATGGATTGTTTACACTAATGTATAGTGAAAAAGGTTATGGGGAATGCTGTGTATCAGGTGGGATTGGAAGGGTATTGGGTATTAAAGAGCACCTTCCAGAAAATCAGATGATTAATTCAAACAAGTACCGTTCCCAACTGAGTCAATTAAAAAGTAGCAATCTATGATAGGAGGGTGGGCTGAAAGGTTCATAGGCACGCAGGAGTGATGCTAGAACTGTGAAATCTTGCATGCATTAATTTCAACTTCTTATTAATAACTGCATTGTTTATTTCCAGTTAAACTAATATCTGACTGTTAAAGGACTTCAAAAGTAACTGGTAGTAACTTTTCTTGAAAATGGACAAAATTTAGCATTGTGGTGTTATCAAGTACCTGCAGAAAAAAAAGGGTTTAACCCTCAAGGATATTCATTCTGACATAGTTGCTACATTAGGGGATGATGCTCCAGTTTTATCAGCAGTGCAAAAGTGAGCAGCTGAATTTAAGAGGGGAAAGAAGAGACAAAGATGATCCATGGTTTGGATGTTCTTCAACTGCCACCAATGAGGAAAATATTGATCATATTCACCATATAGTGATGGATAGCAGGCTATTGACTATAAATCAAATGGTCAACGCTATTAGCATATACTCTGAGAGAGTAGAGAATATTCTGTACAATGAACTTGGTATAACAAAGGCTTCTGCTTGGTGGATGCCACATCTGACACCTGATCAAAAGTGCAAAGGCTGATCACATCACCGGAAGTTCCGACATTGTTTGAGGCAGATCCAGCCTGCTTCCTTGAAGGTTTCCTAACCAAAGCTGGATTGGGTTCATTACTTTGAGCCAGAGACAATTCATGCAGTGGAAACACCCCTCCTCACCTGAAAAGAAGGTGATGGTCCGAGTTTTAGGAATGCAAAAATCATTGTGTTTACTACACAATGATTAAGACTATCTTCAAAAATACCACACCATCAATGGAGAGTACTATGCCAACTTGCTGAGAGAATTACCAAAGGCTATCAAAATCAAATACCGAAGAAAAATGACAAAAGTGGTCTTGTTTCATCAGGACAATGCTCCAGTACACAAGTCCTTGGTTTCAATGGCTCCTGTACATGACTGGCATTTTTGACCAAAAGGATGAAAGCTTCTTCACCAATGGGATTCCAATACCAATGGAAGAAGTTTGTTAACTGCAAAGGGTTTACCTCCTTTGGTGACATTCCATGAGAGTATTTTTCAGCAGACCCTTGTACTAGTCTTTTTATCACTACAAAAAAATTTTTTTTTTTAGCAGAAAGAACTTCAGTTCTCTTGAAGCCTGTAAAAACCACTTAAGACTAGTTCGTCATTTAGAATGATAAGTTTTGGGAGAATGGAATTGTGAAGCTGCCTCAAAGGCAGCAAAAGATAATAGGACAAAATAACACATATATGGTTGAATACATCTACAAATATCTAAATACTAATTTTGAAATTCAATTTCAAAACACAATGAACTTTTGTTTTGACCCAATAAAAGCACAACTTAAATTACCACCAGTTGTATTTTTTGAAAAATCCTGTTAGAGATTCTACAGAAACTAAAAGTTGATTAAATGATGAAGCCGTTGTAGGGACGATGCCTTTTAATAATTATCAATTGCTGACAGATTCTTCAAATGCAGCTTAACCCAATATAAAATGCTACATAAATAATTTGAAAGTGAGCCAATTGAAATGACAATTTTGGACTAAGACCAACACTGACAGACACCCAGAGATTATACCTTGTCTGATACAGATTTCCATTAACCATTTTTATTAGTGAAGAAGAAGAAAAAAACCCTTGAATTTTTCATTTTCTGAACAGTATATAAAAGTGAGGCGATAAACATTAAACAAATAAATTTATTTTGAAGTATAAAATTGTTAATAAACCTTGATTGTTAGTTTCAAAGATAGCATAAAATAAAATCTTCAATTAACTCACTCTCTTTTTTTACTTCTGTTTTTTCTGATTTCTTTTCACCGGGTTTGGTTTCTGTTTTTTTAACAGTTTGTGTTCCTGGTTCATTTTTGGCCTAGAAAGATAAGAGAAAATTACCATGAAGATTAATAAAATTGTTGTTTATTTATTAAAAGAGATATATATATATAATAAACAGGGTGGGGGAAGAAGAGCAAGTATAATAAAATAAATCACTGTAAAGGGGTGAATGAATCAAAACAATGACAACAATAAATAAAAAAATAACAAATATAGCAATTAAAGAAGAGAATTTCATTTTACCTTTTCTACTGATATCATCTTGCCATGGAATTCTGTTTGATTCAAATGTTGAATGCATTTGGTGGCTTCCTCTGAAGAGGACATAGTAATAAAACCGTAACATCCTGCTCCTGGGCTACGAGTATTTGTCACTAATTTAGTGCCGATAACCTAGAGAAACAAAAGAAAATGTCATTTTTTAGTTGACTTAGAAAAAGCTTCAATATAAAATAAATAAAAATTGAAAATCATTTGTATGTATTGACAAGATAATCTTGAAATGGAACCCAAATGGATTCTCACTTAACAAAGAGAGAGAAAATGAAGAAGAGAGAGAAAATGAAGAAGAGAGAGAAAATGAAGAAGAGAGAGAAAATGAAGAAGAGAGAGAAAATGAAGAAGAGAGAGAAAATGAAGAAGAGAGAGAAAATGAAGAAGAGAGAGAAAATGAAGAAGAGAGAGAAAATGAAGAAGAGAGAGAAAATGAAGAAGAGAGAGAAAATGAAGAAGAGAGAGAAAATGAAGAAGAGAGAGAAAATGAAGAAGAGAGAGAAAATGAAGAAGAGAGAGAAAATGAAGAAGAGAGAGAAAATGAAGAAGAGAGAGAAAATGAAGAAGAGAGAGAAAATGAAGAAGAGAGAGAAAATGAAGAAGAGAGAGAAAATGAAGAAGAGAGAGAAAATGAAGAAGAGAGAGAAAATGAAGAAGAGAGAGAAAATGAAGAAGAGAGAGAAAATGAAGAAGAGAGAGAAAATGAAGAAGAGAGAGAAAATGAAGAAGAGAGAGAAAATGAAGAAGAGAGAGAAAATGAAGAAGAGAGAGAAAATGAAGAAGAGAGAGAAAATGAAGAAGAGAGAGAAAATGAAGAAGAGAGAGAAAATGAAGAAGAGAGAGAAAATGAAGAAGAGAGAGAAAATGAAGAAGAGAGAGAAAATGAAGAAGAGAGAGAAAATGAAGAAGAGAGAGAAAATGAAGAAGAGAGAGAAAATGAAGAAGAGAGAGAAAATGAAGAAGAGAGAGAAAATGAAGAAGAGAGAGAAAATGAAGAAGAGAGAGAAAATGAAGAAGAGAGAGAAAATGAAGAAGAGAGAGAAAATGAAGAAGAGAGAGAAAATGAAGAAGAGAGAGAAAATGAAGAAGAGAGAGAAAATGAAGAAGAGAGAGAAAATGAAGAAGAGAGAGAAAATGAAGAAGAGAGAGAAAATGAAGAAGAGAGAGAAAATGAAGAAGAGAGAGAAAATGAAGAAGAGAGAGAAAATGAAGAAGAGAGAGAAAATGAAGAAGAGAGAGAAAATGAAGAAGAGAGAGAAAATGAAGAAGAGAGAGAAAATGAAGAAGAGAGAGAAAATGAAGAAGAGAGAGAAAATGAAGAAGAGAGAGAAAATGAAGAAGAGAGAGAAAATGAAGAAGAGAGAGAAAATGAAGAAGAGAGAGAAAATGAAGAAGAGAGAGAAAATGAAGAAGAGAGAGAAAATGAAGAAGAGAGAGAAAATGAAGAAGAGAGAGAAAATGAAGAAGAGAGAGAAAATGAAGAAGAGAGAGAAAATGAAGAAGAGAGAGAAAATGAAGAAGAGAGAGAAAATGAAGAAGAGAGAGAAAATGAAGAAGAGAGAGAAAATGAAGAAGAGAGAGAAAATGAAGAAGAGAGAGAAAATGAAGAAGAGAGAGAAAATGAAGAAGAGAGAGAAAATGAAGAAGAGAGAGAAAATGAAGAAGAGAGAGAAAATGAAGAAGAGAGAGAAAATGAAGAAGAGAGAGAAAATGAAGAAGAGAGAGAAAATGAAGAAGAGAGAGAAAATGAAGAAGAGAGAGAAAATGAAGAAGAGAGAGAAAATGAAGAAGAGAGAGAAAATGAAGAAGAGAGAGAAAATGAAGAAGAGAGAGAAAATGAAGAAGAGAGAGAAAATGAAGAAGAGAGAGAAAATGAAGAAGAGAGAGAAAATGAAGAAGAGAGAGAAAATGAAGAAGAGAGAGATGAAGAGAGAAAACAAAAAAAACAAAAACAACCCAAATGTAAAGGTATCAAATCTAAAGTTTTAAAAACCATGAGCAGGACTGGATGTTGGAAATAAAGCATTAAAATAAAACTGCTGGAACCACTGGTAATAATGAATTTATCTTGTGCAAAAGGGGTGCATATAAGACCAAGTGAATATATGCAGAATAAGGCAGTCACATGCCAAGCTAATTGAATAATACAAGAGCAAGTACGGCTCATGTCTTTTCTACCATTGATATCAGCTACTAGAAAATGTGTGCTCGTGTCTTTGGGGATAATTTTCTTTTGAACATTCATTTTCTGCAGGAAAAAAAGTTTTTATTGTTTTAGAAGGTCCTGTTCATAATATAAATTAAGTCAAATCGATTTCAAACTTCTTAAAGAGTATTCTGTATTTTATTTACAAATGTCAAGTTTGAAATTGGGCTCCTGTCTTTGATAACTGCATACTATTTATGTTCTACTTCCCAATTTGTAAAAGTCTTAGCTTTTTTACGTTGAGAAATTTGGTAGGAAAGACCTTAATATGTAAAAGGAGACATTTTGGCTTGTATTTATTAAACGAGATTTAAAATAAGATAGTGATATGGGATTTAGATCAATTTCCTATTATAAATTATTGTTTTGAAGAGTGAAAATAAGACATGTAATTAACGATACCTTGCCATGTTTTGAAAAAAGTCCTTTCAGGTCTGTAGCATGAGTATTAGAGCACAGACCACTGACCCATAAATTCCGGCTATTTTGACTACCACCTGAAAGACATTTAAATACAAAATGAAAATAGTTCAGTATATGAAGATACAACAACAATGCCAAAACAGAAACTTTCTGCTTTTCAAATAAGTTTGCTCATTCATATAATTAATGTTTATAGTAAATGGAAATTGCATAAATTTCTGCTTTACATGTACATGAAAAATATTCAATACTATGAAATATTTTTAAGACTGAGAGAGTGAGAAGTGTTAACATTTTGAAAAATGAAACTTATTTGTTCTGATAAAATGCTATTCATTTACTTAAGCTCATCAAGTATGGTGATTTTCTAAATGTAGCTTAGATGTGGCACAAAACCGAAAGTACAGGACACTACTCAATCGTAATTGTTCTAGCGAGACAACGTTGCAAACTGTTGCACCATGTCAAAATGCCCAAAGCTCAAATATGTTATGAGTTGTTTTCCTGTCCCTCAATGTCCTGTGAGTATCAGATTTTCCAAGCCCCCCTTCCTCATTATGTGGACCAGAAATTTTGTCTCTTCCTGATGTTAAGTATAAGTTTTCTTTTTGTTTCCATTTTCTCTGAAACCTTGTTAGTGCTCACATGTTTGGTCCATGGTATCCTCAGAATCTTTCTGCAGATCCCCATTTCTGTTGCTTCAAGTCTTTTCTTCATCTTTGAGATCATCCAGTATTTACTGTCATCTAGATATCATGTAGCAGTTAAGTACTCTTTTCTTTGCTTCTAATGAAGTTTTTTGGTCTCTTAATACTTTGCTTAGCTTTTAGAATGCACTTTGGCTATCCCAATGTGTCTTCAGATTTCAGTGTTGCACTTTCCACCCTCTGTTAGAACACATCCCAGATATTTAAGTTTTTGTACGGTTTGATTTTGGTATCTCCAATTTGTAATTTGTATTTTTAGCTGCTTCTTTTATTAACAACTAATGAACACAAATTTAAGCACCTTCAAATTCCTTTTTAAAGTTTATTACCTGAAAGCTATTATAATATTGTCTTCAGCACTGTGTCAGTTATTGGAGAGAGAGAAAGAACGAAAAAAAAAAAGTTACCCACCTTTGACATTTTTGGTAATCTTGAGCTTTGAAACAGATGAAGAACTGTAATTGTAACAAGAGTATTTAGAAATTGTACAAAATAATGCATGAGCACATACAAATCAGTGTTGATGAAATTAACTCATTTATAAGTAGAATCCATGGAACATTTATTAATTTTATTTCATATTATTTTACAATATTAAAAATTGGTATTCAATCATAAATTATGAATTAAAATAAAATATATTATTTCTTAGAAAAAAGATTATACTTTAGAAAATGTAGGTCAAAAGAAGAAATAAAAACACTCACCTGTAAAAGGGGAAAAAAAAAAGCCACCCCCTACCCAACCAAGTAAAAACAATTAGACACCTAAAAAATTAGAAATTAAATTTTTTTTCCATTTCAGCTTCACTTGCCTAAGTTGTCATTTAAGATATGACATTTCTAGCTTATACCTAAGATTAGCATTTGTTGTTCTAAAGTCATGCATCATAGACATTTGAAAGATTTTATTATCACCAAAAAGACTCATGAGGATAAAAAGAGGCCAGCAGCAGAAGATAAGGATCCATACAATGACTACAGGAAGGCACAGTTCTTTCCAAGTGTCAGAACATATCTGGTTTGGCTTATGAAGAAATATTTGATAAATACAGCAGTTTTCTTCTTTTTTTTTCTTCTTCTTCTTGGTTGAATCACTTTTGTCAATCCTTTCACAGATGAATGTCAAATTATTTTTTCTTTTCATTCTTCAACAGTTCACACATGAAGGCAAAAGGTGTCATCTTGAAAATTTCAAAGTCCAAAGGTTAAAAACCAGAGAGAGAAAGAGTCCAATTGAAATGAAGATCTATGTTATTCATTGTCCATGTTGAATGTCCAAAACCAGAGTTCCATGTCTAGTCATCTGCTGACCTCTTTACATTTCATGAGTTTTAAATCAATAGAAAGTAAAAATTGCAAATAGCATCAATCAGCTTTTCTAAAGATCACACTAACTGATGAGTGCAATTAACTGTTTTTTCAAGCCTACAAGCCACCAAGTTACAAACACTACAATCATGTCATACAACCCTTAGAGTTTATCAATATAGGTTGTAGAAAGGTTATCTTAAACATTAAGGTCGACTAGAAGATTTGCAGCTAATGGCAGTGAAATACTTAGGTATAACTTAATCGCACACGCAAGGACATAATAAATTAATTTAGAAATAAATAGCTAAATGACATTAAAAAAAACAAACTAAAAAGAAACGTTCAGGACATCTAAGACTATGATTAGCGATAAATTTTTACAATTGAGTCTAGCTAACAGTAAAGGAATTCCTTTTGTCGAGTTGTGCTTTTTCAGGAAAATCTGCTAGCGAGAAGCAAGAACATGAAACAAAGGACATCTTTTGAGTCAAAGCAGTGGGAAAGATGACATGAAAACCAACCTCTTCAACTTCCCATCTTTATCATCTTTCTTTTCATCTGCTTTCTTCTCAGTCTTCACTTCCAGGTTACCTTTATCTCCTCCTCCTCCTCCTATTCCTTCTCCACTGCTTTCACCTCCTGCTTCTGGAGGGCTGTTGTTGTCGCCGCCGCTGCTGCCGCCGCCGCTTCCAGCATCGGATTTCTTTCCTTCACTCTTACCAATTGCTTTCTCCTTTGCCGCTTGTCTTGATTTCAATCCGTTTGTTTGTGAGGTCAAGAGGTCGGCATCAAGATCATTCTGAGTATCATCAACATGTACAATCAGAGACTCATTTTCTTCACTCTGTTGAGCAGTTGAAGTGTCCATATTTATAGTATCTTTCAGAGTCAGTGGTGCCACACAAGGCACACTTGTTGGTGTTGGGGGCAAAATGTCACAGACAGCATTCTGACTCTCCTCTTCTTTGACTTCATTCAAACTTGCTGCTGGAGTGTGATCCTGTGTACTGGCCGTTGTGGATTTGTCTGCATCATTCTGCTCATCTTCCTCCTTTGTGTTAGCGCCTGCTGCTGCTGATGATGATGACGACGACGACTGTGGTGGCAGTGCTACAGAAAGTTAATTCAGAATGAAACAGTTGACAGGAAATGAAAACTTACTAAACCTCATACCACAACAGTGTTGTGTTGGCAATTGAAAAAATAAATAAATAAATAAAAAATAAATAAATTTGGGGGGGCCAACTTTAATATCTACTAAATAGTCAAGTCCTTACTTTAATCAAACCTGAATATCATTGAAATTCTATTAAAAGAGGAAATGAATAACTTGATATTTAGGTCAGTAAGATTAATACACCCTGTCTCATATTTTTTTTTATTTTGAATGAGAGAGAGCTCAATTCATGTTCTGACAAGAGAGTCTACACAATAGTCAAGTAGACTGCAGATGTCAATCACTAAAAAACACAAGTGATTCATAGATAGAAATTGATGTGGAGATAATTTGTATAGTCAGAGACACTCACACAATTTTATTCCAGATTTTTCTTTAAAATTAATGATACATCTGTGGCAAAATAATGATGTTTCATTTGGAATGAATATATATATAAATCATATACATACACACATAGACACACACACATGCACACACAGTTCTTGGCTTATGTATTAGTGCCAAAGCCAAATGAAAAGAGTTTTGCAAAGAGGCAAACAATTTGTTTTGGGAACTGAAACAGTATATAAGAAAAGTAAAACTGTATATAGGCCAAAATCATTTGGCATGAGCTACTTGTTATAAGATATAACTATTGTCTTAATTTATAAGTTGTACTACATTTTATCTAACATGCTTAACCAAAAGTTTCTCTTTTCCCCAACTCTTGTCAATATTTTTTTTTTTTATTTTGCTGTTGAATTTAAAAGAAAGTGTTGGAGGATCCCTAAAAATTGACAAAATCTAAAAATATTTACATTTATAACTAAAGTGAAATAGAACATACCTGAAGGATCAGCAGAGATGTCATTCGTGTCAACCTGCAATAAATATTATATATTATTAGAAAATTAAAAAGAAAAGAAAAAGAGATCAATATAATGTTTAAAAATAGAAAAAGGTTGTAATTAAACATAGAAAATTACAAAGTTCTGTTTATTGTATTTATTTTTTCTAGATCTGAATGAGGAAATTGGTTTTTATTTTTATTTTTTTTTTTTGCACTTGGTTTTGGGCATTACACAACAACAAAACAAAATCTACTGTTCGAAGTCAATGAACTGAGGTTGATTTATCCAAATAATAATAGCTTCAAGTTATGATGAAACAGCATTTATCCAAATTTTTGGATTTCTGATCTTTCATACTAGAAATGCCTTCAATAGGAAATTTTCCTGCACTTTGTCATAACAATAAATTTGAGAAATAAATAGGATTTTTCTATCTTTAAAATAGCAAGGACACACTTTTCAGTCCCTAGAAAGTTACAAAAATTACAATATCATCTTGAACAAACATTTTGCAAGTGTTATACTAGGTTATTTGCTTCAGGTAATCCTTTTTTTTTTTTAACTAATAACAGATTGTAAAATGACAAGGAAAATCCCTTCAAAGCTTACCTATTTCTCTTAAAGGAAAATGAAAGAATTTCAATAACCACTTTTATATTTTTATTTCAGTTCTAACATCTGCACCTGAACTTTTTTCTTATTTTTACTCCCCTACACTGACAGGAGTAGATAGGGTTTGCCTATTCACACTCCTCTCTGGACTTTCAAACAGGAGTCCATGTTTCATGTTTAGGATTGGGTTTCTGGTTCCTTCTAAATTCTACTCCAACTCTATTGTCCTTTCTTCTGCTAATACAAATCTACACAGTAACCCCCTATCTTGAGTGGCACCTGGGACCTGTATTGAGTGAACATTAGTGGAAAACATTCTGCTATAAAACTGCAAGCAGCAGTGACAATAGTAAGAAGAAAAAAATACCTTTGAAGTAGTATTATTTAAATCAGTATCATTAAGTGTTGCTCGTTTCTCAGGAGAAGGTTGCGTCTCTTTGGTGTTTTCGTGCTGCTCATCATTTTTTACTTCAACATTATCCCCAGTAGATACAACATTTGTAACTTTATTAGAGTTTTCAACTTGCAAATTGCTGTTCATATTAACAGAATCATTTTGTTGAACAGAATCATCAGTTGCCACTGGACTCTCTTCTTCATCTTCCTCCTCCTCATCTTCCTAAACGATAAAAAAGAAAAAAGTGTTGATTTTTTTTTTAAAAGCTTATTGAACAGAAGGTAAATTCCTTACTATTATTTTTACTGCAACTTTCAGTCATCATACAATTGCCAGTAAACAGTGTGGATTGAAAATAAGGAATAAGCCATTGATCCACACTATTTACCAAAGTGTTGAATGATAATCTAGAAGAGAAAAAAGAAAAAGCAAGAAATTCTAATACAACAAAATGCCTTTTAAAAGCATAAAAACCAATCTTGGAATCTTAAGTGGCTTAGATGAGATTTATTAGAAAATTGAAACTGCCAAAATACAGAAAAAAAGAAAAAAAAAGTCTTAATGTTTGGCATTAGAAACGTGCCTTTTGTAGCTGTGTCAAAGTAATTTTAAGTACAATAAAAAAAAAAAAAATTCCATCTAAGATGAGATTTGGTAAAACTGGGCAAGAAAACGAATATGAACCCAACTTTCTTGTATAGGAATCCCTTGATCAGTGTGGCTAACGTGTACATTGGTTACTAAAAAAAAAAAAAAAAAAAAAAAAATCAATTTTCAATTACTATGGTTAAACTGAAGAATATTTTAGCACACTAATTGAGTATGTATGCACTAATTGATGAATTTTGGTATATAAAATTTAGTGCACTAGTTGAAAACGCATTAATCAATGCCTGTATTAACAATAACATATCTTCTTTTGGCTACTGAGACTAACCTTGTTAAGAGGTTTGTGCCTGTGTATGTTCACAAGTGGTAGGCATATGAAGATATACATTTATTTTGAAATATTCTTTGTGCTACATATCTTCAGGATGTGGGCAATTATGCTTGTTCACAACTTCCTGCATTGATTGCTTCTAATTTTTGATCCTTTACCTCTTTGTCCTGCCATTCATTCACACAAACTCTCAATAAAAGTAAGTTACTTGCTGTTTTTTCTCTGCACTTTTGCCCTTACTTATATCCTGTGAGTGTTAAATTCTCTAGGCCCTTGTCTCATTACGTGTGCCAGAGATTTCAGTTGTTTCTTTCTGATTAAAAGTTTCATTGTTGTTCCTGCTTTCCTTAAGACTTCCTTATTAATAACATGTCCTGTTTATGGTACTATTGGCATAACCACATGCCAGTCACTTCAAGTAAGTATCCCAAACTGCCCTAGTTTACAGTGCGAAAACATAAAAATTGTTAAATTTTCTTTAATTTCAACTGTTGACATTTTGTTTATTTTCAAGGCTATTTTAATAAAATTAGTATGTAAAGAAAATGTAATCTTCACTTTATAAAAGATACAATTCTTTCTCATCATACTTATTATAAAACCCAGGTTGTGTGTGTGTGTGTGTGTGTACGTTTATATATTGGATCGGATTTCCTACATTTTTCAACTGATTCCAACAAAACTTCACAGGACTACGTAAAATTACCTTACGGTGGTGCTGACAGCACCAAAAACTGGAAAAACAATTGTTTTTGCACAAAATCAATTTGAAAACACGATTAAGAGGCATCGCGAGAATGAAAGGGGGGGGGACAACTCATATCGAGTTATACTTATAAAACCCAGGTTGTGTGTGTGTGTGTGTGTGTGTGTGTGTGTTCGTTTATATATGGGATCGGATTTCCTACATTTTTCAACCGATTTCAACAAAACTTAACTTTTTTTTTTGGCAGGTATTGTTTAATGTCTTGTGCACTTTTTTCTTTATTTTTACATTCAGAATGCTTGAAAAATTCCATTTACAAGACAACTGTTTATAATAAAATTCTATTCAATCGGTAGACTCATAATGATTGAAAACAATGTTTTTGTTTGAGTTTGAAAAAAAAAAAAAAAAAAAAAAAAAAAAAAAAAAACTAATTAAGACATGCGTGTCCATCAACCTTAAACAATAATCTTTGTCAATTTTATTTTTCAGTCTTTATGATGGTCGATACTTGATCTATCTCTTACTGTTACATACCCGGGATCTACTGCTAGTATGTAATGATTAGGTTTTATTCTATATCTCTTTAACAGTGTTGTGTTTCGTGTTTTTTCTCCATACACATCAAAATAGCCCCTTGTTAAAGAAAAAAATAAAGAGGCTTATCAATCTGGTGGTTTAAGATAAGGTTTGAAATTGTCTTTCACAAAAAAAAATAAAAAATTATTGAAAACTAATGGATAAAATATCATAGAAATTCAACATTTTAATCAGTTGGCTTTATATCTCTGCACCCATATAACTTGAGGCACATGCGATTCAGATGGCATACTTAAATTTTAAATAAGACTTGTTTCATTGATGGATATTACATAGTTTAAATGTTTCTCCCATTTTCTTTAATGGTGCATTTTAAAACTGCATGAGGTACTTATTCACTGTATTTTAACCAAACTGTCATGCTCAAATCACTTTGCCTCGACTGCTTTTATGCATTAAAAAAAAAAAAAAAAAAAAAAAAAAAAGAAAAAAAAAGAATGCATAATATAAAATAGAAAAATAACTATATAAACTGCATTATTCATTTACTAATTCTAGGTATTACGTCCTATTTTGTAGGTTAAAATCATATTACATTTTCTCAAAAACTTTTGCAAACATGCATTGCCTTTTTGTAACCCCCACCCATTATCATAATGGCATTACTGAAGATAAGCATAACATCTTTTATAAGCAAGTATCTGTTACTTCTTGTTTTATGAATTAGTAATTTCCATGTCACCTATCCAGGTGATTAAAAAAAAAAATTTACATTTAATCTTTTGTTCAGTGGATGATAAACTCTACACCTAGGGAAGTAGTTTTCTTTTAAAATGCAAGGATCAGGCCAAAGACCCTAAATTCCTTGTATGATGATAAAATTAAAAACTGTTATAATAGTCATTAGATATAATTTTTAATGGAACTTCACGTCCACTTCTAAAGGAAAAAGAAGTGCCGAGGCCAATGGGTTGCAGTAAACTATTACTCCAACTTTAACATGGACCAAGTCATTGATATTATACTTGTCCAGTGATGCAATCAAAATTATAGTTTCAACCAAAGGTAGAAATTATTTTTTTTATGGCCTCTGGTGGATAACATTACCTATTAGATGAGACTTTGATATAATATCACAAGAGATGATAGGGCATTGAGTGTTCCAGGAATATTGGCTACAGCAGATACGTAAAACAAATTCAGACTGGAAATCACCATTAGAAGAGGAAATATAGGAGGACCATTCCAACTGCCCAGAAAGTATTTTTCATCAGTTCTAATAAATGTATTTTATTTATTTCAGTGTTTTTAGTTTGAAGATAAATTAGTTTAAAAGTTTTACTATAAGCATTTATTTAAAGACTTCAGCAATAGGGCAGGGTGATTTTGAAACTGGAATATTTTACTCAATTTGAAAGTTGGGATCCAAGATAAATAATGACTTTTTTTTTTGCAAGCCATTACCATTTTTTAAAGATTAAGTTTAGGCTCAAAATTGGAGCATGGAATTTCATTCCAGTGATCAGATTTAACAGTCAAAAAAAATTCTATACCCTTAGGAAAACAAATGTGCAAATGCCAGTTAGTAAAATGTTTTTCAATTGCAACATTTACTTCATTCTCAATAAATTAAAGAAAAGTAAATCAGAATAGAGAATAATATAAAAAATGTTCACTTAAAGGCAAAAATGGAGATTAAATACAATGTATAATATCATGTATATTTAGGGTGTGGCCACTGGTAATTCATTTTATATCAAAATTAAGTTTTATTTTCCAGTGGAAAAAAAAAAAAAAAAAAAAAAAAAAAAATCAAACAAACATGGACCAACCATAAAACTTCATAAAAAAAAAAAAAAAAAAAAAAAAAAACAACAACAAAGAAAACTTTAATCAATAGTAGTAAAATAAATATATTTTGTTCATGGCTCTTGTCCCAGAACTTTCTTTCAATGGGTATTGTCTATGTTTTTGACATTATTTTATTACATTCAATACTGAAATCTTGACCACTGTTAATTTGTCAGTGTAAAATTAATTAGTTCTTTTCTATTTTTATACAATAGACTTAATTATTACAAAAAGAAAGTAAACATTTTGTTTAATCTACATAATTTTGTATTTTCAAAGTGACTGGCATTTATTCAAAATGTTGTGTTCATTTATTTCTGTGAAAGAAACTATATTTCTATTTTGGTAAGTAACACTGATTCTTTTTATCTTGGATAAAATGTTCCAGTTTCACATTTAAAAAAAGAAATAGCTGATACTCTTTTATACTTGGCCTCCTTTTAAGACTGACCAAGGAAAATAATTACTTTCAGCATTGGAAATTATTTTCAAGAAAATGAATTTATTTTTTAATTAACTCATAATATGCAATATGTATGCAGTTAGGAAGAGAAGAAAAAATTTGTAGTGTGGCACTGTCTTTTCAGACCCAAAGTTTACACCCAGCCTAAACCTAACTCAAACCCTTTAATTTTAATATGCCCATTCAATCAAACCAACATTCATTAGGGTTAATGTTTGGTAGACACAATCTCTAAAACTTTATGATCTACCTTGTCTCTTTAGATAAAATGGAACTATCAACTTTATGAAAAGTTATCCAGTTCAACTATTTCCTTGAAAATACCTATCTCACATGGAAACATTTGATATTACCAAATTAATTGTAAAGGAAATAATCAGTAGTTGGCAAGTGGTGAAATCAGGATTGCCTTTGTTAAGGGAATATTACATAGAGCAGAAGACACCTGAACAAATTATTTGATATTTTTTCATGTTGCTGTAAACTGCCTGTCTTAAGATATGATGAAATTGCTATGAAATGCAATAAACAAAATTGCCAAACAAAGCACATAGTTTGCACCTGTCCTTACAAGAAGCTAATGTTAATCCTAGGCTTGTTTTTCTTTTTTAATTTAAATTTACCTTTCTCTGGTAAATAATATTGTAATATCTTCCTTCATCTTTATAATGTATGCTAGATCTGTTTTTAAATGTATACACATTGTGAAATTTCAGGTTCCCATTGAAGAATGAGAATATTTAAAAGATCAGAGTGAAAACAACCAAAAGACAGTTTTCAGTAGCCACAGAACTTGCATCCACCCAAACTGTCATTTCATTGCTGTTCACACACCAGTCTCCACCGACAGGATCTGATTCCCGCACTCTGGCCACTGTTTCTTCCAGCATACGTTCAAGAGGGGCATCCTTTATCTTGTCGTCCCATCCTTTGGTTAGTGTACTTGCATAATGCTTAATAAATGCAGTTGCCACCCTAAGCCATCCGCACACAAGGAAATGACCCACGAGTTTCCCGCACAAGGAAAACACGCTTTGGCGGGTCACCATTTGAGCAATTTCTGGAACCTGACCTCCCCGCTTCCATCGAAGGGAGTTGCTTTCTTCCCAGACTTGCAGACCCTGGACCTTAGTTCCATCTCTCAATTGCTCCGGATCTTTACAGACTAGTCCATAATCTGCAAAGTGCTGTCTTACGCGCGCTGCAGAAATTAAGCCTTCATTTATGAAGATATCGTCGACATGGCACTCTTAATGTCCTGATCCTGGGACGTTATCGTATCGATCACTGACTTCATGATAAGCGGTGCCACATTCAGGCCAAAACCCAAACGCGTAATGCAAAACTGCTTGCCCTTAATGACCACTGTTTGAAAAGGCCATAGCGATTTGTCAATGTGAATCTGCAGGTACACATTTCTCAAATCCAACAGCGATACATCAGCTCCTTGTCTGCGCACACACCTCTGCGCCAGCTGTGAATGCGTCTACAAAGCCGTTTAACTTCCGATAGTCAAGTACCGGCCGGACCTTCTGTTTGTG
Organism: Acanthosepion lycidas; assembly: GCA_963932145.1. Classification (NCBI taxonomy): domain Eukaryota; kingdom Metazoa; phylum Mollusca; class Cephalopoda; order Sepiida; family Sepiidae; genus Acanthosepion; species Acanthosepion lycidas. The sequence continues at coordinate 82,823,279 of OZ010606.1, forward strand.
TTCGTGTACGACCGCCATTAAGGGAATTAATCCCTTGGGTGGGCCAAGCTCTTTCTCGGGATATGGCAGTAGCCATCCATCTTGCTGCCACCGTGCTAGTTCTTTCTCGTATGCATCTCGGACGTGGCCAGGTACTGTGTACTCCTGTACTTTATTGACCAACTTGCTAGGTGAATGACCACTCGCCCACTTCCACAATGCAGTCCACGTTTTTGTGCTCGGGTTAAACGTAACTATAAAGTCAGGCATGTTGATAAGAATGGCGGCACATGTGTTCAGGTTTCTGAAAGGGGCTTTGCCTGATTCGGTCAGGTGTACACCTCCGAGCACTTTGATTGCATCAATCCCGGGAAGGAGATCGAACCCTAGCAACTGTCTGTCCACGACCAGAACCTCAACAGTCACGGGATGATTCTGCTCGACACTCAACTTAATTTTGCCATATCCACAGCACTTAAGGGTCCTACCATTGGTGGTTAACACTCCCACCTTTTCCTGTCTCCAGCAGTGACACACAGCCTTGCTCACCAGTGTCTGTGAGCATCCTGAATCCACTAGCGCTGAGCACTACTCCATTTACAAATACTTGTACGATGGGCAACTTCCGGGTTTTTACTTGCTCGGAGAGAAGGCTGGTGTTGTCGCCTTCTCCCCTTGGGCATTTCCCTGGCATTCTGAGGAAATGTGTCCAATGCCATTGCATCGAAAACACCACTTATCGCGGCCAGACCTCTGCGTTCTGTTTGACCTCTCCTGACGTCCTTGTGTATAATCCTTCGCCATATGGTTGGGTCCAGAGCACTTGTAGCAGGTGATCGTTCTGCTAACAGGTTTGGCAGGAAGAACCTCAGCTCCTGAGCGCGGTAGTTCTATGGATGCAGTGGCCAATACCCGGCACCCTTCGTCATCAGTCATAATGGCCCTTGCTCGGGTCAGAATCTGTTCTAGATTCATGTTGTCCATCCTGGACGAAGCTTTGAGAAGCTGCCTAACATGATGTGGCAACCCTGACACAAATGCACATGCCATCCACCGATCAGGCAGCGGATCTCCTATTAGCCGCGCCAAACGATGCATTTCAGCCAGAAATTCATCCACCGTTTCCCCTGGACGAAGACGCCGTCCCATAAATTGGCCGAACGCATTAAATCTGTCAGTCGCGTATGCAGTCATAAGGGCCCGTTTAATTTGTTCCGCGTCTGCTCTCCACTAAGTTGTCTATACACAGCAAGGGCACCGCCTCGCAATCATAGAGGCAGGATGCGCTCTATCTTATCCATGGCACAAAGTTCGCATACCAATTCCGCATTCTCTATCCATTCAACAATGGGCATATCCGTTGAGGCGCTGCTGAATTCTGGAATCAAACGGATGTCAAAGATCTTGCCTTCCATTATAGGAAGAATTAATAGGCCGAAATAGCTTGTGGATAATAATAAAAAGAAAAGAAAACAGCAACCAGTGAGTAAATTCAAGCTCTCCCAACTGGTATTCCAACTTTGAGACGTTCCTTGAGTTCTGTCTCGAAATCACACTAACAGACTTTTCTAGCCGCCAACCGTGAACGTCACTCCAAGCACCCCGCACTGGGAAAAATTGGTTACTTTTATATTTGTCCATATACCCATAATCCCTTGCGTGTCTGTCCCATAATGCATTGTATCTTTATTGTATAAAAATGCAATGCAAGTCCCCCCCCCTCATTCTTTTATGTTATCTTGCCGAGGACGGATTACGGCAGAGCGGTAAGCCCCCCCCCCCCTCATTTCAACTGCAGTAGCTTTACATGCTAAGCAAATACGGGCTCTTTTTTGGCAGGGACAAGGCAAGTGGCAACCAGTTGTGCTCGTCCCAGGTCCTGTCTCATCATGTCTGCCACAGAAGCAGAGAGATTAAACGAGTAAATTAAAAGACAACAGGATTCTACAAATTTTGCCTATACAGATATTTTTCCATCAACATCTTCAAGTGAAAAAAACAAAACAAAACAACTGATGACAGATTTGAGCCAGAGAGAGTCTAAGGCACCTTATAAGTCTTTTAAAAGTCCCTAGATATGCCATGGAACTTATTAGGGATGACGTATCTTCCAACCCTGTGTGATTTTCAATAAACAATGCAAATTTAAAACATTTTGTTTTGTAATGTGTGCCTTGCAGCATTATATATTTTTTATTTATTTTTGTGTTTTTATTATAACCCAACAAACAGTGCAAGATTTTATTCATTGAACGCCCCCCCCTTTTAAATCTTTTACTATTTTTAGTTTTCACTTAATGAATATGTTAAAAAACATTTTGCTTGTGGTGATTTATAAATAGAATTCTGGTTTGAATATATTTCCCCTTCAATGTATCTAATAAAAATATCAACTTTATTTGGAATTATTCTTGAAATAGTAAAATTTAAGTCAATTTGCAAACAAAATCTTGTGGAAATTAGTACTCCTGTACATTTTTAAGACTATCTTTAAAACTAAATGCTCAAAAAATTGGTGAATGCTATGAATTTATTTTTGGTGTCAGTACTTATCACATCAAACCCCAGCTTTTGCACAGAGTGCATATAACACACACACACACACAAATGTGCCATATTGCCCATGAATTCATTTCCTAAAACAATTTTCTACTTTTTGTAGCTATTAGTGTCGTTTTCTGCCAAGTTAAAAATTGCATAATTTCAAAATTTTCCAAAATTAAATGTATGGATAAGAAAAGGAACTGATATTACAGAGCAAAAAACCATTTTATTGAATTTGTCATCCCAAAAAACTAGTAATGTTTCAAAGTCACTGGCATGTACCTTCAATGGACACTTTTTTATGGCAAGTTCAGGATGGTATACTTTTAATCTGTCAAATTACACTTCCGACCGTTTTCAAATGATGTAAATGTTTTTTTTTAATTGATGTACTACTGAACAATTTTTTAGCTTCATCTCTATTGCGCTATGAATTATAGCAAGAAGTTGGAGGGCATTAAATGTTGAAATGAAACTTATATGAACAGTCAAAATTGCTTGTGTCATATTTTACTCATTTTGTTTTTGAGAATACAATTGTCCCCCAATGTTTAGGCTGGTTTGATCTAATAATTATTGATTGCATTAATATTACTTCTACTTTAAGACTGCTTATATGGCATTACAATTATGATTTTTAACTAGTTTGAAGCCTATGTCTTCAGTTATACACTGTTGAAATTGGCTTCTGGTCCAATTTAGGCCATAACTGATGATAATTGAGCAAGATAATTTTTGTACCATTTTGTTTTGTCAATTTCTGTTTGCCTGTATTAAAATATTTTCAAGGCCCAAAAGGAAGTTGTTTAGCATTCACTGCCACTAGTAAATTAGATATTACTTATTTTTTCAGCATTTTTTTCTTCTTTGTTCCTAACAATATTTCTCTATCTCTTAATACTTTGCTTAGTTTCTGGAAGTAATCTTGCTATTCATATGTAGCTTTGAATTTCTGTGTCACATTTTCCATTGTCTGTTACTACACTAAGTTAAATTTCTCTATTTTGACATCACCAATATGTAACTCACACCTTGGGTGATCTCTTTTACTAACAAACATGCATTGTCTTCTTACAATTAATAGTCAGCCTGTTCTTGCTTTCCATTACCGTGTTGTCTAAGATTTCTTTGTTTCCTTTCTGATTTTGCCATCAACGCTGTCACATCTATATATTTTATTATCTTTGTTGATAATAACTAGTGGTAAGTATTAGATCATTTACACTAAGTTTGCTGTAGGAGAAAATGCAGCCTCACATTACTTTTTCTACATTTATGTTATCATTGAACTCATTCTCTATCTGCATGCAAGCTGTTTATTCCCAGCCAAAGTTATGGATTATTACATGAATATCTTTCCCATGTAAATCAAGCTTTTCTAGTAATTCAAGTCTGTTTTTGTGCTACACTGTATCAAGTATTTTTGTGTAATCTATAAGTATATGTCTTTATGCATTTTCATTGTTTGCTATGATGGCATTCTGATGATAAAATTAACCTTTCTTGTTCCAGTGACTTGGTCAAAGTCACACCATTTGTGCTCTATTAGAACCTTAATTATGTGGCTCATTAAGCTGATTACCACCTGATGGAGTTCACATTCATTTACACCTGTTGTTGTGAATACAGATTTACTGTGGTTTTCTGGTATTTTGCTGCTGTTATACATTTATTATTTCAGTAATATTATCTATCACGAAATTGTCTAAAACTGACAGCATTTCTATAACAATCCCATCTTTTCCTGTTACCTTGTTTTTTTGTTAATCTTGGTCAGTGTCAATACTACTTCAGATTTGAATATATGCTCCTTTTATGAATAGACATGGCACATAAAAGAAAAATAAACACACAAGAATTGAATTATCACCATCATCAGGGTGAGCATACACGCAAACCATTATTATAAAGTTACAAATTGGACTGGCAATTTTTTTCTTCTTCATGTTTGAGGATTTTAAAAGGAATTGCTCAAAAGAGAATCTGGTTATGATTTTGCTGTGTTATAGTAATGAACAAATACAATTAAAAGCAGAAATTTGATCATTATAGATATAAAAAAAAAAAAAAAAAAAAAAAAAAAAAAAAAAAAAAAAAACTAATTTAAAACCCAAGAATTTATAAAAACAAGGAGAATCCTATTTTTCAATAACAACTTCACAAAAATAAATTTTCTTTCTTTTTGTTTTTTGTACTACTCTTGTAGAAAGCTCAAAGATGTTAGCAGGTTATACCAAGCATTTTTTCCTCGCAAGAAATTGTTTAAAGTTTGGCTGAAGATCTTGTTTATTATTAATGAACAGCATAGTAGCATCATCAGCAAATTCCTGGTAACTTGAGAAAGTAGAGTCAATGTATTTTGGATGAGTGTAAAGAGCTTTGTCAACATTGTAGACACCTAAGTAGAACTAAATATAACAATGTTTAAAAGTACATTAACAGAATAAGGGAAACATATCAGAATGTGTGTGCGCGTGTTTTACTACTAAGTGTATAGCTATAGTTTCTATTTGTGAATAAATAGAAGTAGGTACCACCAATAATTAGGTATAAATATCGATACCTAACAAAAAAATAAAAAAAAAATACCAAGACCCTTTAAAACAGGGGTCGGCAACTCATTCGACCCCGCGGGCCAGACGAAGGCCATTAATGAAAAATTAAGGAAAATTACATATGCAGACCCCTGTCAACCTAAATATTTAAAACCATAATGAAAATAAACATTGAGAAATCAGAAAAACAAAAGAAAATCTAAAATTAAAAAACACCTAACAAAAATGACTTTTCCTCAAGGAACGTCAAAATACTTCAAAGTGAAATGGATGAAATTATGACATGTAGGTTTGAAACTTATTGAAAATTGTTCCACAAACGACTCCCCCCCACATCAAACAAAAACGAAGCACATATACCCATACATACGAGTACAAATAGTTGCAAACATATACACTTACGTATATACACATGCGGTATCATCCACACATTCATGAGGCATGTATGTATAATGCGTGTATGTTTAACTGTCTTTAGATTTCTGCTACCTCGCATGTCAGTCCCTCCCTGGCCTCTTTCACTTTATCGTTCCTTTCGCTTTTGTCATCTTTTAATGTAGCCAAGGGTCATAAATATGTATCCATTATTTGACATTAAACATAGGCATTATTCAAATACGGTTGAGTGGATCAGAGGAAGATAACAACAGGCCTTTTGTCTAATTCGAAAGCCTCGTCTCTCATGTTAAAAGTAGCCATTGGTAATCAGGCTCGTGGGCCAGTCAAAAATGCCTTTGTGGGCCGGATCCGGCCCGTGGGCCATAGGTTGCCGACTCTTACTTTAAAACAAAAGATTTCAAAACTAATTTCATCCATTTCTGTAAAAGTCCTGAAAATTTCATTAAAATTATTTGATTTTTGCAAGAATTTCCAAATCTTTTTGACATGTTATCTGAGTAAAAGTGGAAGTACCTAAATTTAAGCATAAACAAGATTTTCATCATGCTATCTGTATAACATATTCAGGGAAAAAATTGAATAATAAGAAAACAACAAATCAAACATCTGCCAGAGGATGAGTAAGAAAATAGAGTAACTTTATTTTATGAAATTGATTTTAAAAAGATCTTACAAGTCTTAGATATATTCTTTTGAAAATGTCAAAAACAAAATATTTCAATGAGTAATAAGCCAGAGAGAGTGATGCTAAATAAATTTTACAAATAAGTGGAGACAGAAAATAAATTCATACAAACCTCATCATCTTTCATTTCCTTTTCTGTTGCACTCTCTGTAAAAGAAAGTCAGATTATAGTTACAAAAAAATCTAAAAAGTAAAATTACAAGTAACAATTAAATTTATAAGTGGAAACCTTGTTGGATCTCTTTATCTTAAGCGCAATATTTCATAAATATCAGATTCTGGAAATAGCTCTGGTTATCTGATTTTGTTAAACTTTAAATTTCTTGATTAAAACTCTTAATTTGATAAGAATTCAAAAATTTACAGAGAAAATGGATATGAGACGCAATTCTTGAGCTTATATTATCTTCTGCTTCAAGGTTACTAAAAAAGAGAAAATATGAGTTTTGATGAAGAAAACACTTACTTGAAAGACGACCTAAAGATTTCTTAGATTTAAGTTCACTTTCAGCAAACAAGTAGTCATCAGGAACTTTTCCTTCACTCTCAAGTGCCTAAAGAAAAAAAAAAAAAAAAAAAAAAAAATCAATATCTTCACAACATTCTGAAAATAGATAAGCAGCATGACAAAAAAAATCTGGATATTTCTCAAATTAATGAAGCAATATTTGCATAAGATTAAGTGCTTTCGATGATATTCAACATGTAGTTCAAAATAAAAGCTTGTTACAAAAGAAAAAATATTGATGACATAATTGCACCTACATAAGTAGACTCAAGTAATCACTGACTGCTTTTAATTCTAAAATTAGTTTACAAGAAGATAAATTTTGTCATAAATTAAATAAACATAATCCCATGGCCAATTTCCCTAGAATAATTAAAATAAATGGAATTGAGAAAAATTAAACCATTTTAATTTTTCACTGAAGAACTCCTCAAAGATTACAAGTGATAAATAAATGTAAATTTTTAAATTCTCAGTGGGAATGAAAACAGGAGCACACACTCAGATATCTCAGTGTGGAGTAATCATTAGTGAAGTTAGTCTGGTTTACCATTACTACAGAGTAGTAAATTCGATCTTCACTAGGTACACTATAGTTGTGGCCTTGTGCCAAAACTGAGCAAAGCTTTAAACAAAAAACAACAGCACTATATTGCCCTGAATTGTGAAACTGATAGCTATGTAGTTACCTCAAAAGAAAAGTGATAGCTAAGGATTACAGTGCATTTTTAAAACTAAAAAATCTTTCTCAAAGCTTTTATTTTGATTTTAAGCTAGTGGATTAAATTTAGTATTTTCAATAAGTAAAAAACTTTACTATATTATAAACTGAATTTAAATTGATTGGAATTTTTTGTTTTTGAAATCATTAAGATTGCTAAAAATCAGCGATATTAGTGAATCTATCAACACAAGATTCTCTTTAGTAAAAAAAAAAAATCTTTCAAAAATAAAATCCACTTCCCTGAAACTTTGAGTAAGATTAACTAAATTAAAGTTTAAGTAATCTGATTTGAAACTAATATTACTTACTTTTAGTTTAAAATATTGCAGAAAAGTATTTTTTTTTTCTCTTTTTACATGGAAGTAGGTTTTTCCATAAGGTGTGGACAGCTGTCTCAATAGTTGTTTCGGAATTTTTTTTTATAAGGGGGATATAACTGTAAAAATTACTTGAATATAACATGAACGCATTTCTATATTTATTTTTTTTTTTAATTACCTAGTGATAATAAAAAAAAAGAAGAAAATATTAAGCACTCTAATATTTTATTGAATTTTAAGTACTTTGACTTTATAGTCAAACTTATGAAGATGCTTGTTGAAGAAATGTTAGAAAATTACCAGTAAATTTTAAATTCAACTATAGTTACAGCTCTTATTTTCTGATAATGTACCTGTACATCCGGATTTACAAAAATCAGTACGTAAACATAAAATAAATACAAAATTCTTTTAAAAATATTACGGGTATTTAAATAGTATTGAATTTTTCAATTTATGATTAGTAAATAAATAGTTTTAAATTTAATGACTTGACTTCTATAAATTAATACAAACTTTTAAAAGTTTATAAATTATTGTAATTAAAATTTTAAAAAGATGAAGACAATTCTTGTAGAAATTCACATTACTAATCGAAATTTTTTTTTAAAGGCAAAAAAAGTGTCCAAAATATACTTTAACTTTACAGTGTAACCCGGATATAAGAGAGTTGTCGGGACCAGAGAAGAAGTCTCTTATATCCGGGTTTGGTCTATTTTGTTTAGGCAAGTATGGCTCTAATTTGGGACCAGAGAAAATCTCTTATATCCGGGTCACACTGTACTGTACATTTAAAAAAAAAAAAAAAAATCTTTTCTAATAACTTTTATTGAATATTTTACAACCCAAGGCAGATTTTCTGTAACTGGGGGTCTTTTTGCCCCCCACCCCGTCAAAATTTAATGATTTTATTCTGAGGACTTGTCCTTTAAACATTAAGCAAGCGCTAAAAGAAATAATTTCTCGAAATTTCATGTAATCAAGTGCAGATTAATGAATGTAAAAAGAATAAAAAAATAATTTCTAAAAAATAAAAACATTCATTCATTTGTGAATAAGTCCATGAAAGTTTCATTAAAATTCGGCAATTATCTGATATTTGCAAGAATTTCCCATACTATGGTCATCCGTTGATGCAAGAAAAAACAAATTTCGAAATTTTCTAAAAAAGATAAAATTTATAAAAATCCTTTGATCTGTCCTCTTCATAAAGATTTTTTTTTTTTTAAACTGTTTTTAAGTTCCGGGTAATTTTTTTCTTATCGAATCTTTGGCGGTGCCTATGAGAGAGGAGAAAAAAAAAACGAGAAAGAAAGAATAATTCTGGTAATAATAATCATAGTGCTCAATCCAAAATTGGTACTTTTAATAATAATAAAAAATGAATCTTTTTTTACAGTTTTCACACTGCAATACTCATTCAGTAAAATCTATAGTAAACTTTAAAAGACAATTGAATATTCTAACGTTCCTTATAAAAATTTTATCTTTTAAGTATGATTTCTATCTTGGAAAACTATTTCCTTTTTAGTCAATTAAAAAAAAAAAAAAAAAAAAAAAAAATGTATGTTGTCTGTGGGTGATAAAAATTATACATCTTTTAGTGCGATCATTTGCAAAAACTAGTGTGAGATGAACCAAAAGTTTTATTATTAAAGAAACCAAATTGTTTTCGGTGGAGGTATACAAAATATATAGTTTTTTTTTTTTAATTTTATTTTACTTTTATGTATTTACAAAAAAATAACGTATCCTTCGAACGAATGTGAAACCTGACTTGCATTTTACTAGCCATCGATTAAATTTGATTAAAAAAAATGTCAATCGATATTGATTTTGGTAATGTGCATGTTAAAAAAAGTAAATTTATCAATAAGAAAAAGTTTACTAAAATAAAGTCCAATATAAAATTCATATTCATTTTTAAAAATATTTTTAAGAGAATAATCAATCTTTATTTCCAAACAATCGTAATAAAAGAAAATTAATCGTCCAGGACCAAATAAAATTAGTAGAAATATGTTCGATTTAGAGGATAAAACGAATTGTATGATTGTTTAAGGCATCGATAATGAATGAAGTTTAATTAAAATAAATCTGAAATTTTTTAAAACTTGGTCATCTTTAAAAAAGTAAAAAAAAAACAAAACAAAAAAAAACAAAAAAAAAAACATCTTTAAAGTGGGTGTTCATGCAAATGAAGAATTCGGATCTTAGGAAACAAATTTCAATAAGAACAATACAAGAGCTTATGTGGCAGATTAATAATCAAACAAATAAAGCATCGAAGTAAAAAACAATTAAAATTTTAATTAACAATTAAAGAAAATAAAAAGAAAGCAATATTTCCTTCAAAAAACAAAATGGCTGAAATGGACGTGATTTTGCTTTTAAATCATTGCCCCCCCAAAATAATGACGAGGTTTTGTTTTGTTTTTTCAGATGAGGGGTGGGGGATAAATACTGAATATCCTTTTTAAGGAAAGGAAAGCTTAATCAAAACCTCAATCCTCAAATCAATTTCATCGATTATATACGATCGATTATTATGATTGAATATTTTGCATCGGAAAATGAATATGTACTGAAAAGAAACGATTTCCAAGTAATTTAAACTGAAGATCTATGCGTAATAAATAAGAAAACATGAAAAAGATTTAGGATTTCATCCAAAATTGATTTAAAATATAATTCTTAGCTAATTGGTCAGATGTTTAAACTTTAAAGACTTGTAATAGTGTATGACCAAAGCTACAACTTGCTGCCTTTTTAAAAAGGATTTGTTTCGACTTGTAAAATTAAATTGACAAACGTACCTTTTCCAAACGTTCCAGCAAGACAGCTTTTACTCCAGTTTTATCCAAACCTCTTTTTTCCAATTCCGAACGAAGCTCAACGACCTTCAATTCCGTCAATTTTTTACCACCAACAGCATTTTCACTGGTGGCATTAGCCATGTCTTCTTCGTCGTCTCTCTTCCACTTTTACTAGTTCCAAGGTTTTCTTTTTTTCCTTTAAATATGGCAATATTGTGATTAAATGTAATAAAATCCACTTAAAAGCTTTAACTAAACCTGATATATTTTTTTCTCGCTTCTTTGATAATAATAGACTTTCAGCAGTGTTTCTCTTTGTTAATATTAGCAATAATGAACCTGAATAACAGAGAAGCCAAATGCCCGGATGTTAAAAAAAAGAGAAGAAACTCAGTTCAGCCGTCAGGGGACGCTACTCATTAAATATGGCGCCAAAGTCTCATCATGTGATTTGTTTGCTTGATAGCAACACTGTTTCATATTGTTTAACCTTTCTGACAAGTTGAAACAATTATACATTTATCCTAAAATATGTTTTTATATATTGCATCTTAGCAAGAGTACCCTTTACATTTCCTAGTCTAATTTTATTGTAAAATAATATTATAATGGCCTTAGCAGCTGGTGACAGTCAACATCAACACGCCACGACTTTACCTTGTGGTGACGATGAAATAATAAAGTATGTATTTATTCAAGTTTGGAGGTGTCTTTTTAAGAATAACTTTTGGTCTTCAAATTGCTAGTTAGAATTTAAAAAACAACAACAAAAAACACTGATCATTTTATTTCGCTTTCACAAGTAACCAGAAAGTTTTTATTTTTATTTTACGTCAGTCGCTAAAAAAAAAAAAAAAAAAAAAAAGCAATTGTACAGTTTTTAATTTTATTTTTCTTTATTATTCGTAAGCGACGGTTTCTGTACTCTGAACTCTACGTTAATATTAATTTTGACGAGCAAGTTATTTAAAAAACAGAGTTGACCCAAAAAGCAAATGTGTAAAAGAAAAGTTAAAATTATAATCTCAAATCAAATACATTTTTCTTATCAATGCATGAAATACGTAAAGGATGTGTGTTACTTACTCTCTAAAATGATAATCAATATTCGATTATAATGATTATATCAGTCATGATTGGTTTATTTCCAATATCGATGTATATTCATATCGTCTTTAGAAAACATTCCAGACTGACCTTTATTTGCTAAGACATCCCGACTGCTAGGGAATTTTAAGAAAGAAATTGTTAGACAATAAAAAATGCTAGCTAGTATATGGAACTTCATTGTTCTGTATTTGACCATTTAAACTCTCTATCTTGTACAATTACATTTATTACAAATTTACGAAATTTTAGGACAGAGAAATAGGCGATGGATGGTATGCTATTGAATACATAATGAATACTGAAAATTTCAATGAAATCCGATAATCTCCACGATTTTTGATAATAATAAAAATAAAATGAATCAATAAAAAATATTTTCTGTAAAAATAGTCAAATATTGTTACCAAAAATTATTGCCCTTGTTTTATTACAAATGGTTGTACTTTCACCTTTTAAGTTAAAAAATATAAATGAAATTGAAATAACGTTAAAAAAAGTTATATTTTTTTAAAGTTGATCAATTTTGTTTTCCATCGTTAGTCGAATAATTTACAAAGTTAGAAATCATTAGCAAACAATTTTCTAATGAATCAAAGTAATGAAAATTTATTTTTCTCATAAAAGTATCGTAAATAGTTATCACTGAGTGATAAATTTTAAAAAGAAAGTAAATATTTTCTTACAATAAAAATAAAGCAACTTTCAGATTATCTCATTTTGACAGCAAAAAATATTTTTTATTACGTGTTGATCATTTTTATTTCATTAGTGATAAACAAATTATCCTGCTTAATCTGAATTAAAAAATCTCTTAAGAAGACTGAGGAAAACTAAAAAATTTTCCAAGAAAATAGTTTGGATTGTAAAACTACCTATTTATTGTTGTTCATAACAGCAGTTCTGTTCAAGATTTCTTTTTGATACTTTTTTTTTTGGAAGTCCTTTCTACATTGACTGAGGCATTATTAATTATTTGTAAAAATCAATTTAAAAATATAAATCTTCCATATCAATTTTACTACACTTACTTAACAAATAATAAAAATAGTAATTACTTCATTAATCCTCTCAGCTTATTACAGGTGGAGTATAATAATTAATGAGTAAATCAGACTATTTTCCTCCTTCCACATCCAGAAAATATTTTTTATTAGATATTAGGTTGGTGCAAAAATAATGACGTAATAATATCGTTTTTTGACGTCAAAAAACGACATTATTACGTCATTATTTTTGCACCAACCTAATTATTATATTGAATTACAAGGGCCACCTTCCACAGGGAGTGGATATTCTTGGTGTGAGTAGAAATAACTAAAAAGCTGAGTACACAGCAGGCAGCACACATCACTTCTGGTTGATTATAGTTTATTTAGGTAGCAATCCTTCATTTATACATTTTTCTTTTAAGACGACAGACAATATACTACAATTAAGCTTTTCATTTAATTTTTCTCTTGTTCAAACAAGTAGTGTTTTCTTTTTAGGACGGAGGGTGTGTAGAAACTGTCCAAATGTTCTGTAATTCCAAGCGCTTTTAGACGTTTTTACCCATTATCAAGGATGATTTTATTTTTTGCTTTTTAATTGGGTGTGTGGAATCTTCCATATTAACCTTCCACCCTTTTCGGAAAAATGTTTCCTTCTATAAAAGTAAAACAATGCCTTTACCAATTAACGTTTCGTTTCAGTAAAATTTAATCTTCCATTGGTTAAAAGCTGTAGCAAAGTCACAACAACAGAACTATTTTCCGCCTAAGGTCCCTCGAGCCAAATTTTAAATACCCAACTCTAAAGTTTAAACAAACGCATGACTCAATTCAAGTCAGTCAGTCATCAATTTTCAAGAGATCCATACAAACTCCATGCTGTTCAATTTACTCAACTGACTCGCAACCACTTAAAGTTTCTCAACAAACTTAAAGCAGCATTCAAATAACCATTGTCCGCATGGATATTCATCACCTACAATTGACTTGAGTGAACATTTTCACTACGTCACAATTATTGTACATTCATCAATTTTTAGCCTAAAGGCAAACAACTCTTAGCAATTTTAATTCGGACTCATAAATAACACATACACAGATCTGTTGATTGAGATTGTAATATTTTAATTTTACTACGCAGAAAAACAAAAAATATTTTAATTTTAATAACAAGCCAAAAGCATCAGCATTTTTACTTACCACAATTCTGCACGAACATTCTTCACAACATTATCTCAATTACCAAACCAACAAAAATTCTGTTTGTCTTTGCATGTGTATTTATTCTATAAAAATCTCTTTTGTTAATCTCTAATCACGTTGTTCAGTCATTCCTTGCTATGCGATTGTCCTTATGTTCTTTGTGTTGTAATCTATTTGTTGTGGGATAATCCAAATTGTAAACAATAAACATGCATAACTTTCAGTCACCTTCTAAAAATTTACCTTCAGATACATACATCTCATTCAGCATACAATCCACAACAGGTGTATGAATTATTGTGTATATATTTCTAGAGTTAGGGATGTTTTATTTTCTGAACACAGCACATTGTGGCTGTGTTCCTAGTTAATAAGTGTTGGCTTTTTCTTTTTTATTAAGGCTTCTGTGTTCGGAAAATAAAACATCCCTAGAACTCTAAACATACAGTCATTTTATGTGCCATATGTGATACACACATATTTTGATATATGACAGATGAAGCAGATTTTTTCCCACAGTAGGTTGAAAGTTTAAACTAGAAACATACACACAACCCATACACCCAATTGAAAAACAAAAATCATTCTTGATAATGGCTAAAAGTATGGCTGAAAGCACTCAGAATTACAGAATATTTGGACAGTTTTTACACACTCTGTGTCCAGAAAAGAAAACACTTGTTCAAACACAAGAAAAATTAAATGAAAAGCTTAATTGTAGTACCTTGTCTGTCATCTTTAATGAAACATGTCTATGTGTGTGTATAATTATTTATTTAAAAATGATTCCAACACTACATAAGAGTTCTCATGTTTCAAAACAAGGGCCGAAAAACTTCAATATAATTATTTGAATTAAATTGAATTAAAGTACTAAGCTCTGTTCCATCTTCTAGCAAAATTTTTACTGGAATAACTTTTTCCTGAAATTTACGCATTTTATAAGCATATTCATTATTGAAATTAAGATTACTATGGTAACGGCTAAAGCAATTGTTTAAAGAAAAAGGGTTAATAATTTGTATCAATATCTCAGTTACATTCACAGACGTCAAGTCAGGGTAAGTTTGGGGTGTCTAAATTTAAAGCGGAAGATGACATCGTCTAATCTGGTTAAGTGTCAATGGAGATTTATTTATTTTTTTATTTTTCTGAAAGGGTTTTGTGTATAAAAAAAAAAACTGTCGTAAGTCGCTAACATTTGTTTTTTTGATGACTTCATAAAGGGTTATCTTTATTTTTTTATAGGGCATTTAAACTATGGAATTTTAAAATTATTTTATTGTTTGTTTGTTTTTATGCTAATTATTTAATGCAAAAATTTGATGTCGGCAAGAAACTGTTAACTCCTGTCTATTGTTTAATAGATTTTTTATTATTTACATAAAAATCTATTAAACAATAGTCAGGAGTTAATGGATTTTTGCTGATATCATCAAATTTTTGCATTAAATAATTCGCATAAAAACAAACAAACAATAAAATAATTTTAAAATTCCATAGTTTAAATGCCCTATAAAAAAATAAAGATAACCCTTTATGAAGTCATCAAAAAAACAAATGTTAGCGACTTACGACAGTTTTTTTTTTTATACACAAAACCCTTTCAGAAAAATAAAAAAATAAATAAATCTCCATTGACACTTAACCAGATTAGACGATGTCATCTTCCGCTTTAAATTTAGACACCCCAACCTTACCCTGACTTGACCTCTTTGAATGTAACTGAGATATTGATACAAATTATTAACCCTTTTTCTTTAAACAATTGCTTTAGCCGTTACCATAGTAATCTTAATTTCAATAATGAATATGCTCATAAAATGCGTAAATTTCAGGAAAAAGTTATTCCAGTAAAAATTTCGCTTGAAGATGGAACAGAGCTTAGTACTTTAATTCAATTTAATTCAAATAATTATATTGAAGTTTTCGGCTCTTGTTTTGAAACATGAGAACTCTTATGTAGCGTTGGAATCATATTTTTAAATAAATAATTATATTTATCCTCTACTTTTGTATCGAGCACTATTTTTTTAAAAATAATAACAAAAATACTAAAGAACTTTGGATAATTTACCTAACGAGTTCTTTCCTATTTTCTATATATTTTTACACACACACACATATATATATATATATATATACAGTGTGTGTGTGTGGGGGGGAATATTAGGTTGGTGCAAAAATAATATCGTTTTTTGATGTTAGAAAATACGTCAAAAAACGATATTATTTTTGCACCAACCTAATAAATATTCGTACACTTGAAAAATTGTATTTTTATAAATGTAAAAGCCTTAAATAAAACAAATCTCGGCACATTTTATGTATAAAGACACAAACTATTAAAAAATGATAATAAACTTAATTCTTATTATAACAGACATTAATGCATTTTTTTAATTCTAACTGGTGAAAAAAGTATTCGTACAAATCAATTATTAGAATAAAATAATTATAAACAAAAGTATATTCTAGAATGTTCCAGTAATATTATCAATAATTATAGTTAACGCTATTAGCCATTATCAGAGCATTCTGCAATTTCTAGTCTTAGGAGAAGGTTCTAATAATGCCTAAAGGTAAAGAATTGACTATTTCACAAAAACAACACATTTTGTCTCTTTGGAAAGATGGGAACAATTACAGAACGATTTCTAACAACCTGAATATTCCTTTTACTACAATTACTTTGTTCATTTCAAGGTCTAAAACTCGTAATAGCGTCGAAAACCAAAGATGAACAGGTGCTTCGAGGAAGATTTCTCTAAGATCAGAAAGGATATTAGGATGCCAGATCCAACAAAATTCACAGGTTACCTGAGAAGAGCTGCAGGAACATCTGCGTGCATTAGGGATTAAAGTAACCAAGTATACAAGAAGTAATGAACTACACGAAAACAGTCTGAAATCACGCATCCCAATGAAGACTCCACTCCTCTTGAAATGACACAGAGATGCTAGGCTAAAATTCATTAGGAGCATAAGGATAAAGAATATTCATTTTGGGAAAAAGTACTATTGACAGATGAAACTAAAATAGAGTTGTTTGGTCACAATTATTGAAATCATGTGTGGAGGAAGGATGGTGAAGCCTACTTACCAAAGAACACATTGCCAACTGTAAAGTTTGGTGGTGGCAGTATCATGATCTGGGGCTGTTTTTCTGCAAAAGGTGTTGCCAGAATATCAATAATAGATGGCAAGATGAATGCTGAAAGATACCAGAAAATCCTGCAAGACAATGCGTTCTGTTGAGAGATTTCGGCTACCTCCTGATTGGGTTTTCCAACTGGATAATGATCCTAAGCATACCGCTAGATCTACAAGGAAATGGTTAGCTGAAAGTAAGGTTGATGTCTTGCAATGGCCAAGTCAGTCCCCAGACTTGAGCTCAATCAAGAATTTATGGCAATATTTGAAAATTCAAATTGGGAAAAGAGCACTAACAAATATCAAGAATTTGAAGACAATATGCCAAGAAGAATGGGACAAAATACCACTCAATGTATGCAAATCATTAGTTGAGACGTACAGGAATAGACTGGTAGCTGTTGAACTCAATAAAGGATAATCTACAAAGTATTAAATTAAGTTAATATGCTTTTTTTTGTTTTGTACGAATGCTTTTTTCATCAGTTAAAATGAAAAAAATGTATTAATTTCTGTTAGAATAAGAATTGATTAAGTTTATTACTATTTTTTAATAAAATGTATCTTTACACATAAAATGTATCAAAATTTGTTTTAGTTAATTCTTTTACATTTATAAAAATACAATTTTTCATGTGTACAAATATTTATTCCCCCCACTGTGTGTGTGTGTATATATATATATATATATATATATATATATATATATATACACACACACACACACATGGGGACACGTGTCTGAGTGGTTAGAACATTCGCTGTCTCACCATGGTTGATTTAACAGAAAAGTGACTTCTTGATGTTATTGGTCTGGAGGAGGCAATGTCAGTCTCTGCAGCACCTTTGGAAAGTGCTTGTCAACCATACCACGGGTTGCCCAAACCTTGTGAGTGAAATTGGGTAGACGGAACCCTTTGGGAGCTGTTGATGGTTGTGCTTGCATGAAGTCACAAGTCATCATGACTGAGGGTTTGAGCATGCTGGCCTTGTCCAGACTGTTGATCATGTTAGTTTCTGGGAGAGAGCTCCTTACCTAACTAAAATCTGCTCAGCATAGTTGCAGTATAAATCACAGGTAGGCTCTGTGAGTGTTGAACAAATACAAATGTGCCTGAGGAGGAGTCTGCAACAGGGATTAAGTAGCTGCCCTAGTAGGCATCCTTGAATACAAGTGTCCATCCATCCATCCATTATATATGTTTTTGCCTGCACCACTGAAGAGGCCATGTTGAGAATGGAGTAGTCTCAGGCATTGATTACATGGTAGGGCTGGTGATAGTCTTGACTGGATCTGCCGAGTCTTGTGTTGTCTTCTGATTACTTTCCCTTCAGTCTTCTCTCCTCAAAAGTGTAAAAAGCCAAAATGAATTGGCCTTCACCAGGATAAACGCTTAGTGGCTTCTGTTTCCCAGGTATTATGGCTGATTCCAGCTTGGAGGGGAGAAGACTTCAGTTTGTCTTTGAATCTGCATTTTGGGGGTCTGCGATGTTGTTTGCTATTGACAGGCTCGTTGGAAATGATATTCTGTAGGAATCTTGAAGACATTTGGGTGGCATGTCCTGACCACATGAGGTAAGGCCTGGTGATGACAACCCTAATCCTCGGCATTTCCGATTGATTGAGGACTTTGTTGTTGGTGCGATGGTCCTGCCATTTGATATTGACGATCTGTCAGAAATCGACTTTGTTTGAATCATTCAAGCTTTTTTAGGTCCTTTCGATACAGGGTCCATGTCTCACAAGGTGATGATGACAATGGTGTGGTATACCACCAGTTTTGTTTAGAGTACATGGTTGTTGAGCAGATTTTATGTGGTGGGCAATGTGTCTTTTACATGTTCCAGATTGTGTGAGAGTGCTGCTGAGCTATTGACAACTTCTAATTATTTATTAGTATAAATATTTATATGTATATTTATTAGTGGTATATATGTATATAAAATAATTTAAGATTAAATATTTTTCACTAATTGCAATCATTCTCGAAGATCATGTTTTTGATCTAACTGGAACAGATAATTTGAGGCGAATTTTTTTTGTCATTTGAAATGTAACTGGACACAGCAACAATATTAAAAATCCACTTGAAAAAAAAAGTACACTTCACAGTAACTATGCCATCAATGACAGTTATATCAGTTTTCCTTTCTCACCTATGTGTAAAAATGAGTACTTGCATTTTCTCACTCAAAGCTCTCTTACACACACACACACACACACACACACAAGAACTTTACACTTTCAGATGTACCAATTCAGCATGTATGCAAAACTTATATTCACTCACATATTGAAATTTAATGACATTTTAAAATATTTTGTTTTGTTAAAATTAAATTTTGTTGGTTGTTTTAATATTAGGTTGGTGGAAAAATATCACATATGTGAGAAAACGACATTATTTTTGCACCAACCTAATAGTTTGATTGTTATTCTTTTTTTTATATATTAGAAATGTTTGGAGCAATTCTTGGATTGGGAACAAAGCAATAATCTTTTATTTTCTAAATTATTAACAAATCTCATAATTTCTTGTTCTAATTCTTTTTATTTTCTTTCTTTACAGGTTTGTGGCCAGACTTGAAGAAATATGGGATCATATAGAGTTCAAGAAGGATGAAATGGAAATAATTTGTCGAGAAAATCGAAAACTCTTAAAGCCATTGTAAGTTGATTCATCTGATATTGTAAAATATGGGATATATAATATATTTATAAGTGATTTTTGATCGATTATATCATATTTTGTACTGTTAATTGATGATGGTCAATTAATTAAAAATCTGTGGTAATTAACAACTCCATTAACAATTCTATTTCTTCCCACTAACAGAAATGTTGGATAAAAAATAGCAAGAAATACTGACAATTAACCATAATTCCTAAAAGAACCAATACAAAGCAAACAGCAAATTTATTAGATATCATATCTTCATGAATCACCATTATTCATATTCCAAAAGAGATTGGGTACTTTAAAATATATATATATATATATATATAGATATATACACTTTATTTTAAGATATTACATCAAAAACATGTAAAAAAAGAAAAAAACACTACATGAATACAATCATGTTTCCATGCATATTAATACATCTTATCAGGTATTAGTAAATATCTGGTGAGTAGACAATTTATTGAGATTTAAAACCAAGATACACCTTCTTTTCAGAAGAAAAGGAAGGAAAGAAAGACACAAGATACACCCTCTTTTCACTTTTTTCTTTTTCTTCCTTTTCTCATGAAAAGAGGGTGTATCTTGGTTTTAAATCTCAATAAATTGTCTACTCACCAGATATTTACTAACGCTTGATGAGATGTGTTAATACGCATCAAAACATGATTCCATTTTTGTATCATTTTTTTTTTACCTGTTTTTGATGTAATATCCTAAAATAAAGAATATTGGTCTACTTTTGTATTGAGCCCTTGTTTAAATTGAACATTGTTACAAACATTGGAATTGGACTCTATTCGTCCTCATTTAACATGGATATATATATATATATATATATATATATATATATATATATTTGGGAGTAAAAACAAAATTGGTAGGCCAATTTTTTTTTCCTTACTTCTGGTACTTCCAACTCTTCCTCACCACTCCCACTCTGATATTTCTAATTTGTGATACTTAGTTAATTTATATAAGTGGGCTTAATTAATGCTATGGATTAACCATTCACAAGTAACTATCCTGACAAGACCGTAAGGTCAAAACAAGGGTACTGCATTATGTGGGAATTTCTTCTAATCTTTTATAATTTTATATATACACACACACACACACATGGATAGATCTAA
This sequence comes from Acanthosepion lycidas, assembly GCA_963932145.1. NCBI lineage: Eukaryota > Metazoa > Mollusca > Cephalopoda > Sepiida > Sepiidae > Acanthosepion > Acanthosepion lycidas. Next base: position 82,844,081 of record OZ010606.1, read on the forward strand.
AACATAAATCTTTTACTTTCAACCCATTCTGACGGATTGGATGAGAATTTGCCCTGGATTCATTTCAGAAAATGCTTTATGAATTTCTTTCTTTCGAGCCATTTTGTAAATGAGATACAGATTTACCTTTAATTTGATGCAAAAAAGCTTGGCAAGATATATTGATAAATTTTGACAGGAACTAAGAATTATAAAGAAAAGATACAGAATAAATATTAACGGCTTTTTTTCTTTAATCATGAGAAACACCAGCTTAGAAAAAAAGTACAAATGATTCAATATTTAAGTATACACACGAATACACATACACACATTTCTTTCCTCTGTTTTTGGATTTAGAATGCTGAAATATATAATCAAATCTATTTTCAATGAAACATTTTTCATTTGTCAAATTTCTTAAAAACTGTGTTATCCTATTTTAAACATATATATATATATATATATATATATCTTTTTTTTTATCCTATGACCTGTAGGGTCGCAGGGGCACCATGTGTACTGCAGCCACAGTAGAAGTGATATTTCTTGGGCAAGATGGCCACTCCAGGACGGTTTGGGTGTGTGTGTGTATATATATATATATATATTCCGTAAACCATAGGGTCGTAGGGGCAGCATGTGTACTGCAGCTACAGTAGAAGTGGTGTTTCTCGGGCAAGATAGCCTGATGGAGCCCAACCCTTTCCAGGACGGTTTTGAATTCAGAGTTTTTCCTTCTCCTAGACTGGTTGCCATCCAAGGGGATAGAACCCAGTCTATCCTGCTATTTACCCATAGCTGGGGGGAGAAGAAGAGGATTCATATCTTTTCTAAGGGTATTACCATATAAGTGAATGCAATGGATTCAACTGGAATTCAAACTTAGCTCTCCAATTCCTCAATCTAAGCTGATATCCATTACTCCACCGTGCCTCCCATAAACATATATATAGTTACCATCAAAGATTTGGTAAAAAATGAGCAGATGATGAAAATATGCTTCAAACTTAATAAAAATAAAATTTTATCATCAAAACCTTTATATTGTTATTAAAAGGATTCTTCTATTATTAAATTATATTTTGTGATCATTTTTAAAACCTTTGAAATTTTGGTTAAAAAGTTTATTGTTGCATCAACAGGTGAGCATAAATTAGTATGGGAAATTTTGCATCTTTTTGCAGTGCAAAATACAGCAATTTGGAAATTAATGCAAATATCAGATAATTGTTGGATTTTAATGAAAAATTATTTTAGAAACATTTCTTTTTTAGAAAATCTCTGTGACAATATTTTTTTATATCTGTTATCCCCAACTTATTTAATTTTATGAAATTTCAAAAAATTCATTTTTGTAGCGCTTAATGCTTATATTAATTATAAGTACAAGGCCTTGGAGAATTTAAATTATGTTCCTTGCTATATATTGGTGAGACTTGCTGAAATTTTGAAAAACGTATCTATGAACACAAAAAGGATCTTATGCACAACAATTTATTAAATGCATTAGTCAAATAAGTTCATAACTTTTACCTAAAGAATGCCACTCTTATTAAAAGAGAAAGTAATTTATTTAGTTGGAAAATTCTTGTGAGTGCCACTATTGTATCTTACCATAATATAAATCTGTGCTTGGATTTTTTCAAATATCTTCTTTCCTAAAAGAAATACTACTTTCCCAAGTCAACATACATGACTAAAAATTTTAAAAATCAAAAGAAAATGGTTAAAGTCAAAACCTTTTATTATTTTAGATATATAATACTTAAAAAAAAATCAACAATAACATTTACTCACTTTCATTTATTAGAAATTAAATTACATCACTTAGCATCATCCATAGTTTACTTTGACTTTCAGTTAGCTGGATGTATATTTATGAGTGTTCTTAATATAAAGAATTTAAAAAAAAACAAAACATTTTTACTTCTGATAGAAATATTTGTTGTAAAATGAAATCCTTACATTTGCCTCTTCAATGACCTGAAAATTTTGTTCAAGCATGAAACACTCACCACTCAGCGTTGACATCAGTGTCTACACTATTTATATTTGCACACACTCCATTCCGGATATTGTGCACTTTTATCCTATCAATATAGCATACCTTAAAACTATATTTTATCATATATATATATATATATATATATATATATATAGGGTCATTTGGGGACCTTGTGGCACATAGTGCACCAGGTCTCTGTATTTGGCCCTTCAAAAAGTGTGGATGGTCCTGCACAAAACCTTCACCACTATAATCAAATCTCATGTGCTGTTGTCGGGCTGTCAGTTTCCTAGGAACTGATCTGCTTGACGCTCATATGTTGTATTCGGCGGGAGAGTTGAGTATATGTATGTCTATGAGAAAATAATGTTACAATAATATTAATTTAATGTAATATTTCCAATATAAACAAAAGAAAATAGCAAAAAACCAAATCAAATCTTTTCACAGATTATTTTAAATTATTTGAATACATTTTGATAAAGTTTCTTTGATAGGAAGAAGTGTTGCCTTTAGCACTCTCAAATACAGCCATCATTCAAAATTATTAACAATGTATATAATTCATATTGTCATTACAAAACTTTGTGTTTTTTTGTTAGATTAAATTTGTCAGGGAAATGTGCAGATGAAGGTGTATTCAGTGAAATACAGTTTTATATAGGGAAAAGGGTTTCTCAAATGCACATCTCAAAAAGTGGATTTATTGGGAAACAATTGGATAAATGGGCTGATAAGGTCACTAATCTTTTAAGTACTTGTACAAACCTTGTAGTCAGTACATTATTTAGTGTAAGTTTTTAAACAGCACGAAAAAAATCGATTATTTTAAAATCTTAAATAGGATGTAGAAATTAATTATGCGGCCTACATACTTGAAATATGACACAAACTTGTTAGTTGTAAACAATTTAAAAGTTTGAAAATTCTTGGTTTCATCATTAAAAAGTTGTTTAGGAAAATATACCAAAATTGTGACTAAAAATACTAATAATATATTAATGCTTTATTGATATGATTGGATGAAAAAAAATGTTTGCTGATATGTTTATTGATGTTTGTGATAGAATGAAACAACAGATTAAAAATAAAAAATGTAAATTAACTAATTGAAATCTAAAATCTAATTTGGCAGTAGTGACAGAAAAGTGGGTTTTTCTTTACCATTGTTATTCATGTTAGAAAAATGGTGCAAGATATTGATTAAATAGAAAACGTATTATATGTTTTATTATTCAGACCAAGCTACTTGTCATGATTGCTATGGTCACATTTTATCTTCTGATTGTCTTCAGGTGTCTGTTTTGATACTCAATGATTTTGAACTGAACCCTTTATTCAGTCTGTAGAGAAAATGGTGTTCAATTGTTCTTATTCTGCTTTCCATTTTTAGGGGAGATAACTCCTAACATTTAATACTTACCAGTCTTATTTGTCATCTTTGTGTTACATGTTTGTTACTTCCATTGAACATGTAACTTTTCAGCACTACCAGTCCCAGGGATTGAACTCACAAGGTACCAAGTACATTTGTGATAAATGCTGTAATCCACAAGGCCAGTGGTAAAATTTTGAAGCTTTAAACCTAATATCTGTACTCAGATGTTGGATTTATATAAGTGTCCTGACTTAGGTGGAATTATCTAAGTGTTTTGGCTAAGTTAATGTAATTTTTGAGCATCCTTTCTTTTGTAATCCAAGGTTGCTGGATGGTGTTCAATTCTATGCTAGGCTTACTAAGGAAGTTGTCATTGCCTAAAATGTACACTGATTCTTTCAATTGTTCTATGCTTTTATGTTGCTCTCTGTCTATTATCTTGAATAAAGGGTTTGATTCAAAATTACCAAGTATGATGGCAGACACCTGAAGAAGGTTGGAGAGTACAATGAAGGGTCATTCCAGCCAGATTCAACAAGGGTCCGTCCTGAAGATCTTCATCCTCAGATTTCTTCCAAATTTTTACCATTTGTTAACATTCATAAGAGGATTTGATCCTGAAAATTTCAGCATAATACTTCATTTCAAACAGATTTTATGCTACTCTAAAGATTAAAATTTTGAAAACATTGAATTTTCTTGTTTTTTGGAGAACCTTTCACTGAAAACAACTTTCATTGCTTGCCTTTGGAACTCTTCTTCCTTCAAGACAACCATTATAAGTCTGTCAAATTCAATCAACTAATCACACTCTCCTCTCACTTGTTGCAAGAATCTCAACTGAAATTTTTAAAAATGTGCAAAATCTTTTACTGTTAAAATCTTGGATTTTGGCTTCCTGTCACTGCATGAAGACATATACAAATCACTTCATTTTCTCTCATCACACAGTGTATATATAAAAAAAAAAACCTCATAGAAAAACCAATAAAAAAGATCCCCCTCATTCTGCACTGCGAGTAAGAGGAGGACAAAAAATGAAAAAAATGCAATTTTTTATTTATTTCTTTTTTTTTTCAGCCATTGTAACACATTATCACTTGATTGTATGTATATGTATAGCTGGCCACTTGTATTCAAGGTTACATGTCTACTAGGGCGGCTACCCAATCTCTGTTGCAGATGCTTGCTAAGGTGCATTTGTGTTTATTCAACACCCACAGAGCCCACCTGTGGCTTATACTGCAACTATGCTGAGCAGACCTTAGTTACAGTTTCTGGGAAAAAACGTGTTATCTAGCGTCTGGTAGTAAAGTCTCTGATGAGGAGATTGTAGGTATTGATGATCATGGAACTATCTCTTAATTGCTATTGTTTCCAGGCTTACTCTGACCTGGGGTGGTAGCACCTGTTAGGGTCCCAGTTATGGACAAATAGTGAACCCTAAAAAAAACTTAAAACACTAGGAAAATATAAAAATACATTTTATAGTAAAAATACCAGCAATACATTTTTATAAAAAAATTACCAACAATGCATTTTTGTAGTGAGACTACCAGCAATACATTTTTATAGTAAAATGAAAAACGATACATTTTTTTTTATAGTAAAATGAAAAACAATACATTTTTATAGTAAAATTGAAGACATGGCATACATTGTCAAAAAATAAAATAAAAAATAAACAATTTGCTATGATTAATCTCATTTCTTGTAAGGCAAAATGAGTTTTCACTCCTTGTTTGATTTTGTAAGATTATTTGTTAAAAAAAAAATGCTGCCAAGTAATTAAAATTTAATCATGAAATTCTCTTGAATTATAACGTTTGAATATTTATATTTAAATTTTGGCATGAAATAACGCATACAGCTTGATATATGGCTGTAACGGGAGAGAGGTTGGAAGAAAGAATTATTCTCCCATTTACATTTCCCCTATTATGGGCATTATTATAATCCATGAGATAATAACACCAGTATTTAGCAGATGGAACAGAATGGCTGAAAAGAAAAAGAAAGACAAACATGCTTTGTTCTCAGAGAGACTTTTATAATACTCAGACATACACAAAACTAGATATACATATATACATGTGTCACACGTGGAGAATAATATATCACATTTTTCTACACTGTAAAGAAGAGTCTAAGGAGAAATGAAAAGGAAGGGTCCTATATATAATATGCAGATATTCTTGTATCTTGAGAAGCCACTTTTAGGGCTCCAGATTCAAATGGGGTGGATTCAACTGTGTCCCAGGTAAGGACATATTCCACAATCAGGAAACAGTGAGTCTTGGGATTTCCCAAAATGAGGACTGTGAGCTGGAGTTTCATTATATATCTGGGAAAGATATATTCTGAAAGGGAAACATCACCATGGACTTGTAAGCTGCTAAGGAGGCAGATTTAGGCCATGGGGAGGCCCAGGCTAGAGAAAGCAACCTTCTGTATTTGCTGCTGTAAACAAACTGAAATTAACTGCCACTTTGGTCACTGTATGAAGTGACATCATTAAGTGGCTGTCATGTGACCCACATGACTTATCTCTACCAAAAGGAGATAAGTGCCTTCTGTATCCCGACAAAACTAAACAAAATCAACCAACCAATCTTGTGTTGCTGGTTCCTTTACTTTAGCAATATGTTCTAGTATTGCTGCCAAAATGTATGAAATCATTCATGACAAAGATGCAGCTCTAAACACATCATCATCATCATTATGAACAAGAAGAAAGATTTGTCAGTAGATGTCACTGTTTCGGTGAAAGAAAGTAAAAGGTTTGGAAAAATATCAACCTTACACAAGGGAACAATTGTAGAACTTTTATCCATTGTTAGAGAAAACAGATTTGATGCACTGGAAAATTTGTGGAGGAATCCATGCCATCTAGATGACAGCATCACTAAAGTCAGCTAGAAGTAGTGAGACTTGTCACTTAATTTCCAGTGAAAACTACCAGTTCTGATTGGTGTGAAAACTCATTAGAATACAAAAATAAAACACTTATCTCCAATAGAAAATAAATTATTTTATTTGCTGAGGTTAATTTTAATTTTGTAGTGTCAAAGTATTTTCAATATCTTTCGACTTGAATATGTAAATTTTGTTTTTAGGCCGAAGCAGAAAACCAAATCAGAAGAGAAGGACATTTCTTTGGAGGCACAACAAGGCCACAAATGTGAGATAAGTAGCATGAATTTTTTGTGTTATTTTTTTTTTTTTCCTGTAGCTGAATGATGAAAAAAAACATTTATTCAATATAAAACTATTTATTTTTGAAAATAGTCTTTGTTGTTATTGCTCTTAGGTCAATGGTAAATATTAATATGAGTAATACTGTAAATTGGTAATTATGTGTCAGGCAGTCAACTAATTAATCCACATTCATAAAGGATTAAAAATTTATTCTCTTTGACCCCAGATTATGGACAAAATCTAGAATATTTCTTCATCAAATAAAATATACTTTTAAAAATGTCTCTTGAGCCTGTATGTGACTAGAAATATTATCCATTTTTAACTATCACTGGAATGTTCTCTTTACCCTGTGGATAGTGGTTCAGATTGAGGAGTCGGAGAGCTGAATTTGAATTCCAGTTGAAGCCATTACATTCACTTACATGCTAATACCCTTGAGAAGGTATTAATCCTCTTCTTCTCCCTCCAGCTATGAGTAAATAGTAGGAATGATTGAGTTCTATAGCCTTGGATGGCAACTGGTCTAGGAGAAAGACAACTCTGAATTCAAAACCTGCAGAGGGTCAATTGGGGACCTTGTGGCACATAGTGCACCAGGTCTCTGTATTTGGCCCTTCAAAAAGTGTGGTTGAGAATAGAGAAGACAGGGGTCCAATGTCTCTGTGATTGACCTTCGAAAGGCCTATTTGCACGTACACGTGCACCGGTCACTGTGGCCATTTCAGACGGTGATCCTTAATGGGAGGAGATACTGCTTAACGCGAATGGGATTCGGGTTCAATGTGGCGCTGACCATCATGAAAGCCATTGTGGATGCTGTGCTGTCCAAGGATGAGACAATTTGTCAAGTGACGTCAGCTTACACTGACAACATCTACATCAACGAAACCTTAGTGCCTGCTGCACAGGTGAGAAAGCATCTTGCGGACTTTGGGCTCGAGTGAAAGAACCCAGAATGACTGGAGGACGGTGCTCGTGTGCTTGGCTTGCAGGTCTTGGGGGAGCACAATGTGCTTTACTTGAAACGTGGAAGCAAGCTCCCAGACATTCCCAGACATATGACATGATGCAGCGTATTCTCGTCTGGTGGGACAGTTTCCTATGGGTGGTTGGATCTGCATTGCAACTGCATTTATTAAACATAGGGTGACTGCTGTCACTTCCGGCTGGGATGACAAAACAGATGATGATTACCAGGGTGCGTCAAGATGACCCCGTACGTGGTAAATGGTGTGTTGGCAGATGTGAATTTGACGTCTGGGTTGACACAAGCTCCCTTGCAACAGGGGTGTGTCTTGAAATAGATGAAACTGTTGTGGAAGACGTGTGTTGGTTGCGTCCCAAGAAAGATACACAACATATCAACCTGTTGGAATTAGACACCATTATCAAAGGAGTAACCGCGGCCCTTCAATGGAATGTAAAGGTGTTGCATTTATTCACAGATTCTGCATGTGTGCATAAGTGGATAGCAGACACTCTTATGGGGAAGGCCAGGATACGTACAAAGGCTGCGAGCGAAATGCTCATTTGAAGGCGGCTAGACACACTGGGAAAGCAGGTAAGTGAGTACAATTCATCAGTAGATATACAGCTGGTCAGATCAAAATGGAACAACGCAGATACTTTAACAAGGGTACCCCAGAGATGGCTTGACGGTGTTAAGAAAGAGGTAGAACCGGTAGGTCATGTCTGTGCATCATCAGCGAGCGACCATAACTCAGTTTTACTAAAATAGTTGCATTGCCAAACGGACCCTATATTTTGTGAGGCAGATTGATCCCTCTGTATTCAAAGTTGCTGTCAGGGCCAACCCCTGTGCAATGACCAAAAGGACAACTGTGTGTGAGCACCGTGTTGGAATGGACATCACCCATCATAATGGAACTCACTATCTAACCCTGATTGACCGTGGCCCAACCCGGTTCAGTATTTGGCGACATCTGCGTCAACAGGATTCTGCAAGCGTGATTGACCACTTGCGGGCATTGTTCTTTGAACCTGGACCTCTGACGGAACTCCTCACTGACAATGACACTGCATTCCGCAGTGGACTATTTAAAGATTTTTTTGATTCGTGGGGAGTACACCTCAGATTTCGCTGTGCATATGTCCCATCAGGAAATGGCATAATCGAGCGATGTCATCGGAACATCAAGAGAATCGCTGCCAGTAAGCAGTGTTCCATAATGGAGGCAGTGTACTGGCACAACGTTACCCCTAAAGACAATAATGTATCACCCTCAACTGCACCAGCCAACATGATTTACTGGTACAAAGTCCAGCTAAGAGGCATTGACGCGACGCGTTCAACTGAACGGATAAAAGAATGAGTGCCGTATGACCTGGGCGATCGTGTGTGGGTGAAGGCTCCACATAGCTGGTGTACAACTTGGTACCAGGTGGGGCATGTCACTGGAATAAGTAACTCGTGCTCTGTGCTGGTTGATGGAATACCAAGACACGTAAAGGACTTGCATCGCTATGTAGGTTCAGATACTTCAACAAGTGATACTAGCAGTAAGTGCTCAGGAAGTGAACGAATAATAACCATCAGAAGTAGGGCTACTGCCTCTTCAAATGGCGAAGAATCTGTGCGTGAGGTTGTCAGATCGGAAGAATCCTCAGAAGACGAGTCTTCAGAACATTCATCAGATGGCGAAGACTCTATGCCTGAGGTTGTCAGATCAAAAGAATTCCCAGAAGATAAGTCGTCAGAACATACCACACAATCCCCTCCAACAGTCGCCCCACTCTGGAGAAGCTCAATGTAGCAAGGGTGTCAAATTCAAGGGTGAAAGGGACGCAACTCTTTCCGTCGGAAAATGTCTCACACGCTGCAACGCAAAGCCATGTACACCGAACACTGGTGTAATGCCGTTCTCTTCATTTCCCCAAGCAACCTGCTTTTATGAAGTCCAGAAACACCTCATTACCATGCGTGTAACGCGTCTTTGCGTGACTGCACGAGACCGTAAATATTAAAAGTCACGGATGCCATCTTGGACCCTTTCCTTTCTCAACCCACAGGCCAGACAGACGCGAGGGTGTTTGGGAGGTAAGCCATTCCTTTTTTCCCCACACTCAAGAATAAAGAGGCCTGCCCATGAGTGTCACTTATGTGACGAGGGGAGTGTAATGAAAGAGATAATCATTTACCCCGAAAAAAGTTTGTGTTCTATGTGTGATCTGTTGAAGAAAAATTAAAAAAAGTAGTTAGCAAAAATCTACTTCAATGACTAGAATCTAATGCTAATGAATGGCCTGACCAGTCAGAAAAATCTCTCGATGAACCAAAGTCATTGTTTTTCACTTATAAAGGCAGAAGATTTTCTGAGCTGGGGAGCGGAACATGCATTTTTGCTCGTGAGAAGTGAAGGTTGGATGTGTGACCCCATTTTATTGTTTCTACTTTGCTTGTTGGACTGTTACGACAGGCTATCATTTGTACTGCGATTTGGCTACAAGTGTTGCAGTTGAGAAACAGAAGAAATCTATTGCAGTTGCTACTATAAGTTGACAGTCTCTTCTTTTCTTTACTACAACAAAAACATTTCATTTCTATCATATTTTAGAAGGTATGAGGCCATTTTCAGAGAAAAATGTCAAGGATGGTTGCATCAAAAGAAGGCATGTCTTCTGTTATGAAAATTGTACCCCACTGAACATAAAAAATTATTTGAAATTCATTTGGCTGAATGCTCCAGAAAAGGTGTCATTTAACGAAACAGTGTCAATATTGAAAATCTTTGATGAAAAGAATTCACTGTTTTATACACATTGGCAGTACATGAACCTTACTAAGGATGAAAGTGAAGATTTTGTCACATATGCTGGTAATGTCAACTGTGAGTGTGAGAAATTTAAACTGAATGAATTATCCCCAGACAGATTTAAATGTCTAATCTTCATTAAAGGTCTGACATGAAGCAACAATGCAGAAATGTGCTCTTGAAGAAAAATTCCAGAATAAAAATACTGAAAAACTTGACTCATGCTATGGAAATGCTTCATTTCAGAAAGGATTGTTCATTTAAAATAAAAAAAATGTTATATTTCAAAAACGGGTCACAAATGAAGCTACTGCAAATCAAAAAGCAAAAGAAATCCACAAATTAACTTGCTGAAAGTAGTGTTTCCAGCTAAAAAACTGGAAAGTTCAAATAATAAAAAATTCATGACATTAAAATTGAATAAGGATATGGTGAGATTACAATTGGAAACTAGTAGCATTATTACATTTATTGATGAACAAACTTGGAACAGAATTGGCTAGTCTAACTTGAAAAAAACCCAACAAAGATTAAGAAGAATATTGGGTAAGAAATTATTTTTTCTTGGGAAATCATGTGTAACATCGCTCTTGCAGGTGAAACTAAAAAAGCAGATGTTTATGTATTAAAAAATTCCAACTCAAAGTTACTAGGCGTCGATTGGCTAGAACTATTTGAACTATGGAATTGGCTGATTAATTCATTCTGTGGAAAAATTAACTGCTAGTCAGAGAAAAAAATTACAACTAGAGAAACACTGAATAAACTAAAAAATAAATTCACAACTATTTTCTCAGAGGAGTTGGGAAAATGTACAAAGTCAAAGACATTTTTTAAATTAAAAGAAAATGTGATATTAGTGTTTAAGACTAAAAGAAAGATACCCTTTGCTGTGTTGGAATCTATTAACACTAAATGTTATTTCTTTGACTGATGGGGGTGGGTACCATTATCAGTAGTGATTGGCTGCTCTGCATTTTGTTTCTGCTACAAAAACAAAAAACAAAACAAAAATAAGCACAACAACAGACCCCGACATAACCACTAAACTTCTTTCATGTGCCACTTAGATCCAAAAAGAGTAATGCAAAAACAAATCTTTGATCACCAGAAATGGTTTTGTGATTTTTGTTTGTACAGTGGGGTTCACCCTGTACAAGGCCCAGGGTCACTTGAGGTAGAGGGTTACATTGACATTTTATACGGATAGGAGTGTAAGATAATGGTTAAATTTAGGCTTGAACAAATTAAGATTGTAGTGATCATGGAAACATCCTTTTGGGAGTCAGTTGCACAGAGCAGTGGTTCATGAGAAGAAACTGTTTGGAACTGGCTTCTAGTCAATGGAATATGGAGGGAATGTGAGTGGTTTGCTAAAATGTATGTGGCATGGTATGTTCTAGCTGTGAAGATTAGAACTGCCAGAACCAAAAAATGTAGTTTGTCCAAGCACTTTTCATGGAAATAGTGATAGAGGAGTGAGAGGCTTGCCACATACCAGCCGTGAGAGAGAAATTGGAGGGTGGAAAATATTGTCACCCACAAGGACTTAGAAACACTTTTGAACTCTATCAAAACTGGAAAGTGAAAACTGGGCAGCACCCACCCAAATATCTAATCTGGCTCTTGTAAAGGTAGAGGATAGCATATGGAGTCGGGTACTTATTGTAGTGGTACAGAGTGCCAAACATTTTTTCTGCATCTTTAGCAATGGATGGTATGTACAAGTTCCATTTGAGGTCATGTTTGAGTTTAAGACCCAATAGTCACTCAAGGCACAGAGCTTCCCTGAGGGAACATCTATTCATCCAATCAGATATGATGAAATGATCTTCAAAGTATTTCAATTATGTGGGTAACAAACAACAGCTAATGTCTGTAGGTAGCCATAATAAAAGTGGCAAACTATCAATTAGATTTCATCTCCCAGAAACAACTGATTGGAGCAAATTCTAATTTTGCTGCTGGTTACAATGTTTATTCCTCCCATGGTTACTACTTCATGGGAGTTGTCTTCATTGTTTAAATTAACCTCAAGAATCTTAACAAGAATTGTTCAGAGAATGTTTTTTTTTTGTTGTAGTTAGAATATTTCATTTGATCCTTGCTGTGAGCGTTTTCCTTCATCTTAATTTTGGTAGTGTTTACAATTTCAGTTTGTGATTTTTAGAGTCAAACTAAAACAGCAACTTCAAACATTTCAATCTTTGTCTTGAATGGAGAATCGGGTATATATTTATAATTACATAAGAAATCAAAGGGTTGGAGAATGGGTTGGCCAAAATATTCTAACAACGAAAAAAATGAGTTTATTAATGAGAATAATTATTGGAATGATGATGATAATTCTCAAAATTATAGAAAGTATCTTCAAGAATGCTAGTTTGAAATCAAACTGAGATAAATCTTTGGCAAATAGAAAATGTCTGGAATAAAGACAATCATATTTTTCCCAAAGATCAACCATGAACTAAGTGAATGTTGTTATAGGGACATGAAACACAACATCAAATCATTTTTTTCCAGTTGTTAAAAAGTACAAAAACAAAAAAATGCATTCTTTTTTGTTTTACAGATCAAATGATGGCTTCTGAAAATGAACTTGCCGAATTAAATCTGATTAACAAGGCTCTTGAGAAAGCAGAAAAAGCTTGGAAGAAGGTTTGTAAAAGATTTGTTTTAGATGCCAAATTTAAACAATATTTTGCATAAGTTTATCCTATAAGTTTGTACTTTTGTTAACTTGTACCATTGAAATAAGTTAAGGTGTAAAATAATTTTTAAAATAAATATATTATAATCTAGATGACAGATTATGACTAATTTTTTATGGATTTCATTTTATGAATTATTTGTCATTAATTTGGATGGGGTCTAAGGAGCATAAGTTGTCTTCTTTTAGGACTGCTAAATACTGGTTAATGATAATAATGCAAAAATTATAAAGAGGAGATATCTGTAATCAAATGTTTTCATCCTCCTCCTCCCTTTGACTTTGTAATTGTAGGGTGGGTTTGAATGCAGAAGCCACACTAACTCTTTTCCATAGCAGCCATCAGCAATTCTGGTACAGTCATACCTGTCCATTTATTGACATTGTCCAACCAGTTTTTGCATTGTTGCCCTTTCCTACGTCCATCTTCATGCACAGGGTGTCGTATCTTGTAATGTGTCCAAAACATGCCATTTTTCTCTGTTTGACAGTGTCAAGAAGAGGTTCCTGGTGTCCCACAAAACTTTCAACTCTTTTCCGCACAAACTCATTAGTTTTTTGTTCCCAGTAGAAAATGCCAAAGAGTTTTCTGATGCATTTGTTCTGAAACACGTGGATCCTTCTCTCTGTATCTGCCAACAATGTGCACGTTTCATGTCCATATAGGAGAATGGAAACTACCAGTGATTTGTACAGTCTGTACTTTGTTTGAAAGCTGATTTTGCTCCTCCATATTCCTTTCAATTTGGTCATTGCTGTCATGGCTCTGGCAATCCATGTGCAGATTTCTGAGTTTCAGGTACCATCTTTAGACAAGGTTGCTCCTAAGTATTTAAAACTGGACACTTCCTCCAATGAAGTCCCATTCAGGTGATACTGTTTGTGCTATTCACCATTATTTCTCTGAGCTGACCTCCATTCCATATGCTCCATCTCTTTCAAAAAGTTTGAGGGTCAAGTCCTTGAGCTCCCTGTTACTACCTGCTATGAGGTCAATGTCATCTGTAAAACGTAAGTTACAGACAGGTCTGCCGCTGATAGAGATTGAAGGATCATGGTTGTTCAAGGTTTCTTGCATGATTCTCTCTAGAAATATGTTGAACAATGTGGGTGAATGTACGCATCACTGTCACACACTGACAGTTGTCTGGAAGAATCCTTCCATTTGTTTTTCCAGAAGAACTGTGCTAGTGGCATCTTTATATAGGGCCTGGATGACATGGATAATTCCGTTATCTACATCGAATTTTCTAAGGATGTGCCAAAGACCATCATGCCATGTATGATCAAATGCTTTCTTGAAATCAACAAAGTTGTGGAACATGTCTTTCTGATATTACAGGTGTTTCTCTACAAGGATCCGACAATTGAAGATCTGTTCCATTGTACTTTGTCCAGCTCTAAAACCTACTTGTTCTTCTTATAGCAGTTCTTCAGCCTTGGATTTCAAACAATTCAAAGTGATATTAAATAGTACTTTACTAGGATGACTGATCAGGCTTATTTCCTATAATTTCAACACTGCCTGAGGCTTCTTTTCCTTGGCAGGGGTATTACCAGTGACTGAGTTCACTCGTTTGGCCACTTTTTATATTCCCAAATCTTCTGGCATAGTGTTGTTATGACTTTGATGGCTTCTTCACCTTCATGTTTTATCAGCTCGGAGTGACTTGCCAGGTTTCAAGCTGTTTATTGTCAACTCCACCTCTTCTTTCATTATTGATGGACTGGTCTCATCTTCATCTGTGGAGTGCTGGGTACTTTGCAATATGGGGATATCTTGATGGAGCTGGTAATTGTATAAACCATCACAGTATTATGTATATCTATGGAGAACCTCCTCATTGTCCATCAATAATTTACCATTCCCATCCTCTATGACCGTTGCTCTTAGTTGGCTGGTCTAAGTGACGGATTTGAGAATATTGTAGGCCTGTTTGTTATTGCCAGTAAGCATATCCTTCTCAATGGTTTTGCATTTATTTTGTATCCACTCCTCTTTAGCTGTCTCCATTTTTCTCCTCACGTCACTGTGCACTTCCTGATATTGGGCGTAGACATCATCACTTGAGTGCTTCTTCCCTCTCATTTCTCTCCTCTTATTGCACAAATTCAAGATTTTGTTCATGACCCATGGTTGGATTTTCCATCGGTGTTAACCCAAAACTTCCTCAGCTATTGTGAGTAACGATTCTTTAATATGATCTGCAAAAGTATCTACATCACTATTATTTAGGTTCTGGGCAGAAAACTTTGGTCTTGAACAGTTGAGTGACTTCAGGGTCTTTTAGTGTCTCAGCATTGAAGTGAATGCTAGAGTCCTTTGAACAGTGCTTAATTTTAAGCCTTAATTTAAAAGTCGTCATCACAAGACCATGTGCTAATGTCTGTGCCAGGAAATGTCCTTGTGTTTGATGTATTAATGCTGGATGTTTTGCTTACTCAATAAAAAATGCAGTCAATTTGGACTGAGACCAAAGTTAGTTCCCTTATTTTTTTGAGAATAAGTTAAAAAAAAATTAAACCATAAGTATTAATTAAAAACAAAATTGTTTTTAATCTTTAAGAAATTAAATTAAAATGCTTAAAAAATCCCCCAAAAGTAAATGGGCACTCTTTTAGACACATTCCTGTTATGATGACTGGCTTAGTTATTCTGGGAAAATATTTACAAATTAAAGAGAAGCTTTGATATGATGATTTTTTTGTTTGCCCTGATAATTACTTGAGCAAATAGCCACTATGGTATAAAGACAGTTAATTTGGAAGTAATGAGTTTTAAATAATATGACTAATTAGGAGATAATGTTCAAAGTTATTGCCTAATGTATAATGAATCTTTTAATTTCCTGTATGTTAATGAGGAAGAGATGTTACATTATCAGGTGGTTGATGCTGATGTATGTCTAGTAAATCTGAATATTTAACACAGATATAAAAATTTGATCTTGGTGCCTTGGTATTTAATATGGATATAAAAATTTAAATTTGTTTTTCAAAAATATTTTTCAAAATAGTTGAAAAACACTTCCCCAAACTTCCCAGCAAACTGTCAAAAATCATAATAAAAACACAGTCAAAATCAGTTACAGCTGCATGGATAATATGGAGAAAATAACAAAACCAACCACAACAACATAAACCAGCAAAACAACAGTAATAAATGCAATTGTTGAAACAAAGACAACTGTCCACTTAGTAACAAATGCCTAAATAACAACATAATATACAAAGCTACTGTAACAAATAATATTAACACAGAAGGAAAAAATTATATAGAAACCAGAGAAATAACCTTTAAAGAAAGAATCACAAAACATCATTCAAAACAGAATGATACTCAAACAACACATCGAAATATATATGGAACCAAAAAGAAAACAACATTCTCACCAAAATTAAATGGGAAATCATAAAAAGAGCAGCCCCACACAATAGCAAAAATTGTAAACTATGCTTAGAAGAAAAATTAGCGATAATCACTTTTAAAAACTAAAGCAAAATTCTAAACAAGAAAAATGAGATAATGGGTAAATGCAGACACTCAAATAAATACTTACTTTGCCACCTAAATACTAATACAAATGAAGCAAACAAACTCAATATAAAATGCAACTCTATTGCAATCACAACGCCCCATACCCAACACCTTGTCCCCACTAAAACCAATTGAAAAAAACAATCAGAAAAAAGAGTAACCGCGATATTCATAACAAACAAGTACCCAGTTCACCAACAAATGCATTAACAAAAGCAAGTACAACCAATACCTGGGTAAGACGTTAAATTACATCTGCATCCTGGGTAAGACGTTAAACTACGCCCAGCAGCAAGGCCTCTGATCAGGAGTTTTTGAGGAGCATGGCACCACCTCTTAATTGCTGGTGTTTCCAGGTCCACCCTAACCCAGGGTGGTAGCACCTGTTAGGGTCCCAGCTATGTGCAAATAGTTAACTATTACCAGCAATACTTTTTTGAAAAAAATTATTACCAGCAATACAATTTTGAAGGAAATATATTACCAGAAACAGATTTTTGACAAAACAAAATATTACCAGCAATAAAAATTTTTGTCAGCATTAAATAACCCATTGAGGTTGATATGCCATAAAACAAAATAAACCAAACCAATCTAAACCAAAGAATACATACTCTATTCATACGAATCTATCCTAAAAATGTTGTCGGCATTAAATAACCCATTGAGGTTGATATGCTGTAAAACAAAATAAACCAAACCAATCTAAACCAAAGAATACATACTCTATTCATACGAATCTATCCTAAAAATGTTGTCGGCATTAAATAACCCATTGAGGTTGATATGCCGTAAAACAAAATAAACCAAATCAAACCACAACCAATACCTATACTTACCACACCATAAAAATCAACATGTGCACATGAGTACACACATATGTACATATGCACATATAAATACCCACACTTACACTCATCACAACACAAAAATACACATACACATGAGTGAGTATGCACATGTATCTGTGCACACAGATCAAAATCAATAAAGAAAAAAATGTCAACAGATACACTGGCACACAGAGAAATGTAAAAAAAAACAATTACACAAGTTATCACCTAAAATACACTAATTTACATTAAAAAAACACACATACAACTAACACCAGTAATCATATGAATATATGCATGTGAGTGTGTACACACATCTACATAAACACATACTCAGATGCGCACAGTCAAATATATCTACGCAGGTATGCAAGTAACAATTTCTCTATATTAATTTTATATATATATATATATATATATATAAATATAAAATATATTTACACACGCTCTATCTCTGATATTGAGCACTTTATTCCATAAATATAGCACACCTTAAGACTATATTTCTTTATATATATATATATATATATATATATATATATATAAACACACACACACACACATATATATATATATATATATATAATAATGAAAGTGCAGTCCTTAGAAATTCATAAGTGATAATTGGGATCAAACACACATCTCTTCAGACCAAAAATTTTACAAAGTATTCAAGGCTTTAATCAATGCTGAAGTCATTAAGCATCTTACCTCACACAAACTACTCTCTAAACAAACAATATGGCTTCCATTTTGCCATGTCTACTGCTGATGAGATAACGTCCATCACTGAATAAGTATATCAAGCTCTTAATAATAATGTCGAAGCTCAAGCTGTGACTCTAGATATCTTAAAGGCATTTGACAGAGTTTGGTCTTCTATGTAAGCTCCCAGGCTGCAGTATTACTGGACATTTGTTTGATTTAATCCATTTGTTCCTATCTAATCATGAAATGAAGTTTGTTTTGAGTGGGCTCACTTCCAAATCCTTTCACACAAATGCAGCTGTCCCCCATGGCCCTCCTACACTGTTTCTGATCTTCATCAGTCATCTCCCCAATGTCATTAGTTCTCAACTCGGCATTTATGCAGATGACACTACCATTTACTCCTGTCTCAATAGCAAATCTGTCAAAGCTGACAAATTAAACCTGGCTGCTGCTCTTGAATAGGACCTCCAATCAGTGATTAAGTGGGGCAGGAAATGGTTTGCAAATTTTAACACTTCCAAAACAAAACTGCTCTCATTTAACCACCATAGAGAAACTTCCCTGCCCACCATCAGCATGGCTGATGCTAGGCTCATGGAGAGCAACACACCATGCCTTCTTGGCCTCACATTTTCAACTCACTTGAAGTGGAGCATCTACATCGAATCAATAGCTGCATCTACTGCAAAGAAAGTTAGGTCACTGTGCCATGCCAGAAAGATTTTTCTCATCTGAGTCCATCTTACACATTTACAAATCTGCCATTTGTCTGTGTATTGAATACTGTTGCCATATCGAGTTTAGTGCTCTTGCTATTTATTTCGGGGTTCTTGACAAAATGCAAAGAAGGATCTGTAATATAATTGATCCTGACTTGGCAACTTGACTTTAGTCACTTTCTCACCTGCATGATGTGGCTTCCCTCTGTCTTTTTTACAAATATTTTCATGGCAACCACTCTGATTAGCTTTTTTCCCTAGTGCCCTGAATTTACGTATGATACTAAATTGGCATCTAGGTTCCAACCTTGTACTGTTGAAATAGTTAAATATAATCACCACTTCTACTCCAACAGTTTCTTTTCTTACACTTCTTGCTTGTAGAACTCCCATCCATTTACTTGTTTTCCTGAAAACTAGAATCTTCAAAAATTTAAATGCAACGTCAATCACCATCTTCTATCTTCTTGAATCCCCTTCATCTTTTATCCTTTTCTCAATCCCCCTATAACTAGTCTTTTATCTCACTTTCACACTCTGTAACCCCCTTGTGTACTAATGGCATTCTCACTGTGTGTGAGGTGAAATGATTAAAAAAAAAGAAATAATCTTGATGTTATTAGTTGTTAAAGTTATGGGAAATTCAATCATTTTGATAAGGTGTGGTAGAGTATTCCTTTTCATAGACAACATATGTATCAAATATAAGTTACTTTCAAAATCAGGTTAAGTTCAGGTAGGGTAGGGGTGTTTGTTCAACAAATGATGACATTTGTTTTTCACAGTTGTCTGTTTTTTTTTTTCAATGACAAAAAGTTTTTTGGCATTTTTATTTGGCTGTTTAATCTATAATCTTATACACAAAAATTTTTTTCCAAAAGGGTTGTTTAAATATGAGTAAGTCGTATTTCTAATAACTAACAGACTATACATTTTTTTAACAAATATATTAAAATTACTTTCTTATTTAAAAATTATTATTCAAAGATCAAGTATAAATGTGTATGTTTCTTTTTTCATCTTTTTTCTTTTTTGTTTTTTTTCCAAATTTAATCATTATTTAAGAAAAATCTTTGAGAGTGTCATTGTATTTTTAAGATAAAGAATTATTAGTAAAGATCAGCCTATTGATGTTTTTTGAGTAAATCAAGTTTTGATAAATAATCTTTGATCTCATATGAAAAGAAAATCACTGAGGCTTGTTGATAATGAAATCTGCTTTGATGATAATGCTTTGTTAATAATAAAAGATTCAAATCACTTGTAAATGTTTCAAACTTGGTTATTGTTCATTTATTCATGTAGTATTATCCTTGTTCCACACACTTGTAAAATTCTCTTTCATTTCTACTAATAATTGTAATAATGGTAATAAATATGAAATGTTCTTTCATCTCAGTTCATTTAGAGTGTAACAAAATAACATAATGTATCTTATTACGATTCATGAATAATTTGTAAGATGAGCTTTATTAAACCATGTTTAATCATTTCAAATTCTATAGAAGAGTCTAAGTTTTGATTTTTTGTTCATTGTGAAAAATTTTTCCTCTATTCCCAAGTTAAAAATAGTGAAAAGATTCAAAAAAAGCTAACATGAATGTGCCAACCAGCAAAATGCACACACTAGTTGAAAAGATAACTTTTTTTTATCTCTATGTTTGTGTCTACAGTTCACAAAATGTCAAATTTTGGAAGTGAAAATTGTAGATACATGAAGCTTAGAAGTGAAGGTAGGAAATTGGCTTTTAAACAATGCAGACAAGGGGTAGAAATGATTGGTGTCTAACAATTACATTCTCATTAGTTGGAAAAGTTGGTCAGATTTTGTTTCAATGTCAAGTTTCTCCTACACACACACACACACATAATACTTTATAATAAATATGAATTTTTTGTCTCCTTGAATCATGTTTTTTTTTTTATTGTCATCTCTCCTCAATAATCTTTTCTCAGTTTCTTTTAATCTCATTAATCCCTTTTTATTGCCTTGCTTGGGACGAAATGATAAAAAAACTGTCTATATTTCTGAGATGAGGTATTATGTACATTATTTTCGTTATTCGGACTATTGTCCTCATCTTCGTCGCCATATTTATCACAATGTTTCGGCCGTTGTATGCTCTGGCCTTCTTCAGGTGGTTGGAATGTCAAACTGAACCCTTTATTTCGCTCACTGGGGTAGATTGTTCTAGTTCCACAGTGGATAAAGGTGTTAGTTAGATCCAGTGACAGGACCCAAAGAGTGTGAGTTCAATAACCTGTTAAGCCAGTGGAGAACTTTCAGAGGGAAATTAACAGGAGATAACTGATAACTGACATCCATCAAACATGGCACGTGGAACTAGAACAATCTACCCCAGTGAGCGAAATAAAGGGTTTAGTTTGACATTCCAACCACCTGAAGAAGGCCGGTGCGTACAATGGCTGAAATGTTGTGATAAATATGGTGACGAAGATGAGGACAATAGTCCGAATAACGTAAATAATGTAGATAAAAAAACTAATCAGTTCATTTATAAACTTATAAAATTTGTGATACCAAGGGGGCATGATTATTGAGAGACAAGATTGTGTATGTGTGTACATGAATTCAAATTAAATCGTATTGATTTATGTCTTCTAGGTATTACAGATTTTACAAATAAATGACTGAACTTCTTGCATATCAGTTATGTAGTATCATACATGCATGGGGACTTTAAGTGACACTAGGTTAGTGTATAATTACATTAGTAGCTGACCAAGTTAAAAGTCTTTTAAAGCCAATGATTTGAATTTTCATTCTGCTATTTTTCTTTTTTCAATTATCAAAAATCATTAAAATAATTCATACACACATAATAATAATAATAATAATAATAATAATAATAATAATCATAACAACACAACTGAGAAAATATGTAAAGATTATGAAAAATCATTAAAATAACACATATAATAATAACAACACAACTGCGAAAACAATGAGATAACTTGTTCTGTGTTAAGTTTCTGGTTGTTTCATGCAGAGAGTAAAGTTCATGCATAAAGGAGACCACATGAGGTTATGGATCCAGCCTGTTATGCAAGCTGGCTGTAGCTCTTTAATATTGTGGATAAGCTCTGTTAGAACTTTAATGGACTACAAGTTAAACTGGAGTCTATCTTGACATGTATATATACAGGTTTTGTTACGGACCCTTTTATTCCTTTGAAACATTTTCCATTGTTTAGCGTCATAATGGTTTGCTCCAGCAAAATAATACACCTCACCTCAGCTTGATTGAAACAAAATTTGTTCCAGAAACATTTGGTAATTCACTGACCTCTACACTCACCAGATTTAAACCCCATTGAGCATGTATGGAACATGTAGAATTTACTAAATTTCCAGCAGCTCCACCTATATAACATGAGTCAGTTAGGGACAGTCTCTGATTGATTTCAATATATGGGAGATCAACAGTTTTGATTATAGTAGTGAAGACTTGTGTAGAACCAACCACACTTTTTGGAAGAAAAGAGAAATGCCACAAATTCTCTAAATATTTCTCTTCAGAGTTTTCGTTATAGACTGACTGCCAACCAAAAAGTTTGCTCAGTCTGCTTCACTATTTAACCCATAGCTGGAGATAGATTCATACCTTTCCCAAAGGTATTAGTGCTAAGCGAATGAAACAGAATTGACCAGAATTTGAATATAGGGTGTATCAAGTATTTGAGAACACACCTTGAGTGGGCCTTACATATTAGGTTGGTGCAAAAATAATGACGTAATAATGTCGTATTTTGACGTATTTTTTAACATAAAAAAAAAAACATTACGTCATTACTTTTGCACCAACCTAATAAAAGATGAGCTTGTACAATATGTGGCTTGTATAAAATTTTGAACATTTTCATTTCCCTAAAGACAAATATGAAACAAATAATAAATCATTGAACCCTTGAGGTGTTTTGCAGACTATTACTTATGTTGTGAGAGTGAGTTCACTCTTTAATAGGTACCCCCTACTATAGCTTTGTGTCAGACTTAGTAAATATCACTGGTTGGCTTCTCTACCACACATACCCCTTACACTAAGATCAACAATTTTTTTCTGTAGTTTAAACAAAAGAAAGCCTAAAAGAATTTGTGTACACACTAACAACAGATGTCAGTTAAAGCATGGAAATTATTCTATTGAATTATTTATACAATTTGAAGTAGCTTCATTGTTAGTACATTGGCCATAGGATTTAAGATTTAATCTTTGTGAAAAATTTGTATTTTTTTTTTATTGGTTTCTGTGTGAAACAAAAACAAAAAAATTCTTATCTCTAATGCTTAAAAGATTTAAAATGCTGTTGTTATGAACAATCAGCCAGTATTACTTAGGGTCAACATACATACAGGCATATGAGGATATTAACAGGATCTATCTTATAAGATACTTATAACATCTGTGATATTGAATAAATTTTTATTTCTTCTACTAAATAGAAGCTATTAAAAATCTTGATACCTCTAGATTTTATATACACATACTTGTTGCACTCCCCCACCCCCAGGCAAATGATGCTTTTGTTTTACAAGCACAGGATTCTTTAGCTTGGGATCAAATATGCCTCATTAGAAAAATGTAATATAAATGCTTAAGGTAATAGATATTTTCTTATTTGAATCAAATATAATTTGTGATTAAGGCTTGATCCAATTAATTGCTTAATGAAATTATCAAATTGCTCCTTAATGAATGTGATGTCATTTCAATAATCTAATTATTATTATTAATTATGTACAAAAGAAAGCAGTTCAAGAGAAGAAAAAAAAAACAAAAACATTTTTTTGTATGTTTTTTTTTGTTTTCTCTCATTTTATATTGCAAATAAAAACTGGGTTTTGATTAAAGAACAAAGAGAATAGTAAAATTCAATTTTGATTAATATGAATATTTATTAAGCTGAACTTTGTCAGGCATAAGCTCACAAGGTTTAACAAGCCTGGTTAGCACGTAGATGGATGACCACTTGGGAATACCAGGTGCTGTAAGCTTGAATATGCATGTGGTGTAATGTATAACAATCAATTCCAGCTGGGTTTGTTATATTCACTTTTGTACTAATAGCCTTGGAAAAGGTAGGAATCCAACTCTTCTCCACCAGATTAATTAGTAGAATTTGTATCAGTAAATTATTATCTCTAAGAAATTCTTACAATCTAAAAATATTTTCTGGTTTTAAATAACCTACAAAAGATTACTAAGACATTAAAAAGAAATCAATTGAGCAAGGTTTAAGCCTCCAGGAAGAATTGAATTTATCACAATTATGTTGGTGTGTAAAATCATCTGTCTAGCAATTATTTGAACAGGAGACATACCAAAATGATACTAATTTTAAACTGACACTGGGTCATGGTACTGAGGCACCCAATGAATATTTGGGCTCACAATACTTGTAAATTAGTCTGTGAGTCAAGCAGAGATCATTAGTGAAACAACTATTTGGCATTTTCATTCAGATTTTACTGTTATATTTAACAATATATGTTTGAACAATGATCTACTGCTCCGATAAACTAATAGAAACAATATATTCAATACTAGCAAACATAGAATAACAAAAGCAACTATTAGAATGTTAAGAAAAAAATAATACAAATCGTTATGCAAAAACATTTTTACAAATGCCTCACTTTATGTTGCATTTTGTTTTGTGGAAATATCCAATTGTGTTTGGACTGAAGTTTTCAAACATTTTTTTTATTGACTCTTGAAGTTGAGTAGTATTTCTTGGTCCTAATAAAATGATATCTGCCTTGAAGAACACTAAAACAAATTCTTGAGTTAAACTGCAAACCGTATGGAAGGAATCTCTAGGTAAATCTAGTATTTGTTGTAGCAGTCAGGACATTAGCATTACACTCAAATCTAAAATTGTCTTTTACAAACAGCTTTTCCTTCTGTGTCAGAGAAGAAACTGAATTCTCAGTGATAAAATTTCAAGTACTATTTCACATTTGTAGAGAAAAAAATAAGTTGTTACTTGAATAAAAGTACTTATGTCTTTTATAAAAGTATTTGTAAATTTGAATAAGTCTGTAATGATTATTGCTCTGTATATGTTTTTAAATTGCAAGTTTCAAAAAGGCAGCAAGTACTTACCATTTTAAGAAGAAACAATGGTTTTTTTCTTTCAGTTGTTGCTTTGTTGGAACTGAATTTATGGATTGTGTCTGTCTTTATGGTGATCGTAATCAGCTGCTCACTCACTTCTTGTCAGCAGAAACAGTGAAAATTAATCATAAATACATAGAGAGAGAGAGAGGGGGGGGCTCCTTTCTTTTTACTTAATCATGTTACCTTTTTGAGTAAAGTCAGCATATACATTAATAACAAACATGTTGTAATAACCACCACATCAATCTTCACCCTCCAATTCTAGGAAAATACCAACCTTTTAAAAAACAAAACACAAAACCAATGCAACTACTTATATTGATCAGACATTCAATTATTCTGAATTGGCTTAGTGACCCAAAAAAATTAAATTAGCAGATTCAGTTTGAATTACATGTCATTTTTACTTTAATTTCTATGAAGGCATGACTTTAACTATCTGTATATATTTGCTTTTCTCACAAGTTCATTTTGACTATGCTCTATACTTTTCTCCTAAGTGAATATATGGATTAGCCAGTTTCCCATAATTCACTGTCAAAGCAATATTAACTGTGTTGTTTATTGATATGACACTGAATCTAATCTGAGAGATAATAGAATTGGTGGGCGGAAGAGAGTTAAGATACGTTTTACAATAAAGACATGCGTACTTATTTTTCCACTAAAAAAAATGAATAAATCCATTGAACAGCAATATAAACACTGTAAGGTTGTACAGCATGGTGGAGGGATCATTGTAAAGTTTACATACTGTCACAAAAACTCATATTGACATTTTGATGGACACACTGACCCATGCAGGCAATTTGTTTTTGCCTTCTTACTCATTAACAAAATCTTCTAGTTTGGTCCTGGGATAAAATTGAGTTTGGTACAAGGTTATTTTACAGAGCTTCCATTAAGCATACTGCTTGTTCTCAGTGATTTTTAAATCAACTTGTTAATCATTACTTTCTGTTTGGAAACACTTTAATATCAAATAATATCTGGCATACTTTATCCCCCCACTTCTTATTTTTTCTGCTAATTCCCACCTCCCTTTCTCCTCACCTTCAGATGTTAACTCATTTAGGTTGGAAAACGATTAAAGTTTTGGTATTTACTTTTAAAATGGAATTTGATTTACTTTTGTTTCTTTACAGTCTTTTTTACTGAAATTTAGATAGCTGCAGTCAGTAGAGGGGTTGATGCCAGCTTGCTGGATAGGCAAGTAACAGCTGTTCTTTTAACAAACAATTTAGATGAGGTAAGGAGATAGGTTTTGTGAGGACAAGGCTATTAGGTTCATATGAAAAGGGATAAAACTTCTCAATGTGCCACTACTTCATGAATTATTCTGACGCTTAAAATATACTTAGTTTTACTCGTATCATCAAAAATATGGTGGCCAAATGTAAGAAATTTTGCAGTTGCATTGGTAATATTTTCTGCATGTGTAATCGAGGGTTTTCTCTATACAAATTAACACTATTTTTGCATGTAAGAAAGAATTCTGGTGCTCAAATCATTAAAATAAAAATATCCAAAGAAACACAAATTAAATAAATCTGTTATTTGCCAATTTAAGTGTCAGTGTGAGGCTGATTATATGGGATGAACCAATTTGCTGTTGGAGATCCAGATTGGACAGCACATACCTACTCATATCAGACAGGGTTGAATCAGCATCAGTATTCGCTTGACTGAGTCAGCAATTGGACTACATTTGGTGAACAACATGGGTTGCGCTTTGAAATATTCTGATGAAGCATTTAGGCTACTGCACAAAGCTCTGTCGGCTAAACATTTATGTTTTTTAGAAGCTGTTCATATTAAGATTTATCGACCGATTTTATGCAGGCAAGAGGACAACTGTCTTTGTTCTCTGTGTCTTATGAGTGGGCTGTGAGTACATTTTGTTTTCTGTTTTATACTCACTAGAAGCTTATTTACATTGATTTATTGTTTTAGTAATAAATTTATTTTAGTTGTGGCTACTTATTTACCTCCCCCCCGGACTTTTTCAGTTTTGCTGTATATGATTTCTTTTTTTTTTCCAACAAATCTTTCTGAAGAAGTGTTCGATGAAAAAGGTTCCTTTTAAAGAAAAAGAATGTGCTCTATCATTTTTAGAACAATATATAAATTCTGTGTTAGAAAATTTTTGTTCAAATATATATATATATATATATATATATAGGCAGAAATCCTTCCTTATGCATGTTTCATTAAAAACGACAGACAAGCTACTACGGTTAAGCTTTTTATTCAATTTTTCTTGTGTTCTGACAAGAGCTTTCTTTTCTGGACAAAGGGTGTGTAAGAACTGTCCAAATGTTTTATATTTCCGAGCGCTTTCGGCTATACCTTTAGCCATTATCAAGGATGATTCGATTTTTCAGCTTAATTGAGTGTGTGCATTCTGTGTATGTATTGGTGTGTGGTAGGGGTGTTTTTAATTTCCAAATACGGTTAGCACATTGTGGCTTTGTTCGTAGTTAATATTGTTAAGAGTTGGCTTTTTCTTTTTTTATTATTAATAGAATAAAAAATGATAAAGGGAACAATAGGGCCTAAAATAAAAATAGTTAAATAATAAAATGTTGAAAGGAAAAATATTGCCTAGAATAAAAAAATTTCGAAGATAGAGACTGTGGCTAAAAGATTAAAAAAAAAAGATTTTTTAGTCATTTCATCCCCAGCATGGTGACATTGCCACTAAGATACAGGGGCTTACAGGGAGTGAAAGAGAATGAGAAGACTTTAGTGAGAAGAAGTGAGGAAAGGACAATAAAGTAATAGGGTTCAGTTTGGCAGAAGATAGTGATTGACATTGCATTTAAATTTCTGAAGATTGTAGGTCGGAGGGAAGCAAGAAATCAGAAGGAAGTTCCACAGGTGAGAAGTGCAAGAAAAGAAACTATGAGAAGTGGCTGTTGCATCTAGTTAGTTTAACAGTAAAACAGTGAGACCTAGCTGCCAATTTAGTAGCACACTTAAATTCCTGTAGTCGAGACACTAAAAAAAAGAGCTTATCAGAACAGTTGCCATGAAAATATTTATTGTAACAAAGAAAATGGTGATTTATCTCATCAGTGTGTCACATGTATCCCATATCAGAAAAGTAAAAAAGGAAAGAGCACATATGACCTCTTGTTTATATATGAGAATGTCATGCAAATTTTGTCACATCTCAACCAATTGCTGACTTCTCGACCTAGATCTAAACAAGTGCAGCAAGTGGCCAGAAAATGGTTTCAATGAGTTGTTATACTGTGTGGAGGAGGATTTCTTGAGATGTGCGACTGCTGGCTTCAGTTTTATCCCCTCATTCAATTCTACTACATTTATAGAAAAGACAGGGAAGCCATGTCACATCGTTTGGAAAGTAACTGAAGTCGAGATGTCAGATCAAGATCAGTCACTTTACAGACCCCTCTTTGAATTTTGTCAAGAATCTCAAGATATACAGCAAGAGCACCAGACTAGATATGGCAGCAATATCCAATGCACAGATGAATGGTAGATTTATAAATGTACAAGATGGATTCTGAGGAGAAAAGTTTTCTGCCATGACACGGTGAACCAACTTTCCCATTGCCATGATGTGGCTTCCCTCTGTCTTTTCTATAAATATTTTTATGGCAATCGTTCTGATCACCTTTCCTCATTGGAGCCTCGACTACATGAATTTAAGTGTACTACTAGATTGACAATTAAGTTTCACTGTTTTATTGTTGAACTAAATAGATATAACCATGAGTGTAAGTGTGTCCTCAATGAGACAAAGTCACTATACGCTAATAGAATGAGACACCATACAGCTTCTCACAAAGTTGGTTCTAGAGATTACTGATGGCTCTGTAAGAGTGTTTTGAACAAGAGTAAATTCCCAATCCCTCCTCTCTTGAATCAGTTTGAAGTATTTTCATCTGATGCTGATAAAGTAAAATGCTTTGCAACTCTGATTTTCCCCCTAGAAAAAAATTTCTACTCAGTGATTTGCATATAACTCCATTCATGGATTTTGCTATCATCCCAAAAATAGAACCTCACAAGCATGTACCATGCATGTTACATGCTTAGGTGATACATGACTGGTGAGGCAGATTTTTTCCCGCTGTAGGTTGCCATTACTTTTTGTGGTAGACCAGTTGCCATCCAAAGCTATGGAACCCAGTCTGTCCTGCTATTTACCCATAGCTGGGGGGAGAGAAGAAGAGGATTCATACCTTTCCCAAGTGTGACACCAGAATAATAATAATAATAATAATAATACATATACCGGGTGTAACAGCAAAATTTTCCAAATTATATCAGAGCATGATTGGCAACCCCACAAAATGTTTAATATTTAAAAAAAAAAACCCAGGTTTTCAGATAAGATGTTTAGCCATCTTGATACCTCTTGCAAGTTTGGTTCTAGAGATTACTGGCAGCTCTGTAAGAGTGTTTGGAACAAGATTTAAATTCCCAATCCCTCCTTTCTTGAATCAGTTTGAAGTATTTTCATCTCCTACTGATAAAGCAAAATACATTGCTTGGAAATTCTCTTCCAACTCCATTCTTGACTTTTGAGGCGTGTCTTAGTCTCATTTTCCCTCTAGAACGGAATCTTTACTCTGTGATATGAACATAACTCCATCCATGATTTCTGTTATCATCTCCAAACTAGATCCCCAAAAGCCTTGTGGACTTGACAGTATCCTAGCAATTATCCTAATGAAATGTGCTCCTTAAATTCATCCAAAGGAGTAATCAGAAGCTCCGACCTCACTTCATGCTCCCTGGAGTTAAATCAAGACAAACCTGACACAGCAGAAAGTTATACACATCAATAGAATAACAATTAAAAAATGGACAAAATATTAATGCTAATACATACTTACATTTAATATTCCTAAACATCCCTCTGAAATAAAAATTGCATACTCTATTGTTAAGATAGAAATATACATCCCTGGACTACTCAGATGCTTTAACTGCTAAAGATTTGTCTTCCACAAAAGCGGATACACTAAAACCTCAGTGTGTGGAAGATGTGGAGAGAATGGCATGGACCATTCCAGATTAACCTACCTAAAAATCCCAAAGTTTTCAAATTTCAAGTAAGAACATACTGCTGATTTAAAGGAGTGTAAGATCTGGGATGCACGGTGGAGTAATGGATAGTGGTTTTGATTGAGGAATCAGAGAGCTGAGTTTGAATTCCACTCACATCCATTACATTCACTTATGTGCTAATACCCTTGGGAAAGTCATGAATCCTCTTCTTCTCCCCCTAGCTATGGCTAAATTGCAGGACAGGTTTTATAGCCTTGGATGGCAATTGGTCTACGGTAGAAAGAAATGGCAACCTACTGCGGGAAAAAATCTGCCTTGTCAGCCATGTATCAAAAGATACATGATCACCTAAGTGTGTAACATGCATGGCACATAACTGAAAATCTGGGGAAAAGAAATTAGAATAAAAATATACCAAAAAACATCACATTTCCAGAAGCAAGAGAAATAGTGAAAAGTACCTTCTTTACATCTTCATATGCTGAAATTACAAAAATGCTGTCCCTAAAAAACCACCAACCAAAAATGTGGTATGATAACAAACTGTGAATTGAAATTTGATGAGATTACTTTACTCATAAATGAACTTAGAAAACTATAATTAAAGAACTAAAATATTCCAATTGAGTTGTTAGAGTAAGATCAGATGAGAGATCAGCTGCCAGACTCTGATTATCTAGTCATTTCTAGGTTGGTTGGTTGGTTGGGTTTTATGGCATATCAACCACTGTGGGTCATTTAATGCCAAATTAAGGTATATATATATATATATATATATATATATATATATATATATATTAAAGACATTTTTATGTTTAACGTTCTTTTTATAGATACAAGTATTTAAGTAAATGCTCTGTTTATAATAAACAGTATTAAATAACATTTACTGGCCTAAATGTCCGAGAAATTTTCATAGAAAATATTTGTCCTTTGACAGGATTCAAACCTGCATCCAATATGGAACCGTCATTTAGCCTGATGTGCCTAACCGCTCGGCCGCAAAGGATCGTTCGGTTGGCAAGGTCGAATTTACTGCTTATAAACTTCAATCTTCCATGAATCTCGTACATTCATAACTGCTCATGGCGTATCAAATGTAAACAAATGACGTCATACATTAAGAAATGGACAAAGTCCGACAATTTATTTATTAAAGACATTTTTATGTTTAACGTACTTTTTTTTTAGGCATGTCAGGCTAAATGACGGTTCCGTATAGGATGCAGGTTCGAATCCTGTCAAAGGACGAATATTTTCTATGAAAATTTCTCGGACATTCAGGCTGGTAAATGTTATTTAATACTGTTTATTATAAACAAAGCATTTACTTAAATACTTGTATCTATAAAAAGAACGTTAAACATAAAAATGTCTTTAATAAATAAATTGTCGGACTTTGTCCATTTCTTAATATATATATATATATATACACACACACACATAAATATATATATATATATATATATATATATACATACACACACGCATATATATATATATATATATATATATATATATATATATATATATATATATACACACACATACATACATACATACACATATACCTATACCTATAAATATATTAAATATACAGTACTATTAAACATATAGCTGGCAACATTATTTTTTCCAAAAAACGTATAGCTGGCAACATTATTGTTTCAAAAAATGTATAGCTGGCAACATTATTGTTTCAAAAAAACGTATAGCTGGCACCATTATTTTTTCCAAAAAACATATAGCTGGCAACATTATTTTTCCGAAAACATTATCTGAAGCCTTGTTGTTGGACATAGTTTATCCTTATACCTGGGACGCAGATGTAGTTTATCGTCATACCTAGGATGCGGATGTAGTTTATATCGTCATACCCAGGACACTGGTCTTTTCTAGTGGTGAGCAGATGTTTATATATGTGTATATATATATATATATATAAAAAAAAAATATTCAGGTTTTTCAGTTATCATAATGTCATTATGTGATTAACATAGCCAGCATATTTCATAAATGTTTATTGTTGTATTAGGTTGGTGCAAAAATAATGACGTAATAATGTCGTTTCATGACGTATTTTTTAACATCAAAAAACGACATTATTACGTCATTATTTTTGCACCAACCTAATAGTATATCTATGGACGATAATGAGTATGTCCCTATTATATAAATACAGTAGTAAATACTGTATGTTGGTCTGCAGTTGGAGATTCATTGTGGAATTCACTTAACTCACTTTTAGCATTTGATTACTTCTTCTATGTGCCACTGGCAAATCTTATATGTGTTGTTCTTGTCCTAAGTATTATTGTTCATTACCAACCTTCTATTCAGTAACCTTCCCTAGGTTACAACATTTATAAAAATATATACTCTGTCAATAATACAATTATTCTTGACCCTGAAGAGTGTTATTATTCTGAAATTTTTAGTTTGTATATGCATCATTAATTGTTTTTTTTTCATTGATAATATGTATGTATGTTTGTGGAGGAACTTGAAAGTTCTTGGCCTGACCAATCTGATTTGGTCAGATTTTGGAAAGTGGGCCAGCCTAAGAACCTTTAACTATCACCTTCTATAATATATATATAATTTTTTTTATTTATTTAAGCATCGGACTACTACTGAACCCTGTCACACTTGTGAAGTGACTCCAGAAGATTCAATAAAAAAACAAGCTAAAGAAGAATTAGGATCCAATTCTCAAAAGCTTGTCACTGATGATACCAAAGTTGGTGTCATCTCAGAGAAAGAATTAACAAGAGCAATATCAAATGTTCGGGTTTCACAAATGAAGGCTGTTTATAAAAAAGCTCCTTACAAAACATTTGATTGTGAACAAAAAAAAACAACAGTTTCTTCAAGGTCAAGTAGAAGTCAATCGAAATCGTTATCTCAAGGAATTAGTCATTCAAAGCATTCTGCACTTAGGAATTCCAAACATTCCAAAGATGAAATAAAATCTCATTCCTCTGTGAAATCTTTGCAGACAAATTCAAATCTTTTCAAAGACAGTAAAACTTATTCCAAAATGAAATCTTCAATTGAAAACAAGTGTTCAGGTTCTTTTCAAGAAAAAAAACAAAATAATTTAAAAATCGTTGAATGCGAAGAAGATAAAAAAAAGCGTGAATTCATATTGGATACAGCTAGTGATAAAACCAGGTAAGATTATTTCTTTATTACAGAATGTCTACCTTCTTTCATAATTGGTTTTATTTTGATATTATTTCTATCTTCATTAATAATCATTATTATTGTCAGTTGTTCATGCTATAAACTGCTTTTGCTATCATTTACCTTACACATTTTAAATCAATGTTTTTACAACACTTCATGATGCTTCTCTCTTATAATTTATATATTTATATTATATTATGTATAGTAAATTGCCATTATTAAATGTAAGTGGCATAACTGACCAACAAACAGAATTGATACAGTTTGCAATAAACAATAACAAGAAAAAGAAAATAAATGGGCAAAAAATAGTGTAAAGTAAGCAAACAATATATGTAAGGCAAATTAACAGTAATAAGGCAATGCATATAGTTATATGGCAAAAAGTTCACGAAGAATTGGGGTTGACACACAGTTCAGATAAACAAATCTAGTGTTTTGGCTTCAAGACAAGACAGACCGGGACCGAGTCAGATGAAACTGAGAATTGGCCTATTTTATTGGCTAGGAAAAAAATCCCAGCATGTATTTGTGTGTTTCTACCTATAAATTGGTGAGGGGAGG
This sequence comes from Acanthosepion lycidas, assembly GCA_963932145.1. NCBI lineage: Eukaryota > Metazoa > Mollusca > Cephalopoda > Sepiida > Sepiidae > Acanthosepion > Acanthosepion lycidas. Next base: position 82,877,876 of record OZ010606.1, read on the forward strand.
GGGAGTGTTTTGCAGTTATTCATAATTGAAACTGGAACCAACAGCCAACAATCAAGAAACTTTAATTATCAAGAGCAAGAAATCATTTATTCATGATGAAATATAAAGTAAACATATAGTGATTACAAAACGTTTATAACTGTAATGTTTGCTTTTCCAGTGACCCTTTGTATGTGATTCCTCTGACAGTAAAACACTTATATCAACAAAATCATTCTTTAAAGAGAAAGACTGTAAAGATGAAGGAACAATCAAAAAGTGCAGAATCATTTTTAAATCTTTGGGAAACAAAGGTAAGCCCAGTGTATGTGATATTTTTTTTTATCTTCATTTTTTTGTATTCCTAGATATTTTAGCAAATCACATTTAAGCATTGATATCAAATCTTTATTTTTTTTAATCTGTAGAATTTAAATGAAATCATTTCATTGTGATTGTGACTATAATAGGGAAGGAATTTCACTTGACACTGTCTTTAGATGGTGCAAATGCTTTGCAATTTGAAAAAATGTGTAATGTTAGTGAGGTCATATATCACTCAGTACATTTACCATGAAAACATCAACAACTTAATCAAATTTACACTATTTATATTTGGACTATTGTCTTTATCTTTGTTGTTATCACAACATTTTGGAGATAGCACCCTCTGGTGTATATTGATCTGGGTAACCTACAGGGAATTCTGAACTGAACTCTCGAGTGTAAATAATAATAACTCCTCAGCCCAGAAAATCAGAAGTTAATCAAATTTATCTTTAACAATGTTTTGTTCATTCTATTAGGTTGGTGCAAAGATAATGTCATTTTCTGACACAGTAGTGAGAAAACGACATTATTTTTGCACCGACCTAATATTTGCTACATTTTGCTCTGTCCTACTTGGTAATATACTTTTGACAATGATTTTTTTTAGTTATTTTGAATTTTATTAATGATTAAAACTATTTATTGTTCAAGTGATTTTTTTCAATTTTACAGATGACAAAAACTCCAAATGGTGAAACCAAGTTGCTTACCCAAAAATATGAAAACCTTTCCACATTGTTGCAAGGATTAAATATTCCTTGCATTTCAGGTAATGTCTTAATTTACTAAAAAACTGAAAATTCAGTTTTAATGTAGACTATAAAATACATGGAAATGCACACGAGAAAGTATATTTCATTTTGTTAGTATTTTGATATTTGTTCACATTTTGAGAGATTTAATTGTGAGAATGTTTCTTTGATGAAGGATGAACAAGTACTGTTAATTTGACCATGAAAATAAAATGCTATAAAAAAATGTTAAAACCCTTTAAAACCAGTGAAATTCTTTGCGGACAAATGATGTTATATGTTACTTTTTAAGGTAACTGACTGACAGGAATGACAGATTTAGGGTTTGGTTTGAAATCTTGCAAATAAAATTGCTTAGCCTAAATAAATAAAATCATAATTAAAAAAAAAAAAAAGAGAAAAAATGCAAAAACAATTGTATATATTTATTAGGTTGGTGCAAAAATAATGACGTAATAATGTCGTTTTTTGACGTTAAAAAATACGTCAAAAACGACATTATTACGTCATTATTTTTGCACCAACCTAATATATGTATCTTGTTTATATTTATTCGCCACTTAAGGGTAGGGAAAAGGGTGGGAAATGAGTACATTCATCCCTTTGAATAAGTTGGGTGTTGGTTCTAATTGCATTGGAATGACTGATAAAAATATCCCCTCCCCAAATTTATAGACAAATCATACATCAGCATGTTGGGATTTCTTCCTAACCAATAAAAATGGACCACTTCTCGGTCTCATCTGTCATATTTTTGTTCTTTTTCGTCTTTGATGTCAGAATATTATAATCACTCAACTGTATCCCTTTTGCATATGAACATAATTTTGTCTTGTTTAGCCTTGCATATATATTACATTCTTATTATTATTGTGCCTTGTTCTTTTTCTTCCTTATTATTTATTGAGAAACTTTTTCAATTCTGTTTCTTGAGCATTTTGCCAATTACACATAACAATAGCTCCACATTAATAGATGGATATATTTTGACCGAATGATTCTCATTTAGAGAAAATACTCTTTATGATTCTGTCAAATAAATATTTTATAGGGACCACATTCAATAATTAAATATTAAGAGATTCCTTTAGGTGCAATAAAGATCTTTTTGTTAATTCAACACTTTTAATTTGTAACAAAATTATGAGTGACTTTTTTAAATTTACATATCGCGGCAGCTATCAGAGAGATGAAATTAAAAATTTTATTATTGCATTATTCCAAAATTTTAACATATCAACAGATAGCTATTAATGTCAAGAACTGAGCACAAGTAGTTATTAATTTAAAAAATTAGTAATTAGTGTATAATATTATCCATAACTACATGTACAAGAATGTTGTTTTTGATAACAGTTAAAAAAATAACCATAAATACATAAAAAATGTGTATATTGTCGAAAATTCCTTTTTCCACAATATAACTATTTGTGCTATGTTATAATGCTTATTACCTAAACAACAATAATAATGAATAAATTTTTCATGGGGATTGTACATTCATAGTTCAGCTGTTATTTGGCATTGTGATTTCTTTTTTTAGTATTATTAAAAGATATATTACGTGCTTTCCTTACAAAGCGGCAACATGGAAATTCTACAAATCATGCTAATAATTATATGTTGTATTAACAAGTTGACAAATTTACATTTTTGTGTGAAATATGTCCAAATATTCTTTGAAGGTCACCTGAAAGCTCAACTCATTATCAATTCACTAAGAATGGTAACTTCAGTTGTCACTGACTACCACATTATTGTGGCCTTGTGCCAGACTAGGGCACCTGTCATAGAGCTCTGGTTACCATGGCTAGTGCGATCCTTTAGAGTTTCAAAAGAGAGGAATTAGGAATATTTTGTGTTTACATAATGTCATATAGGAAGTAAATGAATAACTACTGACACCGAGGTTCGAGCGTGACGCTCTGGATTTATGAATATATGTTCTCTGGCAGGTGTATAAATAGCAGTGTCAGGCTACTGACTGGAGGGATTATTGAGTGGAACTATCCAGTCGAATTAGTGTGAATTATTGTGTGTTGATGATTTGGGTTTTCATTTAGGATTTGCCTAAAATGTGTAACTACCGGCACCCTAGTTTGAGTGTGACACTCTGGACTTATAAATATTTTCTGCCAAGTGTATAAATAGCAGTGTCAGGCTACTGACTGTAGTGATTATTGAGTGACTATTGAGTGGAACTATCTAGTTGAATTAGTGTGAATTATCATACGTCAATTATTTCGGTTTTGATTTAGGATTTCCTGGACATTAAGCAGAGCCATGCTACTAACAAGGTATTCACTGAAATGGTTAATTATCTTTGGATGACTTTTACTTCTTTGTTCTTGTTAAGTATTTATTTGTGGTTGTAATTAAATACTGATTTATCTTAATGTGGAAGTCTTGAGTTATACTTAATGGCCACCATATGTCACAAAACATAAAAATTAAACACTTTACTTTTTAGTTATATAAAAATTATAAATATCCTCTGCCACACACACACACACACAAAAGGAAAGCTGAAATGGCATGCATACACTGATGGAAAATACAATTGCAACACTCTTAAAAAGTTTTTGCATTTACTTAAGATTAAACATGCAGGTGATATAGCTGGATTACATTAAATGATCACCAACGGAACAAGTCCTATGTTGTCCTATCATGTTCCATAGATGTCCAATGGGGAAAAGATATGGTGATGGGTATGGGGTCAGCAAGAGAAGTTGTCAAAAGTTTTACAGAGTATCCTGAATAAGCATGGTCATCATGTGGGCAACAATAATTAACAACACATCACTGTTACAGGAACAGTAGCAGAATGGGTTGACTAATTTTCTGGATGCACATGGTGCAGTTTATTGTTCTCTCGACAAACACCAAAAGCAAATGAGAATTGTAACATAGCACTCACCTCATAATACCAGGGGTTGGGTTTTTGTGTTGTGGGCGATTTCACTCTGAAAGATGTGGTTCTCAGATTTATATTGCTCACACAAATGACCAATACTTGAATGAAGGCAGAATTTGCACTTATCACTGAACACTACAGATTGCCCTTCGATCCATTGGATGATCCTCTCACAACAGCTTTGGAGATGTGCATAATGGTGTTGTGGCATAAGTGAAAATCTGGCTAGAGGCATGAATAAAACATAATCCTGATGTAAGTAAACAATTGTCAGCAGTCTGTGTTGACACTTCTGAAGTTATATTTGCTCTGATCTGTGCCATGCTTGCTAAATGGTCTGCCACTGTTGCTCTTTCAACTTTGGTGAGTATTTTCTACTATATTCAGAACCTGGTCTACAGGTATAGCAGTATTCATTTGACCACAGTTGTGTTGAGGAGGCACGGTGGAGTAATGGATAGTTGCTTGGATTGAGGAATGGGAGAGCCAAGTTTGAATTCCAATTGAGTTCATTACATTCACTTAGTATGAATCCATCTCTTCTCCTCCAGCTATGGGTAAATAGGAGGACAAACTGGGTTCTATAGTTTTGGGTAGAAACCGGTCTAGGAAAAGGAAAACTTTCACTTCAAAACTGTATGATTGTGGCTTGGATTGAGGAATGGGAGAGCTGAGTTTGAATTCCAGTTGAATTCATTACATTCACTTACATGCTAATACTCCTGAGAAAAGTATGAATCCAACTCTTCTCCCCACCACCTATGGGTAAATAGTAGGACAGATTGGGTCTTATAGCCTTGCTTGGCAGCCAGTCTAAGTGAAGGAAAACTCTAAATTCAAATTAGCCTGGAGAAAGTTGGACTTCATCAGGCTATATTGTCCAAGACACACCAATTCTACTACAGCTGCAGTATGTATAGTGCCCCTCCATACGACCCTAGGGTTACGGGACTTGTGATTGTGAATTATATCACAGTTATTATGTACAGCAATTCTTCAAAATGTCCATCTAATCAAGTGTATGTCACTATCTAAAGCTTAGACACGTGATGCACTAGCTACTAAATTGCAAGACAGCTGAAGACTGAAAATTTATCAGAATATCAGCAACTATTAGGTTGGTGCAAAAATAATGTCGTTTTCTCACATATGTTACTATGTGAGAAAACGACATTATCTTTGCACCAACCTAATGCTAACATGTACATTGTTCAAATCGACATTGTCTTTCAAGGTGTTGCAATTTTATTTTTTCTCAGTCTATTTTCTATGAAGATTACTAAAGAGAACTGGTAAATGTTCTTTAGATGTCGTTGATCACCACTGTTGGGATCCATCTACCCGGGTTTTTATTGCTGTCTGAGTGTTGGGATTCCAAGCATTTAACAACAGCAACAACACATCTTTTAAAACATACAAAAAACGTACAAAACATAAAACTTATTTTCTGAAGGAAAAGTAGAAGCAGAGCATCAGTTGAAATAACATTTATATATTCTTTTCAGAAATATACGATAGCAATATAGTGTTCAATTTTTCTTGCAGTGAAGTTTGTTTTATTAAGTAATTAAGTGTTCATAATGTAGTGTGAAATGTATGGACAGACTTACTTTATGACGGTCAGCCTAATGTGTTTGTGAGTTCATAGACAAAAGGCTTAGTTGTGGTTGCTGGTTAATTCCTTTTATTGTGTTTATGAGCAAGGCCTTAGTTGCTGGTTGTTGGCTCTTCCATTGTGTACATGTATGCACATGTAGATCAAACTAGCATCCTTAATTGTTTTGAACCTTGAGAAGCAGTACATTTCTATTTTTATATCCGTAAGGTGATTCAAAATCTAACTTCACATAGAGATGTGAACTTTTTTTCATTGGTTAGAAAATAATTTCACACTTGCTTATGAAAATCTTTTTCTTGAATTTGTGGAAATGGTGAATGGAGTTATTATTGTTATTTTCTAAATGATCCAAAAATAACACATGTTAGGTCTACAACTATGTCCGTAAGTATTTTGGTAGTATTTGCCCTTGTAATGATTGTTTATCAAACAGAACTTCTGATGGGATTTTATTGGTTGAAAAATATATATAGGATTTAATTCCTATAACACCATCATTAACATGCATGATTTTATCTTTATAAAAAATAAAAAACAAAATACATTCTCATTGTTGACTTCTAATGTAAATATTTTCAGTGATGAAATATTATTTATTCTGTGAACTTTTTTTTTTTGTTCTCTGAACTTTTTTCATTCCTTATAGACTTTTTAAGTATTTTGTTTCTGTCCATTTTATTTTTTCAGATTCCTCCTCTCCTCAAGAAATTCTTGAAGCAAAAATTTCTTTGGAATACATTCTAAATTCAGTTTATGATTTAAATGAACAAACGGAGTCACTTTTAAAAAAAGGTAATCCTATCTGAAAAAGAAAGATCATAACATCGAAATCTGTGTGTGAGTCGTCAATATTCAGTTAATGACTGTATGGATTAATATTAATATGTTTATAAGAATCATTGAAATAAGCATGAAAATCTCATTGATTATCTATAAACATGTTAGGCACAGTTATTTTCCTTCTCTGACCTTTTCCTTCCTACTTTGCATGTGCTTAATATTAAAATATTTTTATATGGTGCCTCATTTTAGGATGACATAAAATATTTTATATGATGTCTGAATTTAGAAGGACAGAATATCTGTGCCTCTTTTGGAATAGGAAATACTATTATTATTCTTGAAATTATTTCAACTTGGCTAAATTTGTGGTCTGTTCTTGTATATTGCATCCAGTAATTCTGAAAAAGCCATGAACAGGAGCTCTAATTTTGTCTTTTTAGCTTCTATATTGAATTTGTACAGGTTCTTTCAGCTAATAAAGATCTTAAAAGAAAATTTGGGCTATGTTTAATCTTTATGCCCACACAAAACAGTGTGTCAAATGAATGATTATTCCCTTGATATTGTTATTACTGTATACACTTTTGACTCCCTCAGCAATGTTTGTTTTAAAAAGCGATGATTAGAATTTTAATAAAACCCAATCATATAAAAGTGGATTTAAACATTTTCTTTATTCTTGAGAATTGATAACAAAGATATTGAACACTATTTATTTATTAGATTGCTTATTTACAAGATTATAAAAATATGTTAACTAAATATAATGAATGTTTTCATAGTTATTTATAAAATGGTAAAATAATGAGAGGCATGGTGGAGTAATGGATAGCAGCTCGGATTGAGGAATTGGAGAGCCAAGTTCAAATTCCAGTCAAATCCATTACATTCACTTGTGCTAATACCCTTGGGAAAGGTATAAATCCTCTTCTCCCACAAGTAAATAGCAGGACAGACCAAGTTTTTATAGCCTTGGATGACAACTGGTCTGCTGCAGAAAGAAATGGCAACCTACTGCAGGAAAAATATGCTTTGTCAGTCATTTATTGAAAGATACATGATTGCCTAAGTGTGTATCATGCATGGCACATAACTGACTGACTGAAAGAGTAAAAAGTTGCATTGTAGTTGATTTACATATTTTTTAGTTTTTTATAAATTGTTGAATAAAATGATTTTTCAAATTGGTAAATAATAAATCTTTATAAAAAGTAAATAATAAATATTGTATTGTACTTGGTTCACATATTTTTATTTTTTAAATAAACATTTCCAAGGGAGACAAAAGTGTATACACTAATAGCGGTGTCAAAGGAATAACCATCTTTTGACACACTGTTTTTTGTAGGAATGAAGGTTAAACAGTGTCAAAACTTAAATGTTAAAAAGTAAGCAAACTTTTGAACAAAAGATGATTAGATTTCTGAGGATTATCAGGTGTGAAAGTTACCCATGGAAGACTGGAGAATAGATTGGCTTGAAATCTCCCAATCAAAAGATAAGGATCATTATCAGAATAATTCCTGAAGTAATGCGTGTCTTCTTGCTGATCACTGATGGACAAGGCTTACAAATTGGCATATGAATAGAAAAACTCCAGGCTTTATCCAGAGTTAATATGAATAGAAAAACTCCAGGCTTTATCCAGAGTTAGATAGAAAGAAATAGGTATGTGGGGAAAAAAGGAATGGCTTACCTCCGAAACGCCCTCGCGTCTGTCTGGCCTGTGGGTTAAGGAAAGGATCCAAGATGGCGTCCGTGACTTTTAATATTTACGGTCTCATGCGGTCACGCAAAGTTGCGTTACACGCATGGTAATGAGGTGTTTCTGGACTCCATAAAAGCAGGTCGCTTGGAAAAATGAACAGAACAGCATTTCACCAGTGTTCGGTGTACATGGCTTTGCGTTGCAGCGTGTGAGACATTTTCCGACAGAAAGAGTTGCGTCCCTTTCACCCTTGAATTTGACACCTTTGCTACAAGCTATTTCGGCTTTTACTACAACATGGACAGATTCAACTTGAAGTTGATACCAGAGTTCGACGGTTCCCCTGCTGGCCGTCTGTGGTCGAGTGGTGGGAAAAGGCCGAGTGGTGGGAAAAGGCCGAGTGGGTCTGCCGGCTGTGTAAAGTTAAAGATCCCGCACTGGTCATCCCTCTGAGGCTCACCAAAGGAGCTTACGCCGTGTATCAGCAGCTCAGGGATGACGCAGACTTGGAGGAAATTAAGCAGGCTCTATACGTGGCATTCGGTGCGGACCCCTTTATCTCCTGGAGGCAGTTCACCGAATGGCGGCTTGGGCCAGATGAAACGGTAGATGTCTATCTGGCCGATTTGAGGAAGCTGGCTGCACCGTTCGGTGGAGCAAGTGACCAAATCCTAGGATGCACCTTTCTGGCCGGACTCCCAGACAACGCCAGTCGACTGCTACGAGTATCGTCAAGGCTCAATGAGCTGGGGTGAGATGAGTTACTGGCCAGAGCCCGGAATATTCTGAAGGATGACGCGGAGCCTGTCTCAGCAGCTGTGGAAGCACCCACACCGCCAACTGAGGACACAAGGTGCTATAAATGTGGCGAACTGAACCACATCTCCAAAGACTGCCGAAGCAGTGCGAAGGATACGCATAACCGAGGAACACGGAGACGTATGCGTTGCTACAGGTGCAACAAGGTGGGCCACATAGCAAGAAGCTGTCCGGGAAACGGGCAAGGGGAGTAAGCTACAACATCAGTCTTCTCCCAGATCGCCGCTGAACAAGGCGCTACCCGCAGTGAGCATGCGGATTAATGGGCGTGAGCGCTTCGCGCTTGTAGACACCGGGTGCACCCAGACCCTTATGCGCAAGGCATGTTGTGACACGTGGGATGAGAAAAAGATTCCAATTCTGACTGTTGGCGGGAGCTCGCTAGCCTCTTGTGGAGTGAGCGTCATCCGCGCAAGCATCGGCGATGGGCCTGCAGTAGCCATACAAGCCCTGGTCGTGGACGGAGAACTGCTCGGCTATGATCTGCTCCTGGGAATGGACGTCATCAAAAAAGTGGGTGGCGTCCATGTTGACGAAGAGGGTCGGGCGCGTTTCACTGAAACTGGTCTTGCTCTAAGTGCAGGAATGGAGCTAGAACGGCCTGACTTTCGTGCGGAATTCGACCAGCGCACAAAGTCCTGGACGGTTTCCTGGAAATGGTCGGACGATCAACCGCCAGAGAAGCTGTACAACAGTGTGCCAGAGTATAAAATCCCCCCGCTAGCTCGTGCGGAATACGAAAAGGAGTTGCAAGCCTGGATTAATAGGGAGGTCCTCGTTAAAGTACGCAAGGAAGACCCAGCTCGGGGCAGATGGTGCGTCGACAGCCAAGACCTCAGTGTGTGGGTTGACGCAAGCTCTCTTGCAACCGGTGTATCAATAGTTCACGATGGAGCCGTGGTGGAAGATGCTTGCTTGTTACGTCCAGAAAAGGACTCCCAGCACATAAACTTAGCAGAGCTCGATGCTGTCATCAAGGGGATCAACTTGGCGATCCTCTGGAAGTCGACCACCCTGCGTCTGTTCATGGATTCCACTTGCGTCTATAAGTGGATCTCGGATACCCTTACCGGGAGGGCCAGGGTGCGGACTAAAGCCGCCAGCAAGACGCTTATCCGACGACGGCTCGACACGATCGGGAAGCTGGTGCAAGAGTACGCACTGACAATGGAGGTGTCCCTGGTCAAATCTAGCCTCAACAAGGCAGATTGTTTAATGAGGGTGCCCCAAAGGTGGCTCGACGCCACTAAGAAAGCTATTGAGCCCGTGCAACCCACCTGCGCTGCGTCCATGAGTCCCGTTCGATCTAATCGAATCAAAGAAGTCCACCAACGAAGCGGGCACTCTGGAGTCAAGCGGACCCTGTATTTCGCCAAGTTGGTTGACCCAGGAGTACAAAAGACAGACGTCAGAAGAGTAGTCAGAAACTGCGTGGCGTGCCAGTCTATAGACCCAGCACCCATTCACTGGAAGAAAGGGCAGCTGAGCGTGAGGAACCACTGGAGCCGGCTGGCGATAGACGTTACTCACCACAACGGCGAGGATTTCCTGACGCTCATTGATTGTGGTCCATCCAGGTTTGCGATATGGCGGCTGCTGCGTCGGCAAGATTCAGCCACCATCATCCGTCAGTTAAACAGTATCTTCCTTGAACGTGGCCCCCCCAATGGAGATATTAACCGACAATGGCACCGCATTCAACAGTGAGCAGTTCAGGAGGTTTGCGGATGCCTGGGGAGTGCACCTACGGTTCCGGTGCACCCACATACCGAGTGGAAATGGGATCATTGAGCGGAACCACAGGACCGTCAAGACCATCGCAGCCAGGACGGGCTGCGCGGTGTCTGAGGCGGTCTACTTGTACAACGTGACCCCCGAAGGATGATGTCTCACCCTCTACGACGCCAGCCGACACATTGCATAGGTACCATGTCAGAGTGAAGGGCATAGAGACCAACCTGCTGACGGAACTGAAAGTAACCGGAGAGAGGCTGAAGAAAGGCGATGTCGTCTGGATTAAAAACCCGCGCAGCAAGTGCACGACGAAATATGGAACCGGACGCGTCACTGAGGTGATCAGCCCACAGGTGGTGCGGGTCGACGGTGTGCCCCATCACATTAAGGACCTGCGTCCGGCGACGCAGTTGCAACCATCGCTGGACGACAGGAGCGAATCGGAATCTGAGACCAGTGAGGCATCGCTCTGGTTCATGCTCCATCAGGCAGTGACTCAGATATCAGCAGCCTTCCAAGGGACGCGGTGTTTTTCGACCCTCAGACCACGGACATGAGCGCAAGCGACGATGAGGCTCGCAGCGTCCCTCTTCGAAGAAGCACCCGGCGAAAGCGATCGCCGCCTCTCTGTCACCTCTGTGATCATGAGATCAAGGGGGAGTGTGGGGAAAAAAGGAATGGCTTACCTCCGAAACGCCCTCGCGTCTGTCTGGCCTGTGGGTTAAGAAAGGAAAGGAACCAAGATGGCGTCCGTGACTTAATATTTACGGTCTCGTGCGGTCACGCAAAGTCGCGTTACACGCATGGTAATGAGGTGTTTCTGGACTCCATAAAAGCAGGTCGCTTGGAAAAATGAACAGAACAGCATTTCACCAGTGTTCGGTGTACATGGCTTTGCGTTGCAGCGTGCGAGACATTTTCCGACGGAAAGGGTTGCGTCCCTTTCACCCTTGAATTTGACACCCTTGCTACAAGATAGTTGAGAAATTCAATATGAATGCTGCAAATAAAAATATTTTTAAAAACTGTCAGTAAATTTTTTTGTCTCCTTGAAAATTGAAAATGTCTACATATATTAGAGAGAAACTTCTAGCTGAAAGGATTTTCGCAAAGAATACACTTTTGGAAATTGTATCTGTTCTGTCTCCAAGAGTACGCATCTGTATCGTAAGCATGCATTGCCTCAAAGACAGCCAGATAAACACCATAAAGCAATTAAAACTCTGAAGAAGACAAAGTCCTGTACATCAGCAGGTTTATTAAGAACCAAAAGGGTAAAACTAGAAGAGAGGTAAATACATATAAATAAGACTAGTTAGTCTGAGAATATGAACAAACAAGAGTAACAAGTAATAACAAAATCAGCCAAAGGCTTGAACATAAAACTGAGACCATTTGTCTAATAAATGGGTAAAAGAAAGTAGTGAGTACTTCATATACAGGAATATGTATGAAGTTTTCTATGAGAATACATTCCAAAGTTGCAGTGAGTTTGCAGAAAAGGAACCTAGAAGAAGGCTACATTTTGCAACAATGTATGTATGGGAACAGCGAACATGTGTTGAAAGGGTTCTACACAGATGGATACAAATGTAGAAAGTAAATGTATGAAATAAGGATACATTAAACAAGTGTTCAACACAAAATAAACAAATGAAGAGAGAAAGTTATCAAAAGGTACAAACCGATGATGGTTAACGTTGAGGGGCGGGGAATCTGGAGGATAAAAATACTGATGACATGCTTTGTGTAATTACTTTATTATGTTGGGTTCTTGTGCTAAGAGCTAATCAGAAGTGGTCAAAATGGCAACCAATCTAAAAAGTATCTAACCTAAAAAATGAACAAGCAAAAGGAGAAATAAACAATATGGTTTCTGTACTGTGTAATAGAACAGTATTTAAAACAAAGAAATAGATACATTTATTATTTTATTCCATCTTATTATTGTGTTCTTTTTATCATAGCACTGTGTCACAAGGAATGGTTTCACAGAACTTGTCTGCACTGGAAAATGGATGTATCACCTATTATTATTTTATATTCATATTAAATATTTTATACACACTTTAAAATGTCATCTATGATGAAAGATATTTAATATGGGTTGATTCATTTGTAATAATAGCTTCTAATATTTTAAGTCTGTCCTTGCAAAGAGTGCAGTATAATATTTTGGTATTATCTACTAATATTTGTTTTATAGTAATAGTTGTATTCATATTTGTGAAGGGATAATCGATACTAAGTTTTGATAAGTCACAAGTTAACCTACAAGAGACAATATATTATTTAAAATTTTGTTATATCTATTGGGGCAGTGTGGTTAATATTAGATAGAGCATTTGTAGATATGAACAGTGTAGACATACAACTCAACACTATAATGGCTGTCAGCTACATGTTTCAAGTGATCTATGGATCATGTGTTGCTACATGTTTTGTGGTTTCTACATACAGGCCATTTTGAAGAATAAAAATAGTGGAGGAAGGAATACCCACAGAAGGAGTAGTGGTCTGAAGATAGTTTGAGGCAGGAAACTGACACTCACCATGCAGTGTTGATTTCTAGGTTCACATACTGTTTCACTCTCTCTATAGATATATCTATATTGAACACTATACAATGTTTGGTTTTGTTTTCTGGTATATACTGGGGATAAACTTTAATTCATAAATAAGTCACAATAGGTGATTAATAACAGTAACTAATAATTATAACCATATATTGTAATAAAGGTTATGTATCAGAAGATTATCATTGATCTTAGCAATTTCAGAATATGTCTTTGTTTTTATCTTATTAAGTCAAAAAGTCCTTGCTGTTTTTGATTTATTGGAAAAAAAAGGTATACAGTAAATTTGATATAGCGTTAGTGCTCAAAGTAATCCCCATCAGCATCCAGAACTTTTTATCAGCGTGCCTCCAGCTGCACAATGCCCTGGCAATAAAATTCAAGTATCTTGGATGCAAGGAAGTCTGTGAGTACCTACTACAAGTAGGTCTCATTTTCGAAGGATTTCCCACAAAGGTGGTTGTCCAGGGAACAAAAGAGGTGGTAATCTGTTGGCACAAGGCCCGAAGAGTAAGGTGGATGACACATTGTCTCCCAGCTAATTCACCGTATGATATCCCTGGCCACATGAGGCCTGACAATGTCAAGGAAGAACAGTACATCCTTGCAATTCACCAATGCTGGCTTCTGCTTCAGTGTTTGTTACACACATTCCAACTGCTCAGAGTACAAGTCTGCAATGATGGTTTGACTTGTTGGTAGCAGCTCATAGTGCATCTTGTGTCGACTAGTCCATCAGATACAGAGCATAATCTTATGTAGATGTAGAGGTGGTCTTGTGGTGTGAGGTACAGGGTCCCGTTGTAACAACTAATGTCTGGCATGCTTGGGAGTGTCATATAGGACCCACTTTCCATCAATGGTGAGCACTTGATCAAATATGGGTACGTTGCAATTTCAAGAAAGCAATAAAAAACAGGCTGTCACTCAGGGTTGCTTGTTGGCTTCTAACAGCATGTGAGGTATCCACTTTCTCAACTTGTACATCTTTCCTATGCAGTGCAGTCTGATTGAAAATGTTCAGCAAACTCCCCACAGATTTGGCTGTTGTCTTCCTCTATGGCAGCTTTCAGGGCCTCATCATCCAGGACCTGTGGCTGGCCAATGTAGGGTTCATCTCAAAGGGACAGATCTCCTGACTTGAATTTCTGGAACCAATTCCTGGTGGTGCATTCATTCACAGCATTATCCTCAAAGGATTTGATGGCTTGATGTAGCTGTGGGCAAGCCAACCATAAAGTCATAAAGCAGACAACTTTGAATGAGCTGCTTCAACACTGCCATATTTCCTTGCTGCTGCTCAAGCTATGTCTGATGTATATGCACATTGCAACTGCATTGGTCAAGAGCAATGTCCCCCACTGCTTTTCCTGCATGTGATGCACTCATTTGCATATTAGTGATCATTTCTACCCACACAATATAGAAAAGGGCAAAGACTTTTTTTTGGTTACCTTATACTTAACATTGTTTTTACTTTTCTTTGGTATATCTGCAGGTACCAGCATTACTACTTTTTTTCTTTTGGATCCTAATTAAATTATTAATGTAAAAAAAAAAAAAAAATATTTACATTTCAAAATATAAACTTTTAAAAAGATGTAAATTTTTTAAAATTTAATTATAGCCAAATCCAAGTTGACGGCCACTGTTAATCCTCATATGGAACCTGTTCCACAAACTGTTCCCAGAGAAATATGGCTGCCACCTCATCTTTTGTACTGTAAGTTAATTTCTTTTTTTTTTCTCACCTTTCTTTTAATTTATGTGATTAAATAAAAAAACCTGGTCATTTTCATTCCATTTGTCCCTTTAAGCAATTTCAGATATACAATTAAATATTGTTTGCTACAATTTATCTTTCAATATATAAAATTAATATAAACCTTAAAATAAAACGAGCATTTGCAAGAAAAATTTATGCAGAATCTTCAAGGTAAAATATTGTATTGCTTTTGATGCTTACTCACATTTATAGAAAATCGACGAATTTTCAATGAGTCTCTTTTAAATGTCATATCTGAATGATATTGTTATTTTACTTATGACTGTCAATGTAAACTACTTTAAATATTGCAGAAAATAGTCATATTTTCTTACATGACTTTCTAAAAAATGTGGTGTGTCCGGAAAGTATCCAGCCATTTTTTTAATCTAATTCTGTTACATCTTGATGTAACTTGGCAGTCTCTCATTAGTTTATTTGCTAATGATAATCCATTAAGTGAGTTTGGGTATTGTGTAACTATTACATTCATACCAGATATACAGGGTGTCCCTAAAGTCTGGACAGACAGACAAAAATGCATATTTTCAAGAAATAAAATTTTCAACATTTTACTGAATTGCATGAGGCAGCAAGTAAGTACTAAGTGTAGTATCTGTTCTCATCATCTCCAATTGTATTGTTAATATTAGCTGTTTTATTATAAAGAATCCTTAGGTTGAAATTTATAAAATCTTTCTATAAGAAGAATTTTTCAGGAGAATAGGTTTCCTAATTCCCCTAACAGTTATTGTTCTTCACAGTACTGATGGAGTTTTCCTTCCTAACCTTTTGTTTGAAGTAGTATGGAATATCAGCATCTTGATTATATCATTATTTACTACTATTTAGTCATCAAAGGTTTCTATTATGTGCCATCAATGCTTTTATCCCAATTCCAGATTGTAGTTTGTATCTCTTGAGTTATACAGTGTCTGTAAACCCTATGCAAAAGTGCATATTTTAAAGAAATGAAATTTTCAGCAACATTTTTCTGAATTGGAATATTAACAAATAACATTTTCAATATGATTTCCATCATTTATGATGCAAAGGTTGATATTCTTTGCAAGATTCATATGAACTTGATGCAATAACTACACATTGCTGTCAATTTTACAACATTCACTCTTTATGTGTTCAGTCAAGTGTGTTGCATCTGTGATTTTCATTGAGTACACCACCTCTTTTTATACCCCAGAAAAAGAAGTCATTTCTTTTGACAAAACCATTTTTAATCTTAAAAGGTTAAAAAATATAGTTAATGAGATTTCCTGTGTGTCCAGACTTTAGGGGCATCGAGTACATAAAGTTTTGCTTGTGACTTGGGTCATTGTCTGTTGAAAGTTTTCAAAATTTAAAAGTCTTTTGGTGTTAATACAATCAGTGACGTTCAGATAAAATTTTGCTTCCAGGGTTTCAAACTTGGCTTTCTCTTGAAAGTTATTCACATATTTTAACAAGCAGAGCCCTTAAAAATGTTGAATGTGTGCAGGCTGCAATTAAAAAACATTAGTGATTGATAGTATCAAAATTAAAAATGCATTAAGAGTATTAAGTTATCTATTTTTTTTAGCATTTCACTAACAGCTCTAGTTTTTAACAGTATCTTACCAATCAGGGTGCAGGATATTCTGTGATATATCAAGAATGAATGCTGCACCTCTGCTTACCATTGAAGAACCAGATTAAATGCTTAACCAGTATCTTTGAGCATAGTCATTTTGTAATTTTGGTTGGTTGATTTATTTTATGGCATATCAACCTCAGTAGGTCATTTAATGCTAACAAAATTTTCAAATAGATTCATAGCGATAGTTTGGTAAAAAAGTGTGTATGTATACATTTATATATTTGAACCATTTTTCAATTACTCATATTTTTTAGTACAATCCAACTTCTTTTAGGAAATTTACAATCTTGGATGGTTTTATTTTTGTAAAAAGTTTTTTTAAATTACTCACTTGGTAATATTTTGTTTGCACTAGCTCAAAATCTACACACTCTAATAGTGTATGCTTCACTGTAAATTTCATTTGGCATGTAGTGCATATTGGGGATTCTGCACCCTCTAGTTTGGTCTGGTTTGTTTTACGGCATATCAACCTCAATGGGTTATTCAATGCTGACAAATTTTTTATTGCTGGTGATATTTTCTTTCAAAATCTTTTTTTTTCTAAAAATGTATTGCTGGTAATAATTTTTTTTTTTTTTTTTTTTTTTTTACAAAGTATTTCTGGTATATATCAAAACCTATTTTTACACTTTCATAGTGTTTTGACCCCAGTTTCAGTGTCAACTATTTGCCCATAGCTGGAACCCTAACAGGTGCTAGCACCTCGGGTCAAGGTGGACCTGGGAACACCAGCAATTAAGAGGTGGTTCCACGCTCCTCACAACCTCCTGATCAGAGGCCTTGCTGCTAGACATAGTTTATCGTCTTACCCAGGACGCTGTAATTTTGGTAAATATATCTGTTAAAATGAGATTTTTTTTTTTTTTTTTTTTTTTTTTTTTAAGCGTTTCACCCCAAGCAAGGCAGGAAGCCACATGGACGCAAGGGGTTACAGAAGATTTGGAGCAAGATCAGATAGGAGTGATAGAGGAAAGGATGAGGAGAAGGATAGTGGAGATGTCGATTGGCATTACATTTGAATAGCTGGAGATTATAACTCTCAGGGAAACTGGAATAGGGAAGGGAGTTCCACAAGTGAGAGGTGCGAGACATGAAGCTATTGGAGTATAAGAGACAGCTACATTTAGTAGTTTCGACAGTGAAAAGGTGAGAGCAGAATGCCAGCCTCGTAGGGCGCTTGAATTCATGAAGTCTGGGAACCAGCGAATGCAGCTCCTCGGAGCAATTACCATGAAAGTATTTGTAAAAAAGACAGAGAGAGGCGACAGCTCATCTGTGAGAGTGTTATTTTATTTTCATTTTTTGCATAATTCAGACGACAATTTATCCATCGCACCCTGTAAGTAGGAGCTAAAAATTTCAGCAGAAAAATGGCACCTGAGGAAACAAAATCTGAATCTTGTATAAATGCAAATTTTATCAAAATATTTTGTGCCATTCTCCAAAAATTGAAGAACATTTTGACACAAAAAATGTATTTGTGTATATTATATAGAACTGGTGATATTTGCGAAAAGTGATAAGTTATAAAGCTGTTTACTGTAAAAAAAAAAAAAAAAAAAAAAAAAATAATAATAATTTCCATTAGAACACTTTTAGGTCAAAAAAATTTATTTCAAAACCTGCCAAAGCTCAACTAATTATTAGATTTTAATAAAATTTTTAATTATGTACTGAATAAAAGATAAAATTTTGGAAAAAAATAAAGATGGTGCATTCAACAGAAGTAATAAATAAACAAGATACCAGATACACAATATGAATGTTGAAAAGAAACTGAAGATTTCTGAAATGGAAAGTCTAAAGTCAGGTATTTTATTTGTTTGGATTCCGCATAGAGATTGATGTGGTGGAAATTCAAATTTTGCTTTTTGGAATTTTTACGAAATATAAAAAGAATATTTTTAGTCTATAAATGCAAAACAGCAAATGTTCAAATGAGTTTCACCAGTTCGAACTTTTACAGCTAGAACACACCCTGCTACTTCCAAGTAGTTGAATCACCTTTATTTCCCCCATATTCCAAATGTAATTTCTGTTTAGACAGCTTTATTCCCAAGAACTACTTTGTGTAACAGACCCCTACATAACTACTTTCTTGAATACAACAATCTTAGCCTCTTCAAGTCAAGAGTCAATTGTTATATATCCTTTTTATCCTCATAATCTTCACTTTCTACTACCTCCTCTTTCATTCATATTTCAAATCCCATTGATCATAATTTTAACGGTAACTCTCTACCCTCGGTGGCTCTCAAGTCTTGTCTTGGTGAACTGTGTTCAAATTGCTCTGCTGCTGTTCTTGCAACCTGTCAAGATTCAATTGTTATATATCCTCCTTATCCTCACTTCCTACAACTTCCCCTTTCATTCATAACCATTTTAACAGTAACCCTCTACCTGATGAAGATAGTGAAAAACAATTGCATATGAACTGCTAACAGTGTCTGAATTTCTAGTAAGAAGACTAATCATTATTTGCAGTGTCCACATCTTTCTTGTTATTATCACAATGTTTTGGCTGTTGTGCTTGCCAGACTTCATTAGGTTACATAGTAATTGGGAGTTCAATCTCTGGGATGCATAGTGCAAACTTAGATTCAGTGGAAACAGGGCAACTGATTGGTACTAAATAAGAATAAGATATCCCTAGACATGGACAGTGGAATGAGAACAATAATAATAAAGCCACAAAAATATGCTTTTTTGGCAGTATGTATGTCATTCCTTAAAGAGGAGATCCAGAGCTTCGTGAATTATTCAGGATATTGGATTCCTTCCGAAACAGAAAGCCTTGCCTCGTATGGAGAGTAGACAATGTCAAAAAAACATCTTTAGGAATTTCAAGAAAAAAATAACGAGTATACTGTTAAAGTTTGAAATTGTTATATATAATTATATATTTATATTCTTAAAACTCATAGTGCGTTTGCATAAACCTGAAAGCTTGTTGTAAATTAAAAATGAGAAATATATTTTCAAATATACAGAAAAAATGTTTTGAAATGTGTATCAATTTTCTCTCTGAATGACTTATTTAAATGTAGGCAGTTTTGTTCTTGTTATTGCAGCATTTTGGCCGTTTCTGTCTATATTTCTGAGATGAGGTATTATGTAGACTATTTACATTATTCATATTATTGTCTTCATCTTTGTCACCATATTTATTACAACGTTTCTTGATTAAATAAAGGGGTCATTTTGTAATTTCCTGAAGGTTACTGTGATCGGCAAAAACTTGAGGAAGGCTGGAGAACCCAATGGCCAGAATGATAACAACAAAGATGTGGATATTAGTTTGAATGTAAATAATGTAGACAGTTATTTAATATATTTTCTGTTTATATATTATAGATACAATATATTTAAGTAAATGCTCTGTTTTTAATTAAACAGTATTAATTACATTTACCAGCTTGAATGTTTGAGAAATTTTGTAGAAAATATGTGTTCTCTGACAAGAAACAAACCTGTATTCCTATACAGAAACCATCATTTAATTTGACGTGTTATACCATTCAGCTACAGAGAAGTGTCTGGTTAGCAAAGTCTGAATTACTGTTTATAAACACACAACTTTCAACAATTTCTCTTGATCGATCATTACTACTAACGAAAGGTATCTTAACGTAAACAATGACAACAATGGTTGGTGTATAATTATCAGGTGTTTTTGTAGGTGAGTTATTTGTTAATAAAAATTGCTGTTTTTTTACTTTTTTTAATAAAAATATTTTATTTCCAGATTATAAAAATGCATGTTGATAATCATACTCATTTAAAAATGTTATTGTTGAATTGTTTCTTTTTTTATAATAAATATTGTTTTTAAAACGCCTGATAATTATGCACCAACCCAATATATTATGAAATGGATTAATTCTGACAATTATTTAATATATTTTCTGCTTATAGTTAAATAACATAACAGAAAATATCTCAAGTAATTGGTGACAGTGTATTCAAATTCTCTCTAGAAAATTCTGGAGTTAATTTACTGTTGTTGTTATTTGTTCCTTGCTTTATTTTTTTTTTCTAATTTAAAGTCTGTTATTTTTATCTTTTGCATTTTAGGCCCTTTTTATCAGCATTTCAAAGAAACTTCTTTGAGGCTCCATTATTCCAGTCTTGAAGAACTGAATGATTATTGGGACCAACAACATAATCTGCAAGAATCATTGCTTTCACACCATTTACTAAAGAATGTATTTGTCTATCTTTTTCCTCTTTTAAAATCACAACATCTACAGCAAAGGTAATTTATCTCTTGGAAATATTAAACCTTTTATTCATAATGTCATAAAATGAATACTTATTAAAAATGCATTTTATATGTAGTGACTTAAATCTTCTAGAGTCAATCCACTCTTTTATTTGTTCAAACTTAAGTATTTTTTTTGTGTTGATGATGATATTGCTATTACTAATGCTATTATTATTACTCCCCCCAACGGAAGAGGAATGGGGACCCAAATAGGCATGCACATAAAATATATAAGACAATTTGGAAAGCTATTATTTTTATATGTTTCCCCAATGAATTGGCATCATTAGAAAAAAATGGATTTTATTTCAACAGAATCAACAATGGCTAAACCTTTGTGATTACAATTTTAATAAAAAATGAATGCATTTAATTTACTCAGATGAAGTTGTTTTTAAAGTGATCTATGAGTTAGTATTTGTGTGTGTGTGTGTGTGTGGGGGGGTGATGATATTGCTATTACTAATAATATTATTATTACTCCCCACCACCAACAAAAGAGGAAAAGGAATCCAAATAGATATACACATAAAATATATAAGACAATTTGGAAAGCTTTTATTAATATTTTTATTTTATTTTTCCCCAATCAATTGGCATTATTAGAAAAAATGGATGTTATTTCAACAGAATCTACAGTGATTACAATTTTGACTTGAGAAAAGCCATTTTAATAAGAAATGAATGAATTTAATTTACTCAGATGAAGTTGTTTTTAAAGTGATCTATGAGCTCCCCACACTTAACATACAACTGAACCATTTCAGTTTATTGCCTGTTATTATTAAATTAGGACTGAAACAATGTGAAATGCATAAATCTTAAAATAATAAAAGCTGAGTTGAGATTCATTAAAATCCAATTTCTGAAATTATAAAATTAAAGTAGAAATTAAGCTATTTACATTGTTCGGACTGTTGTCCTCATCTTTTATTATTACAACAGTCTGAATAATGTGAATAGTTACAATACTTCATCTCATAAATATAGATAAATCCTGAAGAAGACCGGAGTGTACAATGGCTGAAGCATTGTGAATGTGGCAATAAAGATGAGAACAACAGTCTGAACAATGCAAATTGTGTAAATAGTTATAATACCTCATCTCAGA
The DNA here is from genome assembly GCA_963932145.1 of Acanthosepion lycidas. NCBI lineage: Eukaryota > Metazoa > Mollusca > Cephalopoda > Sepiida > Sepiidae > Acanthosepion > Acanthosepion lycidas. The sequence goes on from OZ010606.1 coordinate 82,899,868, forward strand.
ACTATAGACAGATGTAGAAATTAAGTGGTCATCTGCTTAAAATGAGTATCATTTTGTCTTGCTAATGTAGATTATGTTGAAATAAATGCTTTTTCTGATGATGCCAATTTATTGGTGAAACATGTTAAAATAGAAGTTTTCTAAACTATCATGCCATCAAATTTTCATTAAAACTTTATACCCATAAAAATAATGCAGGAAAGAAAACAAAAAAAACAAAACAAACTATAAACACATAAAAAAGTGAAATCCGAAACCAAGAACTTTTCTAAACTTCTGCAACATCTTGAATTGAATAATTAAATGAGCCAATCTCTGCTGGAGCAAGAGTGTTGATAGAAATATTGATGAGCCAACAGAGAACCGCAACCTACATGAGTAACTATTAGGTCGGTGCAAAAATAACGACGTAATAATGTTGTTTTTTGACGTTAAAAAATACGTCAAGAAATGACATTATTACGTCATTATTTTTGCACCAACCTAATAGCTTGAGAAATCAGACGAAAAGACTAATCATGAAATAGACACTGTAGAAATCTATAAGAAAAAAAACAGAAGTAATCTTTTTCTTATATGCAGAAATAAACCTATCCCAAAAGGACTTAGAGAAAATAAAGAATTAAATGAAAACTTTTGGGATCCGGTACTACTTGGTTGGAATTTAGGAAGTTCTGGTCACAGGCTTATATTAGCAGAGGTAGTTATAATTGGCAGAGAGAGTTCCAGGCTGCCTGTTGGCAAGTTGTGAGCCACATATGATGTAGAGATGTGGATAGAGTTCTCACTAGCCAAAGAGAAGAGTTGATCTGTTAGTCTGTTGAGACAGAAGTAGCAGAAGTTGTTTTAAGTGTCACCTCCCTACCTCTAATCCCTGAAAAAATCAAGTGGAGTAGCAAAAAATGTGGAAACAGTAGAAAAAAAATGACAGGGTTGGGGTGCTATAGAAGAAACAAATCTGTAAACTTTTTTTCTCTCCCATTCTGAATTTCTTTGTTCTTTGTCTCCCAGTCTGAGTTTCTTTGTCTCCCATTCTAAGTTTCTTTGTTCTTTGTCTCCCATACTGAGATTCTTTGATAAAGATAACAACAACAAAACAATCCTTATTATAAACCAATTTTAATGTTAACCTTTTCGCTTTTAATTATTTTTATATTGTTATTTTTATTTATAATTGTTTTATTAAATTTAAATCTGTTCTATGATAAAAGATTAAATCTTTTATTTAAAAAATGTTTTCATATTTTTATTTCAGAGAGAAAATTTTCCTTTACCGAGTTCTTCAGGGATTTTTGCATTCTCATGGCAAACACTTTCCAACTTTGATCAATTCTTGAGCTGAGGAAGTCTTTGGAAATGGAATTATATAAAGTTAATATCTTGCCAATAACATTTGATAAACGATATTTATAATATCCTGACAAAAATATATTCTCAACAATTCATACCAATGTCTTTACTGATCTACATGTGTCCTGGGTATGACAATAAAATACATCTAGCAGCAAAACCTCTGATTGGGAGGTTTTGAGGAATGTGGAAGCACCTCTTAATTGCCATTGTTCTCAAGACCACTCTGACCTGGGATGGTAGCACCTGTTAAGATCCCAACTATGAGCAAATTACCCCCCTCCAAACTGGGGTCAAAACAATATGAAAGTTTAAAAATACCAGCAATACATTTTCATGGTAAAACAATTACCAGTGATACATTTCTGTAAAAGAAATTATAAATGCTCCCAAGAAAATTAAATTTAGGCATAAAATAACCCATAAGGAGTTGATATGCCACTAAACAAACAAAGGAATCTACATAGTAATGTGAATTACTAATATTTACATACCACATTTGGTTGCATATTAGATATACCAACCTTTAAAACAAAAAAGAAATGGCTCAAAAAATATTTCCTGTGTCTTATATGTGAAGTTGGGGAATCTGGTAGACTAATGTTTGTCTAGATACCATAGACTGCATGTACTTTTACCTAGCCTCATTCCATAATTAAATATAAATGGTTGTTACAGTGGAGTTACATACCATCAAATATATATTACTAACTTCTAACTCACTGGGATTTACCTTATTTGCTACAGCACACTGGTTACAGTATCAAATTTAAGAGTGTGAATTCTTCACTTTTTTTCTTAATTGGCCTGCTTTGTTAAACAACTTAGGATAAGGTTTGATGTTAGAATGAAAAGAAATGTAAAAGGTTCTTCTCAAAACTGAAGTGGAAAGTAGATGGGTGCTGATATATTGTCAAATATTGTTGATTACTAACCAAAAGAAGTATCTTAGCAACCTAATATGGCTAAATTAATATTTTATACCAAAAGATTAATTTACTAAGAAAATCTAAACTGGAATGTGAAGAAATAATTGAAACTTATAAAATATGCAATAAGATGAAATAGCATCTAATGTGAACTGTACAGGCCTTAGTTCAAGATTATAAAGTGTTTGTGACAGCTTTCTTGAAAAAGAATTTGTGATCAAGAAGTTTGTCAACTGATTAAATCTTCATTCAGTTGTATACTTTTCAGGATTTTTTTCTGCACATGTTTTCAAATAGAGACTGGAGTTGACAGATGTATGACTTTTATTTTCAGTACCAACATGGTTTCTTTTCAAAACTTTTCTTCCATAATCACCTTGAAAATTTTCTTTCAAAGTTGAACACCAAACTTTAGATATACATTCTGCTCTGATTTTTTCTTTGACCTAAATTTACTAAGTATTTTTATTATTTGCTCAACTCAAGCATCAAACCAAAATTGGTCTTAAACTGGTACACTTTGGAGGGGGGGGGGATGGCTTTTATCTCCTTTATTTTATTTGGTTTTATTTTTTGTCTCTTATTTTCTAACCAGGCAGCCAAAATCATTTCCATTCATAATTTCTATGAGGCTGATTGGAATGATCATGAAAACATTAACAAAATCAGCAGCTTTTTTTGTTAATCAAATATTAGGCCTGTGCAAAAGTACCCAGCAGTCTTTGTTGAAAACTAGAGGTAGAATATACAGTTGAAAACTGATTTTTTTGTTAACTTTTGTATACACATAATAAATTAATAATTATAAACATACAAGTTTGTTTTCTAGATTAACTTTTAGTCTTAATGCCTTAAAAATAAAATTATTTGACAAAGTCTGTTATAACAAAAATAATCAAGTTGAAGATCAGATATTGTTATTATTTCAAACCTTTATTTTTGGTAATACCAACATGTAACCAGTTGTAATTTGCACGTGTGTTTATGTGTCCACCATTACTCTATTTCTCCCCAACTAAAACTACCGGAACAAGGCCAATAACTCTGTACGGTTATCTCCCTTAGTTGGCCACACCACAGGAGTAAGATAATAAACAAACAATAAATGACGGTTTCTATAATTATTTTTTTTTCAATGTGTATATGTGACAGCAAGTTGACTTACATGGACATAATTAAAGAATTGCAAAAGTATGAATTAAATGAAGCAGATATGTTGAAGAAAAGAAACATGGCAATCACACACACACATATTCTTATTATATTAGTTTATATTTATATGATTAATAAATAATATTAAAACATTGTTATTTGTTTACTTCTTAGTTTATTCATCTATATATGAATTGTTTACTTTTTCGCATATAGATATATATGTGTGATATGGTTTATACATATGCTTAAATTTGCTAATACTGACAATTATTGTTAAGGTGAGTGATAAGGCTGTATTTAATTGCATCAGAAATTAAAATGTGCCAAATATGTATGTTGTGTCGGAAACCTACCACCCCTCTTGAAGATGAACTTATCTGCGTCTGTAAACAGACTTTAAATAATGGCATGTCAGTTGACATGAGGAAGACAGAAAGACAGAGAAGTTCTTAGCTGAGCTAGTTATTGACTACTCAGGCGATTTCTGTACCTTTTTACCAACCTATTAAAACCCTTTTTATTGTTACATGTTATTTGGCGTTTGTCTCTACTAACCCCAAATCAACATCATAACAATGTAACAAAGGGTTTCTGAAGAAAAAGGTTTCTCTTTATTTGTGTGTGTTCATTAGTTTTATGTTTTTTCTATAATATAACTCAAGCCATCATTCTTTATTATTGAAAATTGTTTGTTGTGGATCATTTGAAACTGTGGTTTGTCCTGTTGTTGGGAAGATGGGAATAATTCTCCTTTTCATTCGGGTGCCAGTTTCTGTCAATGTATGATTTTGATGATCACTTGATCTACTTAATTAAATAATGGAATTGCCTGTGCTTGTTCCCTGGTGATCTCTGTTCAAACTACAGCTTCGGCAGTCACACTTAATTCCTATATAAAAGGATTTAATCCAATTTGAGTACAGTTGCTTATAAAAGAATTGATTATAAACTAAAAATCTGTGTACATCTTTGCTAACTTTGGGACCAAATAGTAATCAGAGAAATCTGTAACACCTGAGTGAAGTGTTGAATGTGGTGAGGAGAGATGATTCCTTGTTGAATTTCCCATTCCAGTAGCCATTCTTGCTAAAAATCTTGGATCCTGCAAGCTCTAGTTTGGTATTTTTTGATATTGGTGTTGAATAGTGACCTCATTTGATGACGCTTAGTTTGGATTTTTAGGGTAAAAGCAGATTCACAATTAACACATTGGATTTTTTTGGTTCTATGATAGAATTTACCCAATCTGTTGGTTCAGTCACTTTTGCAATGATCTTTTCTTTCATTTCTTTTAGCTTCTTTGTGGATTCATGAGGATTTCTCTTGGAACATGGATCACTAGCTTGCATTCTGGATCTATATTTATATTACACTCAAAACCTTTGAAACAACTGATTTGTGTCAAAGCATTCTTGGATACTTTTCAATCAATTCTGTCAGCTGTAGTTTTTCACAATTCAAACCAAGGATTGCTGATCCATCAAAGTCAGTTACTTTGAATGTGCATTTGAAATTCTTCTGCTTATGTCAACCTCTGATTTTTTTTTTTTTTTGACCAAATGCTATTGGTGTGATATTGTGACTTGCTTTCAGATAAGTGTCTTCTATATTTTCCAGGAATATCTGCTAATACAACTTCAATGGTGGTACATTGCTTTATGTTTTAGTGTTTACTTTGACTTTCAAGTTGTTGGTTGTAGGATTATTGTTCATCTATTTTATATTTTTATCATCTTTCTATGGAGTTAATTATACTTAATTCTGATGCCTTCTATTCATCATTCTTGTAATCACCAACACAGTGAATTTTCTGTCTTTAAAGTCATGCCTTCTGTTTTTGTTGGTTAATCATATGCTTTCCCGGTGGTTTGCTTTGACACACGCACTACACTGTCATCCATAGACACGGCATTTCCATGGATTTGCTTTTTCATAGGGTATCTTATGCAATTTCTCTTTATTGTGGCATCAATTTTGTCATTACTCTACCTACGGTCAAATCATGCTGAAAACACTGGTTCTTGTTTGATCACCAAAGTTAAGTAGCATCAAGTGTGGTTAGTAATTGGATGGGAGACTGCTGGGATGACCAAAAACGCATCCTGAAAGCTGAGCAGAGTATTGTGAGTCAGGATGATTTCTTTGCTAACAAAGAAAAGAATACTGAGATGTTACTTGACATCTGCCCTTCTTTACAGCAGCAAATGGATGATTTCCTCAAAGATGAAGAAGAGGCTTGAGGCAATGTGGATCTACAGAAGGATGCTAAGGATATCATGGACTGAGTGTATGAGCAACGATGAGGTCTTAGAGAGGATGCAAACAAGGAAGAGGCTTATACTTAACATCAGGAAGAGGCAGCTGAAGCTTCTGGGACACATAATGAGGAAGGAGAGCCTGGAAAATCTGATACTCACAGGTCAAATAGAGGGAAAGAGAGACAAAGGAAAGCAATGCATGACATACCTGGCGGGCTTAAGCAAGTGGATGACAGAACGTGGTCTGGGGAAGGTGGCAGAGGGACAAAACTTATTTAGAGCTACAAAGGATAGGGGGAAGTGGAGAGCCATGATCGCCTATGTTCTGAAAGGACATGGCACATAAAATAAAGAAAGATTATTATAAGCAACCTCCTACAATTCAAAATATGTTTTGGCTTTAAATAACCTACAAAGAGTTGATAAACCATAAATAACAATCAATCCTGTCATTTTTCTGCTGTGTATCTATCACTTCCATGGATACCATTTATTTCTTTGTGGCTTTTGAATGCCCTGAGAGTGTCCATTGTTTCCAGTTCTGGTCCTGATTTGCACTATGACTTGGCCTTAAATAAAGACAACCATGCTCTGGACTCAAGTATTCCAGTGAATCTGTTTATAAAATATAATCTATTGTGGGACTTCAGATTAAGAACTTTAGATGAGAATTATATTAATAATTCTACAGTACAACATGATGTTGGCTTTTACACATTAGCCACTGGCGATGTCTGATGTTAATGTAACCCTATGTGTAACAAGATATGATGTAGTCATTGGACCATATTTTTTTTTTTAAATAAAAATGAGGACGTCATGCTTTTCATTACTAAAATTCCTGAAGAAAATACAGTATTGCAGGTAGCTATGTGTGACAGCAGTTGTCTTGGTTGGGTTAACTTCAGTTATCTGATATGATTCTGGTGTGTTCTTCAAGTCATTATCATATGCATGTTTGTCATACCTGCATATTTGTAGATATGTGTACTTAGGCTTGAGGGATGTGTGCTAAGAAAGGAGTGAGACAAAAAGCAGTGCTAGAAAGACAGACATGTCTTTCACATGGAGAAAGTTGCAGTCCATCTTTGTTCCATGATGTCATTCCAGCTCCCTAGCTGTTTTCAATTATGTAGGTCAATTTCTGAAGAAATTAAAGTTAGAAATATTTTACTTGATTTTTCGTCTTGTATCTTTGCCCATATGGTGTGTGATTCAGTGAAATGCTATATAAGAATTAACAATGATAATTCAGACAATGTTATGGATGTTTTAGTCTGTTAGATGCTTATGAAATTCTGACTAAAGTTTGGAAAATTATTTTTATTTGTTTTCTGTTAAAAAATGTGTTGAGTAATGAAAAAAAATTTCATCTAAACATTTTGCACACATTTCCCACTGGTCCAATTTCAATGATTCATAACTCATGCAAAAGCCCAAGAAAAGTTAGGTGCAGGGAACAAGTTTATAATAATTTGGTATTTACTTGATTAGTATGACTATATAATGGGAAATTATGTAACAAAAATGCTTCATTTGTGCAATTTAATTACTGAAATATAATTGACAATTTCCCCAGTGAAATGAGTTGTATTCAAACAAAAAAAAACAAAAAACAAATTTAGTATACTTTAAAACCAGTCATGTTGATAGAAATATAATCTAATGAATCTTTTCTTTTGTTTCATGAATTTTTATCCAAGACCAATCCCAAGACTCTGCACTGAACATCCAATTAGCTACACTTTATAAACCTTTCACCTCATTTCCATAAAACAACAAATGATTGCAATGCTGAGCAAAACCATTACAACATAAATTAACCTGTATATGAAATACCTTGTATTTCAATATACCCATTTACAATGTCCTTCAGTATCTGCAAATATATGAACAGGGGTTACAAACATAAGGTAAAGGTTACACTATCTTATATATGAGAGTGGGCTGAAAAGTTCATAGGCTAATTATGAAAGAGGGATGTTAGAGTTGTGAAATTGTAAGCGTTCTGAAAGCAAAGGAAGTATTTGTCGCAGATTACTTCCACAAGACAAAGAAGAATCACTGTAAGTCCAGATCATTTCTTGGCTTACGAACAGTTCATGGAACGCCGACTGAGCCCGGACGAATCTGTTGACGTGTTCCTAGCCGACTTGAAGAAGCTAGCAGGTCTTTTTGGTGGGATATCCGAGCAAGGACTAGCATGTGCGTTCATAGCAGGGTTACCAGTGCACGTCAAGCAACTACTGCGCGCGTCTTCCAGGATGGAAGACATGAATACAAACCAACTGTTTGACCGAGCTCGAGCCATAATGAAAAATTAAAATACAACTGAGAAAATGGTTGCAGCTACCATTTTACCAGGCGGAGCTGATAAACCACCATATGTTAAACGTCGGGAGGGTATGCGATGCTATCGATGCTCTGGGTGGAGTCACTTTTCCAGGGACTGCCCGGTTCGATGGGAAGACGCCGCCAGCCACGCAGGTCATGTGCAACAATGCGTTGCTTCCGGTGTCGAGAGATAGGCCACATTGCTTCATCGTGTCCGGGAAAAGATGTCAGTGCCGGTCTCTTCCCTAAGCGAGTTATGAATGAGGCGCTACCTGTCTTGGGTATTTACGTGGACGGAATTAAGAGAATGGCACTGGTGGACACTGGCTGCTCACAGACACTCATGAGTAAGTCAGCCTGTCAATCCTGGCGGGAGACGGAGGTTGACGTACTCACTGTAAACGGAAATACTCTCAAATGTTGCGGAGTTGGAAGTATCAAGCTTGATGTGGATAACGCAAACCCCCTTAAGATCGAAGCCTTGGTAGTGGATGGAGAGCTATTGGGTTTCGACTTGTTGCTCGGGTTTGACGCCATTAAAAATTTGGGCGGAATCCAAATAACAGAGAGTGGCGATATACGGTTTCCCAAGCCTGGAATAGTCTGTTGTGCTGCCATTAAAATAGAAGAACCTGATTTCTGTGCCAAATTCGACCTAAGCCAAAAGATATGGGTCGCATCATGGAAGTGGTCTAATGGTCGATCACCGGAGAGTTTGCGAAATCAGATGCCCCAGTACCCAATACCAAAGGGAGTCAAGAAGGAATACGACCAAGAGCTGCAGACCTGGCTTGATAACGGTTGGTTGCAGCCTTATCCTGAAAAGGAACTCGGTCTTCCAAAAGGTTTAATTCCATTGATGGCGGTGGTACAGAAAAACAAAAAGTGCGGCCAGTATTAGACTATCGAGAGCTGAATGAGTGTCTCGACGCACACACAGCCAATGCTGACGTGTGCGCACAGAAACTGAGGGAGTGGCGTAAAAAAGGACCGGAAGTCGCTATCCTTGACCTACGGCAGGCTTATTTGCAAGTACATATCCATAAGTCACTGTGGCCCTTTCAAACTGTAATCTTCAAGGGATGAAGATATTGCTTGACCCGAATGGGATCTGGGTTGAATGTTGCACCAGCCATAATGAAAGCCATTGTGGACGCCGCGTTAGCGAAAGACGAGTCAGTTCAACGGGCAACCTCATCATATATTGATGATATTTATGTTGACGAGTGCATGATTTCAGCAGCTCGCGTGAAAGAGCACTTGGCTACGTTTGGTTTGACCTGTAAGGATCCGGAGCGGTTACGGGACGGTACACGTGTGTTGGGTTTGCACGTCGCAGAAGATAACACGTTTAAGTGGACACGTGAAAATGGCATTCCGTCAGTTCCTGAGGTCCTGACACGACGTAACATCTTCTCGTGGTGTGGAAAACTGGTGGGTCACGTTCCTGTATGTGGGTGGTTTCGAGTTGCGGCATCATTTGTAAAACGCAGGGCAGTATCGATCACATCTGGTTGGGACGACGAAGTGACAGATGCCCCCCTTAAGAATATGATTGAGGACATAGCGGAAAGAATACGCCAGAACGACCCTGCACACGGTAAGTGGTGCACAAGCGGACATGCTTATGAGATATGGGTCGATGCAAGTTCTCTCGCCACAGGGGTTTCGTTGGAGGTTAACAGAAGCGTTGTAGAAGACGCATGTTGGCTGCGACCTGTGAAGGACGCCCAACATATCAATTTATCAGAATTGGATGCTATTCTGAAGGGCGTCAATTTAGCATTACAGTGGAGCGCAATGGAGCTATACCTCTTCACGGACTCCGCGTGTGTGCACCGGTGGGTATCAAACATGCTCACTGGCAAAGCCAGAATACGAACTAAGGCGGCAAGTGAGATGCTGATCCGGAGGCGTTTGAGTACTCTTGAAAAGCTGATTCAAGAGTATAACATTGATCACGATACGATTAGTAACGTCGAGTGAGAATCGAGCGGATAAGCTCACCAGAGTACCGCAACGATGGTATGATATGATAAAGAAGGAAACCGAACCAATACGCCCGATATGCGCTTCCATGGTGAACGAAACCTCTCCTGATCAGATACGTGCCATACATTGCCAGAGTGGACACCCTGGCGTCAGGCGGACGCTATATTTTGTAAAACGAGTCTACCCTACGACATCCAAGGCGGCTGTCAAAGCAGTGGTCAGAAAATGTAAAGCATGCCAGTCAATTGACCCAGCCTCAGATCGTTGGCCTCGTGGCAACCTAAGTGTGACTGAAATCTGGACCCGCTTAGGAATGGACATTACACATTACGGTGGGCAACACTACCTTACGTTAATAGATTGTGGCCCTAGTAGATTTGCGATATGGCGACGCCTGCTTCAACAAGACTCAAGAAGCGTCATTCGGCAGTTAGAAAGTATTTTTTTTGAACGAGGCCCACCATCAGAAATCCTGACCGACAATGATACTGCATTTCGCAGTAAGTCCTTTAAAGATTTCCTGGATGACTGGGGAGTCCAACTTTGTTTTCGCTGCGCCTATGTTCCTGCAGGAAACGGTATAGTGGAAAGATCTCATCGGAGTATAATGCAAATTGCAGCAAGAAAGCAATGTTCGATAACGGAGGCAGTATACTGGCATAATCTCACGCCGAAGGATGATATATCGTTGACTAGTGCGCCTGCCAATATGATTCACCGTTACCAACTGAAAGTGAAAGGAATTACTACAACATTACCACCTGATCATTGTAGGCATCACAATATAAAGTTGGGAACAGAGTATGGGTGAAAGCTCCCCATGGCCGGTGTACCTCCAGGTATCAAGTGGGTCGCGTGACGGACATTGTAAGTCCACAAACCGTACTAGTCGACGGGATGCCACGGCATGTAAAAGATCTTCGCCTTTTCGTCGATTCTGATACGTCGCCGAGCGAATCCGATGATGATTTATTGTCTGACAGTGAGCAGATAATTGAGATCTGCGAATCCGATGCTTCCACAGACACAGAACTTCTGGAAACTCGAGATACGTCTGATGACTCCTCAGGAGACGACTCTCCGACACGCGTAATGGAAATAGTGCCATTACGTCGAAGCACCAGGATAAAGAGACCTGCTCCAGGTTGTTCGATTTGTGATAGTGAGATCAAGGGGGAGTATAGCGAAGAAAACGGCGACTTACCTCGTCAAACCAAGCGACAGCGTGTCGCGTGTATTCTACGACGGAAAAAGTGGCGAAAAAGAAAACTACTTACCAAACAGAGGGGCACGTATTCCGCATAACATGCTGAAAATGGAATAATTGAATTAAAGAAAAAAACAAGTCAGTCGCAGAAGTCGCTATAAAAGTATTTTGATATGCAAATTACGGAAAATCCAATCCCAGCTGTCGACGAATGGAAGAAATAGGTTCTGCCAATAAAAGCAGTTGATTTTCTCAATTCGAGAGAAAAAAATCGGGCATTTTTGGTTTCGGCGTTTGTTAGTGAGCGAGTTATTTTTCTTTAATTCAATTATTCCATTTTCAGCATGTTATGCGGAATACGTGCCCCTCTGTTTGGTAAGTAGTTTTCTTTTTCGCCACTTTTTCCGTCGTAGAATACACGCGACACGCTGTCGCTTGGTTTGACGAGGTAAGTCGCCGTTTTCTTCGCTATAGAAATCTTGCATGCATTAATTTCAACTTTTCTTATTAATAACTGCATTGTTTCTTTCCAAGTACAAGGATGGGTTAAAAAGTTCATAGGCTGACTATGAAGGAGTGATGCTAGAGCTGTGAAACATTGCATGCATTAATTTCAACTCTTATTATTAGGTTGGTACAAAAATAATGACGTAATAATGTCGTTTTTTGACGTTAAAAATACGTCAAAAAACGACGTTAGTACGTCATTATTTTTGCACCAACCTAATAACTGCATTGTTTCTTTCCAAGTCTGAGGGTCGGCTGAAAAGTTCATAGGCTGACTATGAAGGAGTGATGCTAGAGCTGTGAAACAATGCATGCATTAATTGCAACTTTATTAATAACTGCATTGTTTCTTTCCTGGTAAACTGACATCTGAATGTTTAAAGAAGACTTCAAAAGTAAAAAATAGTGACTTCTCTTGAAAATGGACAAAATTTGACATCGGGATGTTATCAAGTACTTGCAGAATACACATACACATACACATTGACATGGTTGCTACAATAGAGGATGACACTCCAGCTTTATTTTTGCTGGTTTCCAAATTGCATGAATTTAAGCATGCTAATAGCATGGCATCTGTCCCACCCATTCACTGTCAAAATGGTTAAATGTAGCCGTCTCTTCTACTCTAATAGCGTCATGTCTTGCACTTCCTGTCTGTAGAACTCCCTTTCTGTTACTTGCTTCCCTGATAGCTATAATCTCCAAATATTCAAATGCAATGTCAATCGATATCTTCAGATGCCTTGATCTATTCCCTGTCCTTTTCTTCATTCTTTCCTCTATCACACCTCTTTAATCTTGCTCCCATTTTCTGTAACCCCTTGTGTGCTAGTGGCACTCTGGCCTTGCTTGGGGTGAAATGCTTAAAAAAAAGATGATCCACAGTCTGGAAACATGCAACTGGCACCACTGAGGAAAGCATTGATAGTGTTCCTCACATGGTGATGGATGACAGGTGATTGACTATAAATCAAATAGCTAAGGCTATTAACATATCCCATGGGAGTTGAGAATATGCTACAAAATGAACTTGGCATGACAAAGGTTTCCGCTTGGTGGGTGCCACGTCTTTTGGCATTCAAGCACACAGGCTGATCACATCATGGTAAAAGCTGACATTGCTTGAGGTAGATCCAGCTGGTTTTCTTGAATGTTTCTTAACCCAAAATACCACATTGCCAAATTTAGACCATTTTCGAGAGAAGTTGCATTTGAAGTTTGCTTTGCATAATCAGATGTCAATGGAAATAAACAATGCAGTTATTAATAAGAGTTGAAATGAATGCATGCAAGATTTCACAGCTCTAGCATCACTCCTTCATAGTCAGCCTATGATCTTTTCAGTCCACCCTTGTACCTGGAAAGAAACAATGTAGTTATTAAGAGGTGAAAATAATGCATGGATGATTTCACAGCTCAAGCATCACTCTAGTATCAATCCATGTTTAGAGCAAGATAGTCTAGTGGATCCCATAGCTTTACAGGCTGGTTTCCTTTATCCCTTCCAATACAACTAAGATCATTATCTCATTCCTCTGCTTTTCTTTCTCCATTTGCTTGTAACTTCTCATTCTCTCCCTTATTCGTTCCAATAAAAAACTAAGACCCTTATCTCATTCCTCTTCTCTTCTCACTTCCTTTGCCTGTATCTTCTCATTCTTTCCCTTACCCAAGCTAAGATCCTTTATTATCTATTGTTACATTCTTATGCTTTTCTCACTTGGAAACAAACTATTGGTTGAAACTACATGGATCTTTACTGATTGGTCAGGATCTATTTTATGTCTTTTTAATTTTTCTTTTTAGCATTGAAAGTTGATATGTGGAGCTTGCCTAAAATTAAGCTAGTTTGTATTATTTGAATGGCAGCTGTTGAAATGAGTACTTCTATTTTTGTTGAAGAGTGGGATTTCCAACAGGCTACAAGTGTTAATGATATTTCCATCCTTAAACCAAACTTTGCTTAGTAACATAAAATTTTGTTGGGATATCTACTACAGAAACATTTTAGTAGAATGTTATTTATCAAGTATAGATTTGTTTGGCACTCAAAGATTGAACTTCAAACATGAATAAACACAAGTAAATAAAAGTTTTTGTGGGCGGGAGAAGAGAGGATATCAATTTCTTATTCTGAGTATTATGAAAGGTACAAATGAAAAAAATTCTCCAGTGTGAAACTTCAAATAAATCTACATTTTTTTTAAATGGAATAAAAATAGTAATAGCACAGAATATGAAATTCACAAAATAAAGTTGCACAAAATGTTCTTTTGTGTGCCAAACAATTGGGCAAGCTAACTTCTAATTCTGTTAGGCTCATAAAAACAATTTTAACTATTATCAACAAAATGTTCTCTTACTTTGATTCATTCAACTGTCAAAGGAGTTTAGAAGGAAGGCAAATTCCCAGGGGTTGTTGGGTTTATCGTTTGTTTAGATAACAGTTCAGTTTTTCTGATTTGAGATAAATCTTGTATTTCATAAAATATTCAAAATCAGGGTTAATACCTAATTTTGTGAATATCTTTAACTAACAACTATAAAAAGATAATCTTATATCTCTAAATTTTTAGATCTTTCTACTTTCTGCTTTTATTTCTTTCAGCTTTTCTTTTTCTTCTGTTACTTTCTTTTCATTGTTAGCAAAAGTGTGATTGACTTTTGTTTATTTTTTGTTCTTATTCCTTATCAAAGTTGTTATCCATGAAGTTCTTGTGAATGCTAAAGCAAAACTCTTCAGCTTTTTGCTCTCTTAACAGCTGCCAATGACTTTTTCCTGTGTAAGCCAAGTCCTTTCTGGTTTTTTTTTTTTTTTTTTTTTTTTTTTTTTTACAAATTTGGAAAACAAATTTTATACATGTATCTTTTTGTATCACTATTTCAGTCTTTTTTTTTTTATTTAAAGAATATGTGTTAGTAACTTTTTTCTTTTAATAAATGTTTTTGTAAAAGAAAGTCTAATAAACAAACCTAGTCTCTATTGTATTAATTTTATTTACCATTATTTTTATAGTCTTTCTTTACATTTCCTTTTTATAATATTATATAAATTTTTATAAAAACACAACCTAAAAATGTGTTTTAAAACTCTGAAAGTCAAAAATTAGAAACTTTTTAGTTTATTTAAATTTAATAAATCCCCTTTGTATTGGTAGAGTGGGAAAAAAAAAATCAGTTGTCTAAATATACAAAACACTGAACTTTGATTCACACCTAATCACATGACTTTTGATGTGGTCACATGATCACAATTATTAGTTATGGCCGCGCGAATGCAAGCACGTTTCTCTTGTTATTGCTTTGTTTATATTTTATGTTTAATCAATTCTCTTGCTTCTGGTGATCTCATGCGATGGTATTCACCCAGAAGTAAAGAAAACAACGAAATTCTACCAATACCCGATGAAAATCAGGATTATTTAAAGGAATATGACTCTGAAAAATTGTATGAAACACGTACAAATGGCATTAAACAACAACGTAGTCCTTGGAGACGTCGTGTAGCGGAAAAAAATTTCGTCTACTTCAATCAAATCCAAAATCGATTTGTTTCATTAGTAGACGATAAAGAAGTTATTAATTTTAAGCCGGGTGACTCCGCTGCCCCTTTTGTTTTAAACACGCTCCGCGGTAAACTAGAATTTCCACTTCCTCCTTTGAAAAACACTTCAGTGTTGTTTATGGTTTATAATAAACAGTCTGCCTTTTTGGAAACTCTTTGGAATTCTAACGAAGCCTTGAAACCTTTTATTTTGGACACTACACCAAATGTTAATTATGTGTTTATCCCAACGGACGACAATGCTGTAAACGAGGCAAAATGGTTGCAAAGTAGGATGAGGTAAAAAGTTAAATTTAATTTAATTTATTTAAAAAAATTAACTAACACAACTTTTTTTGTAGTTACTCATTGTTGATTTTTTTTTCACTGCGTGTAAAAAATCTTGATATCGTTGAATTTTTTTCCTCCAAAGTCATTATTAAAATAAATATTAGAATCTCACACGTGATATTTTGTCAATAATGTCAAGTTTCATGTCTTTTTTTTTTTCTTTGCTTTCATTTAGGAAAAAAAAAAAATGTATTACTTGGTGGGCACTTTACTTTTCAGTTTTCAAACTTTTCATACTTTTTAGTTTTTAACTTGTTTTTCCTTGAGTATTTCAGTTGTATTTTCTAAGTTGTGAATATAGTTTGATATTACGTCCGAAAATCTATTGCTTTGTGAATTATGATCGATTTTATTTTTATTATCATGTGATTTCAAATCTTGTCAAGATTTTTGCGAGTTCATTTTCTTAGTTGAAGTTATTTATCGACCTGGAGTGTTGTGATAAAAAATGAACTAAACACTAAAAGAGCAATGATCGTTGAAGTTTTGGGTAAAATTAAAATCCTAGTTTACTTTAAAATATGTTAAAAATAAAATTTAATAAATGTTTTTATTTTAGGACACTGGCAAAAAGTAATTTTCATTATTTAAAAAAAAAAAAAAATTCAAACTGAACTGAATTAACTTTTTCATAAAAAATCGTAACTCGCAATCATAATTCAGAAGTGTAAATTCTTAACAAAAGAACATAATTTTCATGAAAATTATACTTGTTTGTCAAGTGTATATCTAAGAACCTGAATCATTTTTCAGAATTACTGCGTGACTAAACTAGGTTTTCAAACATTTTTTGTTGCTAAATTGATTAGAAAACCATTTATTTTATTTTTTTTTTTAATCTTACAACTGGTTACTTACTGGTTTGTTTTTCTCATCTTCTGCTTTAGGTCCCAAACATCCACTGACATTTGGGAGAAAATTGAAAATAAATTTCATTTTGTTGTTCAACCCGTTTCTCAGTTGGGGAATTGGCTTCCTGCTTGTCTCAAAGAGTGGAGATGTGTGGACCATGGCTGCGGCCTCAACCAAGTTTTAATTCATTCAAACAGTAATTTTAATTACCAATCTTTTTTCAAATTTTATACAAACATTTTTAAATTTCTGTTTTTAAAATGCAATGTACCTTCTGCATAGAGGTGATCACAGCACAGTTTTTTTTTTTTTTTTTTTTTTTTTATTGCCATGACATTTTTAATTTTCTTATGAAAAAACTTACTCGTCTGCTTTCTCTTTTCATTTTTGCATGAATACTTTTTAAATCGTCTTTCATTTATTGCAAAATTTTTCAACACATGTTGACCCCTTTTTGTGCGAGTTTTTGTATACGCTGTACACTTTGCACCTCTAAATTTCTCTCTATCATTCAAGGCTTAAAAATTTAATTCTGGTCTTGACAAAGGAGATTTATCTCAAAGGCTCTCAACTTGAAGAAATTATTTTTGTTTCTGCTCTTATTTATTTTGCTTTTGGAGAATAGAATGTAGCAAAAGGAAAAGCTCACTTGGGTTGGGGAAAAATCAAAGATTTATCTTGTTTTTATAAAAAATGCAACTTTTTTTTTAACCAAGTACATTTTTAAAACGGATGTATGACAGAAAATATTATTAATTTATTTTTTTTGTTTTTTAAGTGCCTAATCCAAGTTCTTAAATTTAAAAAATCTGAAATTAATGCAGCATCTTTGAAAATATTGTTGGATAAAAATTTGGTTTAAAATCAATAAAAATTTCTTTCATTGCCCATCCATACAGAACAGATACATTTTTTTTTTGTATTGATGCAGTTATTCAGGAAGAATATTTCTATTTTCATAAAAGTATATTTAATTATAATAGTCAGAAGAACTCGTATATGAAGAAATATGATATTTCAATACGAGTTCTTCTGACCATTAAATATCCCTAGTACAAATTGGTTCTTAGAGTTCTCAGGAGCAATATCCGATCTGTTCCCCAGTCAGTGTTAGCCACAACCCTTAGAAATGCTTCAACAAAGCATTACAATACTATATGTATTTTAAGTGGGGGATGAAAAGAAGTGTTTTTTTTTTTTTTTTTTTTTTTTTTTTTTTTATTTTATCAAAAATGATTCCTAGAAATTTATGTTGGTCAGTGATTTCAGTTTCTATTCCTTCAAGAGTTAGTAGATCATTGTGGATTTCTTTCAGATTATTGTAGAAATGGATACAGTTTGTTTTGGTTGGAGAACTTGAAACTGTTTTCGATAACGTATCAATTTATAGGCACACTTGCAGTTGTCATTTTGCAGTATGGATCAGATCTAAAAGGCTTTCTACATATAATGAACCATCAACTCCTCAATAAGCAATTAACAATAATGTCAGTTCTTATGTTGAAAAGAGACAGTATGCAACCTTGTGGAACTCCTTGTTTTTGGATTTTGAGGTCCAAGAGATTGGATCCTACCTGAACTTTGAAACTTCTATCATCAGCTAAGTTATTTATCAAATTAGGCAATCTGCCCTTTAATCCAAGATTGTATAGGTCTTTCATTATTTCACATCTCCATGTTGTTTCACTGGCTTTTTGTAGATCAAAGAAAATGTCTATTGCGTGTTCTTTTTTAAAAGCCTCTCTAATGAATGTTTCTAAGCAGACTGTTGTCTATGCACCTTTTTGTTTTGGAATCCACTCTGGAGGTTGGAAATTAAACCATTAGTTTAAGGTACCAGTTCAGTCTTTTAATTTACTATTCTTTCTAGGGTTTTGCATAGGCAACTTGTTAATGTTATGGGTCATAATTTTCGAGGGGCTGATTTGTCTTTATCTGATTTTGGTATAGGAATCACAGTAGCGTAGCTTGTTTCCAGCTATTCGTAAATTTGCTCTTAAAGAATATATTGTTAAAGATGTTTTAAGTATTTTGTGGGTAGTTTAAGAAATTTATAATGAATTTCATCTGAGCAGTAGCTGTATGTGATTCACTTATGTAATCTTTAAATTCATTGAGGGTAAAAATTTGGTTGTAATCTTTGTTATTCAAGTTAAATTTCAGCTTATTTTTTTGCTTAACTTTTTGGAATTGCTGTTTGTAATTTTCGCTGGAGGAATTTTGTTTAAAGCTTTCTGCAAGTAGATTTGGTATATCCTTTTTTTGCTATGTTATTTTGAGAAACATGATTTAGAGGTGATAGATTTTTGCCAGCAATTTTCCTTATTATATTCCATATTCTTTTTTGCTTTGATATGGGAGTTTATTTTATAATCTCTCCATTATTTTCTTTGACGGTTCTGCATGTTATTGCTTTATTTAGCTTGAATAGATTGAAATTATGGGTTCTAGGTTGGGTATTAAATTTTTGTAGTGCTGCTCTACATAATCTTATTGCCTTTTTGCAATCTTCATTGAACCATGGTCTTTGATGTTAATTTGATTTAGTGCTTTTTGGTATACACTTTCTCGCAACTGCTATTAATGTTTCAGAGAAATATGTAATAGTTTTTTTTTTTTTTTTTTTTTTTTTTTTTGTTGTCTTTGTTAGTTTTTGACAGAATTGGTTTTTAAATTAAAACAATTAAAAATTTTAATATATTCCCTCCAGTCTACTTTGTTTAGTTTCCATCGAGGGAAATTGTTTTCAATTGGTTCTGAATTATTCCGTATAATTGGGTAGTGATCACTGCTGCTTGAATCATTGTGGACTTGCCAACTATAATTCATAAAAATAGATGTGGGGGGGTCACACAGTGATAGGCCATTAGCTAAGTACATACCTGATGCAGGGTATAGATATGTAGATTTATCATTTAGGAAACATATGTCATTGTTATTATATTTTCCAGGTTTTTTCCCCTTTTTGTCTGCATTCTTGGATCTCCATATAACATTGTGACTGTTAAAGTCACCTGATAATATGAATGATTTCAGTAGTTGTTCTATTTATTTAGATCGGTTTCTTTTATGGGCTCATGAGGTGGGATGTAAAGATGTTAACAATTTTATGTAGGGTAGTTTTTGTAGCAACTACTTGTAGAGTGGTTTGTAGAAGTATTTTGCTTGGTGGGTGGGTAGTTGTCATTTTTGATTAGGATTAATATGCCCCCAGATGCCCTCTGTTAAGGGTCATGTATGCAGTTATATTGAATATAGTTTTTAATTTTTATTTTATTTGGTTTTAGGAATATTTCTTGAAATCAAATGATAGTGGGAAGTTGATTCATTATGAGTAGGGGTAGTTTATTTATGCTTGCTTTTAGGCCTCAGCAATTCCACTGCATAATTTTTTGTATCGTGTTTATGTATTAGGGTGGTGTTATAAGTTTTTGCTTGCCTGGTTTATGTTTAGTTGGTGTAGTGTCCATAATTTCTATGCTTTCTGGTCTGTTGGCACTTTGTGCATTATGATTTTTGTTGATAGTTTAAAGGTGTCTATTTTTTTGTCACTAGATTGTTTGTATGGAAAAACTATTATTTTTCCTGAAGGTATTATCCTAGGTATAAATAGGTAGGTTAGAGGCTTATTGTATAAGCTGACAGCATTTAGGTGAAGTTTTCCTCATACAAATAATTAGTTTCAAATCCATCTTGCTTCCTATACTATACTTGGTAGTAGTTTAATGTCCTGCCCAGGTGAACTTGTTTTGTGAAAAAAAAACAACCAAAACATTCTTGCATTTCAGCTTCAAGCCCATGATGTGGATGACTTTTAGCATTGTGCCCAGGATACAAATGCATTTTAACGTCATGCCCAGACTTTGTCTAAAGTCTATTACATTATCTGTATTGTATATAGTACATATACAGTAGAACCCCTCATATCTGGATATGATTTTGATGTGTATATTTGGGAGATTTTAAATTTCTGTTTTTCAGGAAATTTACTTTGGATAATTGCTTATGTTTATTTCATCTTAATGGCTTTTATTGGTGCAAAAGATGATGGGAATAAGAGGAAAAGAACAACTTTGGAGATATTGCAAAAAGTGGAAATTTTAAACAGACTAGACTTTGTAAACAATTCCTCATATCCGGAAGGTCTTCTTAGTCTGGTTGTCAGGGATTCTATTGTATTTGCATTTATCATGGTGGTACTTTAAAAGGTTTCAATTTTTAAGTAATATATTTTTTTTTTTTTTTTTTTTTTTGTGCCTGTATTTTGAGAAGTTCTGATTAAGTAATTTGTGTTTGTTTAGGAGGGTGAGGTTATCTATTTTCTCCTTCAGACAAAATTTACAATTTTTGAATTTATTACTGTAGGCTGATGCTGTTTTCCTTATTCTATGATATTTTTGCTCTAATTTAGTTTGTTTTTAATTTCCCAAATATGTTTAGAAAGCAGAGTCCAAATGTAAATAGTGTAAGTAATATACCTTTGAACTTGAGTGACATTTATCAATTGTTTCTGTTCCATGCTCCCCAAATCATTTTCTATAGTTTGATTTCTGTTTGAATTTCTGGGATGAGAAGTTATCATTATTTACACTATATTTGGACTATTGTACTCATCTTTGTTGTTAACAATGATGATGACAATAGTCCAAATATAGTGTAAATAAAGTTTTATTTGTTAATAGAAAAATTCTTTTTATCTCATTTTGTTTTACTTCTATATTTTAAATGTGCCAGCTATTTTATATCTGATATTCTTTTTAGTTTTTATCTATCTGCTTTGAACAAAAGTGCATATTGAATTTCATAGACACTATTTTGATATTTGTACATAGATGTATTCAACCACAAGATCATTAATCATCTGAGAGACCCCTCTCTGCCTTCCATTAACATGGCTGATGCTAACCTCCAGAAAAGTGATCCGTTGCACCTTTTCGGGCTAATGTTCTCAGTTGACATGAAGTGGAAAGACTATTGAATCCATTGCTAGGTCAGCTGCTAAGAAAGTTGGTTCACTGTGTCTTGTGAGATAATTTTTCTCTCCAGGATTTATCTTACATATCTATAAGTTTACTATTTGTCCATGCTTAGAATATTGCTGCCACATATGGTCTGGTGCCACTACTATTTACCTTGAGCTCCTTGATAAAATCTAAAGAATCGGCAATATTAGTCCTGATCTGGCATCTCAGCTTCAGTCACTTTCCCACAGCCATAAGATTGCCTTCCTTTGTCTTTTCTATAAATACTTTCATGGTAATTGTTTGGATGAGCTCTTTGCTATGATACATTGACTTTTTAAATTTAAATGCAGCACTAGACTAGCAATGATGCCTCATCAATTTACAGTTGAGCTGGCTAGATGTAACTGTAAGTTCTATGCTAACAGTTTCTTTTTTTTTGCTTGTTGAACTCCTTTTCGGCTCTGTTTTCCAGTCAATTTTAATCTTGAAAAATTTAAATGCAATGTCAGTCACTATCTACTGTCCTCCTTTTTTCACTTCCCACTCATTATTAATGTTTCTGTTCCTAATTCTTCCACACCCAGTAACCCTTTGTTTCTACACATTTTAGAATCATCTTGCTCTAAGGGTTAAATGAATCTGGTAAGAAAAAGCATCCTTGTCTTATTCCAATTTCAAGTATTCACTAAACTCATTCTCTATCCATATGCTAGCTGTTTCAATTTTTAGTTTTTGCTAGTGCTAGCTGTTTCAATTTTTAGTTTTTGCTAGTGCTAGCTGTTTCAATTTTTAGTTTTTGCTAGTATAAGAATGTCATAAATATTGCCTGTATAGATTTGTGGTGTGATTGTTGTTTTTGACATGTGTCATGTAAAAATTAGAAAGTTGGGCCTAGAGGAGGGGGCTTTCTCTTTCTCTTTTGTTGAACTCTCTGCCACTGGGCAGAGTGGAACCCAGATGAGGCAAGCCAAAGACCAGATTCTTGTTTGGGGAGTTAGAGAAACACGACCTAGTCTATACTGGGTCTGCGGGCAATTTTTGCTGAGCCTAAGGGTTCAGAATGCCCCACATTAAAACCTGGCCTTGTGCTACATCTTGCCTTGTGGGGAAGTTGGTAAATATAGAGGGTTGCTCATACTAACTCTATTAGTTTTGGTATAGATGTCTCCTTTATAGTTGTAGAAAAGGGCTTTAGTTTTGCAAGCAGGGAGTAGTTTTCAATAAATTGAATAAGGGAACTCTTTTAAAAAGAAAGTTGCACCTATCTACATGTAAAATGAAAAAAATCATGGAATGAAGCAAGCTTTGGCAATTTCAAACCATGGATGTCATGGGGACTTTTTATAATTTATCTTGTATATAAAGTACAGTGTGTGTGTTTGTCCAAGCAACTCCTCCGCTCCCACTGGTTCGGTTTCAATGATTCATAGCTCATTCAAAAGCCCTAGAAAAGTTAAGTGTAGGGAACAATTTTTGTTGAGCTCAGATTCAGGGTTGACAGATTATGCAAGGTTAAAAATATATATTAATTTATTATACTAACCATTATTGCTGCTTTCATGTTTCAAGAGGAATAACTCTTATTTTCTTTTTGTATCCAAAATTACAGTGCATGTTTTATTATAAATATTTCAATTATTGAATATATCTTACTTTGCGAAGCAATAACGAGCGGGTGAAGCCTGCTGGTCTTACAGAACACATTTTTATTAACAGGTTTCAGTTTCTTTTTATGTATGCTTCTCAGGTGGCAGCCAAAAATTGCTTCCTTTCTGATCCATAGTCTTCAGGATTAATTTTTTGTGACACTACGTCTTCTAGCTTGGTTGAAACATTCAGTTCTTCTTTGAAAATCTGATTACCTTGTTGAATTTTGACTACCTTATGAAGCTTATCTGCTGGCTCTTCTCTTTATATAAGAAATGTAGGTGCTGAAAACGGACCGTAACTTCAAATTTATCTCTATCTATAAAAGGCAGGATGTGTGTGTGTGTGTGTGACGAATGCACGGCCACAATTTTTGACAGATTTGCACCAAAATTTACATGCACATGCTCCAAGTTAGCGGGAAGGCTAAGACTGACTTGCATTTCCCAACTCCCATTGATAGTGGAAATGATCGATTTTTTTTTTTTTTTTTTTTTTCATGCTTCTATGGCAGTTTTCATGTAGTTTGCAGCCATTTTGTACTGGCCAGAGTGAGAGCCTATAGCTGGCTGCCACAAATAGGCAGGAAGATTCTATTGGCCAGCATGAGAGCCAACAGCTGACTGACACGAATGTTAACTAGCATGCTAGCATGCAAAAAATATCGATAGCTGCATTCGTAACAAGTGGGAAAAATTTAAATCTGCATGGCACTTTTCTCCAATTGGCTCATTTGCTTGCTTAAACTCAATGTTGATTCTGATTCCACAGAACTGGTTTGGGTGTGAAAAAGTATTTGTTGTTAACATTCTTTTTTCATTTGGTTTTTCCAGTTACGAGTCCTTTTTTAAAGCTGATCGTTTTGTGTTCATTTTGTTTAGTTCAGTTCTTTTTTTCGTAACAGATTTAATGTTAGTATAGAGCTTAGAAAAAATTCGCAGTGTGAGATAGGCAAGAAGTAAGGCATGTAGCAACATCAGCACGGCAAAGGGCACTCCTTTAAAGGCAAGGAAGAGCAAAAATATTTTAAGTCAAGTGATAGCGATTGCTGTATGATTTTTGAATCAAGCACGGGCAATGCCGGGCCATGCTGCTAGTGTGAATAAACCCACTTTTGATTGGATAATATATAGAAATCATACATACTTTTTGAATTAAAAAAAAAAAAAAAAAAAAAAAAATGAATTTGAAAAATTCCACCTTGACCAAAATATTTTTGGCAGTTCTTTAACAACCAGTTCTAAAAATAGAAATTTTTACAAATATATCAATTTTTTCATAAACTGTCTGGCTTTCTTTAAAACCTGAAAGACAAACCTAGACGATTGTAATATTTATTTGTTCATTTACACTTTTTATATTCTGTATTATTAACTAATAAGATTTTCTTAATAGCTTTAAGTTGTTAGAATTTGAAGAAAGCACTTTCAATATGACTAGATTTAAAACTTCCATGACAGAAATTTTTATAGCATTGCCCATGAAAGACCAGTTTTAAGGATCAAGTTTTGTCAAAAGACAATTCTTTCTTTCAATTTCATGCTGCATATTGACCTGAAATGTTGGTATGCGAAATCTCTTTATATTGTTTGTCTATGCAGACACTTGAAAAACTGCTGAAATGTGATGTTTATTTTAGTAAAAATCCTGACTGAATATAAAATACATTCATCTTTGTTTACTTTGTTTAATCTGGGATAAAAACATTTGAAATAAGATGATAGAAAGAAGACAACAGATTAATGAAGCATATAGCAATAGTGCAGTAGACGCAAGCATGTTTTGACAATAGTTTGTGAAGGTCAAAAGAGCAAATTTTATTTTTGACAAAGCACGCTCTTGGAAATTGATAGTTTGATGTAAATTTTAAAGGAAGATGCAGAATGAACAATGTGAAGTTACAAAAAAAGAAATGAATCAGTAAATTCATTAGAATGTTGATTGGGAAGAGAAAAGCCATTTTTCCAGGCAAGGCAGCATCCCAGTGATTATATTGGATGACATTAGCCATCATGGATGCAGAAAATTATCTCCTCTTCAGCATACTCTCCAGATTCTTCACCTTCAGACTGTTGCATTTTTTGTGACATTCAATATTTCTTTATAATGAAAAATTCCTCAAGTTAAAATTTAAATTATCCTTTTTATGATCAAATAAACAAATCGAATGAAATGTTTTGTAAGATTAGAGAAAATCAAGGAAATCACTTTGATGACTTAATAAAGATGCCATATATTTATCTGATAAGCAGGGATCAATGTGTCAGAAACACTTGAAGAATTTTTTTTTTTTTTTAGGAATGGTTATTTTTTCATTAAACTGGGGGCTTTTAATGTTGTTCATTTCAGGTTCAGAATTCCCTTTTGTATTGAAACGTATTGATGCTCGT
The DNA here is from genome assembly GCA_963932145.1 of Acanthosepion lycidas. Lineage (NCBI taxonomy): Eukaryota > Metazoa > Mollusca > Cephalopoda > Sepiida > Sepiidae > Acanthosepion > Acanthosepion lycidas. The sequence goes on from OZ010606.1 coordinate 82,925,351, forward strand.
TATGACTGGCTTCCCTCCCCTGTGAAATTTGGTAACAAAACTTTGCCCTTGGTTTTTGCTGAGGATGGATGCCAGGAAAACTCATCAGTGGCAGGTGCCATTGCTCTTGTTTCAGATGTGGGATGCAATTTTTACACAAAGGTAATTCCTATTGATTTTTATTGCTGATAGTTGCCCCTTCATTAGCTTATACATTTTTTTTGTAATTAGCACCATTGAAATCTTTGTAGTTAAGCTGCATGTTATAAACATGTGTACTTATGAGGGGAATACTGAAAGGTTCTCAGCCTCACTAGGAAGCCTTTTCCAAAAGAAAAAAAAATTCTGGTATTTGTCAGATTTTGGCAAGTGGGTCTGACCGAGCATAAAAAAGTTTCTTACATTAATCTCTAGTTTCTAGCACCTTCAAAGTTGTTTTCTTGAGCATCTCTGCATGAATCTCACAAAAGGTAGTGGCAAAAGTCTGTACTACATTTAGTGCATGTGCACTGGTTAAATTCCCTAAAATTCTGTGTAGCAACTTGTGTGTGTGTCTGAATCATCTTCAAGAAGCAAGAGCAAGAACTAAAAGATCAGCCAATCTAACAGTGATCTCATCTCACAATCCTCACTCTTGCTCCATATGTGGCCTACTTTGTAAATCACTAGTGGGTTTTAAATACCACTTAAGATTATCGCACAAAATTTCATAACTAAATCAACTCAGCTGTCAGATACTAATATGTTGAAACTGGCGGGAGACTCCATTTTATATAATATATATATATATATATATATATATGAAAGTTCACTTATTCTATTATCAATGTTCCTGATTATTCTTTTTTATTTCAGATTTGCATTTGAAAATATATTTTCCTATGTCAGTACATTTGGTTACTGTCAAAATCTTTGGGAATGGCTACTGCTAGTAGAAAAATATGAAAGTGAATTCAAACACAATCAGAAAGAAAAAATAAAAATGGAAAAATAAATAAAAAAAAATTAATAAGGAACTTTCTTTGGCATTTATCTAGATTTGTACAAATGAAAAATTGCTACTCACATGCATCTAATGTGTGTGTGTGTGTGTGTGTGTATATATATATATATATATATATATATATATATATATAAACGTAAATATGTGCTAATACCTTTTGGGAAATGTATGAATCCTCCTCTCCTCCAGCTATGGGTAAATATCAGGACAGATTGGGTTCTATAGCCTTGAATGGCAACTGGTCTAGGGGAAGGGCAACTCTGAACTCAAAACCTGCAGAGGCTTGTTTGGGGACCTTGTGGCATGTAGTGCACCAGGTCTCTGTATTTGGCCCTTTGAAAAGTGTGGATGGTTCTTCACAAAACCACTATAATCAAATCTTATGTGCTGATGTTGGGCTGTTGGTTCCCAGGAACTAATCTGCTTGACCCTCATGCATTGAATTCGATGGGAGAGTGTTGAGTATGTGTGTGTATATATATATATATATAAAAAGTTGTATGGTAGGCTATATTTATAGGCAAAAGTGCTCAATGTCGGGGATAGTGTATGTAAATATAAAAACATAGATACTGAGGTTAACACCAAGTAGCGCACACTTTACTTATTGCTTGAATGCAATTTTCAGACCATAGCCTGAGGATTGTGTTCAAGCACAAAACTGACTGTTGCCACTCTGTGTTGACATCAGTATCCACTATTATATTTATATATGTATATATAAATAAAATGTTTCTGATTTAAAATGAATAGGCATTTTATGTTTGTTAAATTTAGTGATCATTTTTATCTAGTATGGAAATGTGAATATAATTTGCATATTAGATATTATTAGATCAATAAATTTAATAGGTATAAAATGTTTGTTCTTTTTAATAAGACGTATTCCCAAGAAAGGTTGCTACCAAAATACACTGAAAAATACACACACACACACTAAATATTATTGATAAGTAGTCTTTATGAGGAGGCACGTTGGCATAATGGATAGTGGCTCAGATTGAGGAATTGGTGAGCCAAGTTCACATTCCACTTGAATCCATTACATTAACTTACCTGTTAATACCCTTGGGAAAGGTATGAATCCTCTTCTTCTCTCTGCCTCAGCTATGGATAAGTAGCAGGACAGATCGGGTTCTATAGCTTTGGATGGCAGCTGGTCTACTGCAAAAAGAAATGGCAACCTACTGGATCGTCAGTCGTATACTGAAAAATTCATGATTGCCTAAGCATGTATCATACATGGCACATAACTGACTGAGTCTTTACAAAGAACAGTTCTCAGTAGTAAAAAGTTGATACAATAAATTTCTGTTGTGCTAGTCACCTCCTGCTTTGTGAATAATGTGTGTGTAATGGTTTATAGATGGACAATGAACCTGGCTTCTAGATTCAGTTGGCCAATTATCACATCATGGTGTGAAAATTAGTTGAGATTATATATATATATATATATATATATATATATACATACACACACACACACTCTCCACAGTTGAAAAGTTTGAGGCCATCTCTGTTAATTTTTTAAATTGGTTCAAAAGTTAGTTGTTTTGTACTGTAAATAAGAGAAAATTATTGTACTTGGTTAAAAAAAAAAAAAGTGAGACCTGATTTTTTTATTAGAAATTTTATTATTACAAAAAGAAAAAAAAAATATTAAATTTTGTTCTCATCAAAATATCCACCTTTTGCCTTGATTACTTTTTCATTTTTTTTTTTTTTCCCCTCTTCTGTCAAGTTTGTCCCATGTTAATTCTGGAGGTGGCTTCAAACTTTTGAACTGTAGTTTATATATATATATATATATATATATATATATAAAAAGCTTGAAAGCTAAAGTAGATCAATCTCCCATTTTCATGTTTGATTGAAGATTTAAATATACTATGACATAGAATCATTATTTTATTTTTTTTTTTTTTCTCTCAAATAGTGACTTTTATTTTTGTTACTATCTTTTCCTTTCAGATTTAAAATACATCAAGTCTTTAGCATAATGTAGAAAAGCATTTATATTAGATAACAAATATTTTTTCAATATAACCTTCATTGTTCATAAGCCTAATTCTCTATTGAATATTAATAGATCATTATACAGTGAAGATTTCAGATAAAAATTCTATGTGTTTGGCTATGGATTTATTGATCTAGTTTTGTAGATTAAAATTTTGAATGTCTCATTATTTACTTTGTGAATTTTTAATAATGACAGAATCTTTTTTATCAATCATTCCATTTATTTCAATAAAAAGAAAATATTTTACCCCTACCCATAGCTAAAAAGAAAAAAAACAGTTGTTTTTGGGAATTATGAAGAAGTCTTTTTTGGTGAATAGAAATTTTTCCCATGTAAGTTATATACTGGTACTGTTTACTATTAAAAGAAACATGTAAAAGTAATGACGATAATATTGCAACATGAATAATGGACACATGTCTAATATTTATTTCCTAATCTTGCTGTTTCTGTAGATTTTAAAGATGGCAAACTCATCTGCACTTGGTGTTCTCATTTATGTCAGCCCTGGACATCGATTAAAAGATATGAACTGTGAAGATGAAGACTGCCTGAATCCAATAGACATACCGGCCAGTATGGTTCCATTCTCACCATTCCTTTTTAGGTAAATTCATTTATTATTACACCATAAATAAAGATTTCTTAAAAATCAATTTTTGTTTAACTGATGAATTTTGGATTGCCAGTTAAATCTTTCAGATATTTTAAAGGACATGATGTAAAAATCCTTTTTTGCCCAGAACTTAATGAGTGTACCCCCACACCTGAATTCTTTAGGAGGCAGGCAAGATAATGCTCCTTCCCTCACCAAGTTCCCCCCAGCAGCACATGTATTATTTTTAAACAAGAAAAAAAAAAAAAAAACCAAGAAAATTGTTAAAATGGCAGACAAGGTGCTTTTATTTAGTTTTTTTATACAATCTCATGCGATCTAATAATTTTTTTCTTTTTGGATGATAAATTATATAAAAACTGTTTGAATGTTGTTTTTATCTGAGTGCTTTTGGCTATACATTTAGCCATTTTCAAGGATTATATTTTAACTGTTAAAATAAATAGTTTGTTGTATGGTATGTTTTATAAAATGTTTTGATTTTTTTTTTTTTTTTTTTTTTTTTTTTTCAAAACATGGTCAAGATATGTTCATGTTCAAAGTTAATATTATTAAGTGTTGGTTTGTTTGTTTTAATTAATAAGGCTTCCATTATTTTTAGCCTTTTTTTGCATGTAGATGATGCTATTATATTAGTGTTGTTGACAAGTATGTTCCGAATAGTGTCTTGTAGGTCTCCGTGAATATTTAAATGAGATCTAATTGAGCTATTGTCAGAAAGGTGTAGTTAGTCTGCGTGTCAAACATGTTGTAGTGTGGCCTATATAATTATTTACGAATTTTGATTGATCAGGAATACAATTCCTTAATTGGCATTTAAATTTGTAAATAATATTTGTCCTATTTAATTTTGTTCTAGGAAGTGAATTATTATTTTTAACTATAAGTTTAGAGGTTTTAAATTTTTTATAATTAATCTAATTTTTTTTTTGCTATTGTCAACTGGTGTTATGCATTTTTTTTATAATGTTCTTAATTCTGCATTCATCCTGTTTATAATTTTCATTCATCTGATTTTTATAAAAAATATTAATATTATTGTTTATGTTGCTATTAGCTACCTTGGACAAGAAAGGCCTAATGTGGAAATCCAAGAATTGATTAGGAAATCTGTTATTAATCAGCATTTGCTTTACATTTTTTAATTCTTTGAAGAAAAGCATGCAAGAGGATGATTAGAACATATAGAAAGGATAATCTAATAATAATTAGATCGCATGAGAAATTGTATAAAAGACTAAATAAAAGCACCTTGTCTGTCATTTTCAATGAAATATATATATATATATATATTTATTTATTTATTTATTCATTACTGCAGATTATAAAAATATTGAAATAAGTCTGTCTATAAATGATGAATCTATTTTTATTTTTTACTGTGCAGAAGTTGGAGTGTCCAATTCCAGACCAGCCCATCTGACAATTTTTATATGGCCATTGATTCACTTGGAAGATTAAATGAAGTTGGATGGCTTCTCTATCCTTCAGCAAGTTTCATTGTCTGGCAGGCTCAGTGGTAAGTAAAAGATTCTATATCACTACCTCATTTACCATTTTAGCATCTCCTTTTAGTTTCAAAGTAATTGTTTACAATTTAGAACAAGTAGAAAGGAATAATGAAAAATCTTGTTCCTGAAGAAACAAACAAATTTTATTTTGTTTCATCCATCAATTCTACAAAGGATATTTTCCAGGCAACTTGTCAGGAAGACAGTTTGCATTTCTTTGTGTAAAACTTCACCAAAATGGCTGTTGCTGTTTATAAATAAAAAATATTAGTAAAAATTATTCAAATTCCTTAAAAGAATTTGGTGGACTAATGGCCAAATAATTAACACATTATCATTCTCACCACGAGGCTCAGATTCAAATCTCCCCACAGTTAATTTATCAGTGGTGACTTCTTGATAATACCGACCTGGGGAGACTATCACAGTAGGTGGAACCATTGGGAAGTACTTGAAAACTATACCATGAACTAATAGTGCTCCATATCAGGAATACCATCCTTGTGAATGAAATTGGGTAGACAAAACTATTTGGAAGCCATTGATGGTTGTGCTAGCATGAATTCACAAGTCATTGTGACCGAGAGGTTGAGAGTACTGGCATTGTTGAAACTATTGATCATACCAGATTATGTGCCTGAATAGGCATCTAAAACAAGGATTAGCTAGTCACCCTAACAGACTATTTGGATAGGTGTGGCCAGCTATACAAAAGAATCTGTTAGCATAAACAGTCAGGTTTTTCAGACCTCATTGCTTTCATCATAAAAATATGAAAAGTCAAATGTTTTATGTCACAGTATATTTGTCCTGTTTAATTTTTATTGTTTTATATTAAATTAATATTTAAATCTAACAATAAAAAGAAATGAAATGATCCCCCCCCAACCCACTTGATGGATTTCTTGACTTTTCAATAAGTCGTTTGAAATCAAAAGTCTTTTCAGACTTTAAAATATTGAAAATAAATATAAAATTGAATTCTATTAAAATTATTTCATAGCATAAAATTTCTCCCCAAAGTTTATTTTTCAGTTTTGTTTTTCATTCATGCGTATTTTTCTGAATCTGTATTGTTTTGTGGAAATTTCTGGCTATGTTCTGTTCTGTCTCATAAAATAGTATTGTTTAAAATGTCTGCTTACTCATGATTGATAAACACACAAACTGTGGTGATAATTACAGTAGCAAAGAATAAATTCAAAGAAAACATCTGAATAACAACTAATAACTTAAATAACCACACCTTTTAATGTTCTAGATCAGTTATAGTCAACCTAATTACAATTATCGGTAGATAAATTTGTTACAATAGTTCAGTTATGGGGATCTAATTGTTCAATGAAGCCAAAGTTGTACTTGTCAAAATATTGTGAATATCTCACAATATTTCATGTTGACTAAATTGAATAAGTTTAGCTGATTAAAATAGCAATGCAAGATTGATTTGCTATTTTAATCAATTAGACTTATTGACATTCTGATGTTTTCTTAAATATGGTGTTCTTTTCTGGAACTAAATCATTTTTATATTAAAATGTCTTGATTAAACATTATCACTTGTTATTATTTCATTGTTTTACTCCATTATTGTTGCTTTTAAGTCTGACATTTTGTTGATACAGTTTTTGGCTTCTTACCATTTATCAGGCCCATGGTCCTGGAGGTAGACAATGACTTTAATAAAATAGTTGACTAAATCGAATAAGTCTAATTGATTAAAATAGCAATACAAGATTGCATCACTGTTTTAATCAATTAGACTTATTCAATTTAGTCAATGAGCAATATTGTGAGGAGATTGTCACAATATTTTGACAATTACAACTCTGGCCTCACTGAACAATTAGATCCTCATAATTAAACTATTGTTATGAGTTTATCTACCAATAATTGTAATTAGGTTGATTATTATTTTTTAATGAAGATGAATCTAGAACAATAATAGGTGAGGTTATTTAAGTTAGGAGTTGTTATTCTGAGGTTTTCTTTGAATTTATTCTTTGCTACTGTAATTATCACCACTGTGTGTTTATCAATTCCGTTCAGTCACTTGTTTTATACAAGTTGGGATCTTGATCCAGGACTTTTTTTTTGTTTTTGTTTTTACTGCTGTGTGAAACTGGAAAGAAAAATAGATTGTAACAAGACTTGAACTTGCAGCTTATGGCTCTAAAGTCCATTGTTGATGCATAACGCCCTTCATATACAAAGTTTTTATAATTAAACTGAGCACAAATCATTAGTCATCATGCCAGCCATTCTTCTTGTGGTCCAAATTCCATTAGAAAATTATTTATTTTTGATTTTGCTGTTTGTTTTCAAAGAATATATTGACTCAAAGGATTACAATAAAAAGTAACAATGAGAGTTATGGAGTAAAACTAATAATAAAATAATAATAATAATAATGAAGAGTGTTTAAACTCAGTGTGTTAAAATAGAAAGCAAAAGTAATTCTTACTTAATGTAATTTTGATATTAGGCCACAGATATCCATTTTTTTTTTTTTTTTCTGTTTTATTTCTCAGGATGGCATTTAAAGAAAAGCTTGAGCAGAAACTTCAGCAGAAGTCCAAAGTTGTTTCTCTTTTTGAAAATACTATCATGCAAGGAAAACCAGGGGTTTTAGTCAATGTAACTTTACCACCACTTGAAGGTAAGGCATTCATATATATATATATATATATATTATATATATTGATAATGGTAAATATACACATAAATATATATAAATATATATATATATATATATATATATATATATATATATATATATATATATATATAATGTAAAAAATAAATGCAAAAGGATAGAATCCAGGTAGAACTCAATGTCTGGGACAGAGTAAGGATATAATAAAAAGGCTTAAACACTAAGCCTTTTTATTATATATATATATATATATATATATGTCATATTCATTTTCAGGTTTTCATGTGTGATAATTAATAAGCACTGGGTATTTATGTATATAAACAGATCAATTATTACATTTTTAAAATAGTTTTTTTGACAGGCTCTGGGCATAACAAATATTTTGTCTTAGATTATTTTAAGACTTTAGCTTTTGTTTTGTTTTGTTCCATTACCTTTCAAAGGTTTTTCACTTTTTGTCAGATTTTCATATCTATTGTTCTTAGATGAATCAAAGTCAGTAGTCTAATGATGAGAAAAAAACATTTATTTTTCTTAGATTAAGTTGAAAAATTAATATTATGTCCTTGTCAATGCACTTAATCCAACACTTTCCTAATGACATAGGTAACATATATGCTGATAATTTCGTTATTATATGCCTTTATAGTCAGAAAAATATATCTTTGTTGTTAGACTCAACATTTCAACTGTTGTATCCTCTGGGCTTTGCCTGGTATCTTGCAAATTAAAAACTGAACCTTATATTTGATCTTTATGGATTTCCTGGTATCTTCTTGCAATTTAAAAACTGAACCTTTTCTTTGATCTTTATGGATTTGTTGTTCTCATTTTGTTTTCTATTCTTAGGGGATATCTAATTTCAATTAATCCAGTCTATAACAAACTCATTTTAATGGAAAAGTAGAAGAAGGATTACATCTGACCCTGTCTTATTAACTTGTACAGAGCAGCCCAGATTTACTGAACAATATCTGAACTGTAATTTCCTCCATCCATACAATGTCAAAAAATCAATTATAAACTAGTTGACCTGGACACTGAAACACCATTTAGCGAAACCCCTACTCTGCAAGCATAACATTAGTTTCTATGAGCAGAGGCAGGAGAATTGAAAACAACAAACAAATATTTGCTAGTCTGTCTAACAGATATAAGAATTACATTTGAAAAGATTTAGAGGATCTGCAATGTGCCCAACATCAGGATATTATTCAAAAGCTGTTTATTTCTTCAGAAATATCTCTTCTAAACCAAGCCTATATGAACATTTGGTTCCATCTTATGCAGCTGTATCATGGCTCTAGATATCTCAAAGACATTTGACAAGGTTTGGTCTTCTATGTAAACTCCCAGGCTACAGTATTACTGGACATTTGTTTGATTTAATCCAATTGTTCCTATCTAATCATAAAATGAAGGTTGTCTTGAACGGGCTCACTATGCTGTTTTTGACCTTCATCAATGATCTTGATGTTATCAGTTCCCAGGGAGGTATTTATTCAGATGACCCTACCATTTACTCCTGTCTCGATTGCAAATCCATCAGAGCTGACAAAGTAAACCTGGCTGTTGTCTTGAAAAGGACCTCCAATCAGTGATTAACTGGGGCAGGAAATGGCTTGCAAATTTTAATGCCTCCAAAACGAAACTGCTCTCATTTAACCACCATAGGGAAACTTTTTAATGCCTCCAAAACGAAACTGCTCTCATTTAACCACCATAGGGAAACTTTTTAATGCATCCAAAACGAAACTGCTCTCATTTAACCACCATAGGGAAACTTTTTAATGCCTCCAAAACGAAACTGCTCTCATTTAACCACCATAGGGAAACTTTTTAATGCCTCCAAAACGAAACTGCTCTCATTTAACCACCATAGGGAAACTTCCCTGCCTAGCATCAGCCATGCTGATGGTAGGCTCATGGAGAGCAACACACTGCACCTTTTTGGCCTCAATTTTTCCACTGACTTAACCTAGGACAACTACATTGAATCAATAGCTGCATCTACTGCAAGGGCAGTTAGGTCACTGTGTCATGCCAGAAAAATTTTCTCACCAAAGTCCATCTTACATATTTACAAATGTACTATTTGTTCGTGGATTGAATAATGTTGCCATATCTGGTCTGGTGTCCCTGCTATTCATCTTGAGGATCTTGACAAAATGCAAAGAAGGATCTGCAATGTAATCAATCCTGACCTGGCATCTCAACTTCAACCACTTTGTTGCTGAGATGGCATAGCTTTTGTCTTTTCTATAAATACTTTCATGGCAATTGCTTCGACAAGATTTAATCTCTGGTGTCCTGACTACATGAATTTAAGTGCGCTACTAGATTGGCATCTAGGTCCCCCATTTTCTTTTGAAATAGTTAAATTTAACTGCCACTTCTACTTTGACAGTTTTTCTCACACTTCCTGCCTGTGGAACTCCCTCCCACTTACTTGCTTGCTTGCCTGATAACTACAATCTTCAAAAATTTAAATGCAATGTCAATCGCCATCTTCTATCTGCTTGAATCCTGTTCATCTTTTATCCATTCCTCAATCCCCCTATACCCAGTCTTTTATCTCAGTTTCACTCTCTGTAACCTCCTGCTTCTAGTTACATTCCTCTGCTTTGTTGGGGTGAAATGACTAAAAAAAAAAAAAACCATAAAGAAAAATATGAGAAAATATTTTAATATATATGCTGGCATACTAAAAGTCATGGGTTAAGTCCCTTGTGTTGAATTATGTCAGCTTAACATGTCATTGATTCTGTAAGTGGACAAAAGACTTTTGGAGTCATCCTGTATCAATAGCTGTACCCATATTTCTCTAGTGTGCATAGACCTCTTCATCGTGATTGATTGGGTCAATGTTGAATGTTTCCAGAATATTCCACAAACTTGGGTAATGTGATTATCCTGCTGGAATAATGCATCATTGTTTGGGTACGTGGGATGCTATAATGATCCCAAAGCAGTTCGATATAGTAGTCTGTGATGTTTAGGCAGACCCAACCCATAAAAAAAACTACCACTAACTGGCCTCTTGGAATTGGTACCATACCCAAACCCTACCAGCAACTCAAAACAACTGGATCTGTGACTCAGTGGACCATGCTACATGTTACCAGTTCTCTATATTTCAATTAGCAACATCCAAGTGTAGCAATGTATCCAGTTTTGTAGTGTTAATAGGAGCACCCTGGTAGGACTTCTGCTCCTATAGGAAGTTAAAAAAACACTGAAATGACCTGCAATTTTGGCCAAATAGTGTTGAAAATAATTCACAAAAGAGATCAGAATTCATTTAATCTTTGAAATTTTTTAAAGCCTAATTTGATGTTTGCCCAACTTGAAAGCTGGAATCATTTTCTTATTTCTAGAATTACGCAATTTCTCCAAGTTTGAGCTGCACGCTGACCTGTCTTGTCCAGGAACAAAAGACACTACATGTCCTCATTGGGACCGTACAATTGGACTCCATGTCTGCTGTGATCCAAAGTCTCCATTGTGTGGCATGGAACTTGGCAGATGGATCTCACCATTCCGAAGGTAAAAAAAAAAAAAAATAATTAACTTCTTGTGACTAACATCCTTTTCTTAAACAAAAAATGGAATCCTAATAATTATTTTGGGCATCTTACTTTGGGTGTTATATCAAAAGTCTTTGATCATACATTTTAGAACTTGAATTCTTTAACAATGAATGTTTCATGGGAAGTTATGTAAAGATCACTTTTGCTAATGCTGTCTAAAATTGTTAGAAAATGTCTGAAAATTTAAAGTAGCCCAATTTTGATAAAATAATTTAGGTAGAATTTAAAAAAAAAAAAAAAAAAAAAAAAGGGGGGCATCAAAATACTTACCTTTCCAACTGAAGTAGAAAGAGTTACATTTAATTATAAAGACTTGTTAAGCTTACTTGAGTCTGTCACATTGTCATCTTGTGATTCTGTCTTGGTACACGGCAACCAATTGTTGCCTTCAAGTCTTTCCCAAATGGCCAACACCCATGGCTGATCAATGAAATGACAGCTTTAATCCAGGCCTTGCCTTATCCCACACTGTGATTAGTTTTGATCATAAGGCTGGCAAAGATTGAATCATCGTGTATTGGGCTGGTCCAAGTAGACTTAAGACACAAGAAAAAGTAAATACTTGAATAAAAAAGTAAATGCTTTTGTATATGTTCCTTCATACAATATTTGGTTGACTTTGTTGCTAAAATGTAGCCATTCACATGCGGAGAGTTATCAATGCAACTCATTCTTAGACGTGATACTTTGGTTGGCTTGGTGAAGTTTGGAACAAGGCTGATGTCAGAGGTTCTCTTCAGTCAGTCACATGAGATTGTCCACGTCCAGAATAATTTATTAACATTCACCCAAAACCAGTATGGGGGCATGATGTGGTTGGGGAATTCAGTATTTTCTTTACCTTTCACAAAGAACCCTTTTCTGCTGTCTGGGTTTTGAAAATTAATTACTTCCCAATTTGGGAGATCCACCTGTTCCATGGATAGCAGTCACAGGCATTGCTCTGCCCCACACAACTTGTTCCTTCTCTTAGCATCTCGCACTAATACTTCCAAATGAGTGTGGGTAGCTCCTCCACCTCCCTTGGTGTCTCATCTGTGCCTGCCACCTTGGCTACTCCTCAACCAATGGCTTTTGACTGCTTGGTGTGGCTTAATCCCAAGATTGTTAATCAGAAGAATTATCATTTCAAACTTGTTGCTTACCCAGAATTTCTATAAACTGGCTTTTCTGTCTTTGTTCAGGATTAGACATTGACCTCATGACTTTGTCTTTGGCTTGTCAGGACCATTCCATCAAAACTTTCTTTTGAATTTTAGTCTCACCTGTTTATCTCTACTCTATTTTTATAAGAGTGTTGTTATAAAAAAAAAAAAAAACCACTGTCTGTATTCTAATGGTGAGAAGTAAGTTCCACTCAAGCAGCTTCTACCCGTGAACCATTGCTCTGTGGAACGGACTCTTAAGAGGATGTTTCTCCGGTCACTACAATCTTAACCTGTTCAAGGTTAGAGTTAACTGTTATCTTCCGCTCCTATCAGAACAAATTGCTTCCTAACATAACCCTCTATGTTGATGTCAGGTGTCCAAAAATTGATGCCGCTTTCTTTCAGCAATACGTCTAGTCTCACCGAAGCCTAGAAGAGCAGTGTCCCTTCACGTCCACTCGCCTGGTTTTCTTATGCAAATAAGCCTGCTGCATAAAAATAGCAGTAGGCGTACGCACGCGCGACCGACTCTCAGAGAATGGTTTGACAGATGAGGCAGCGAATTTGTTTTGCTCCTGGTAAGTCACTGTCATGTCTATTACACTCCCCCCTGATCATATGATCACATAAGTGACAGTGAGGGGCTGGTTGTTTCACCCTTGCAATTCTTCGCGGTGGTATAACCATGTCTTCCTCCCTGGCTGAATCATCAGATGTGTCCTGGTCTGAATCATATTCCGGAGGATCACTAAGGGTCAAGTCTACTTCTTCCTCGCTCTCAGATGGGGTGTCGCTGCTGCTTGCACTGGAGCTTGGTTCTTGCCATTCATGACTCGCTGATGTTGTGTCACTGTCATCATCTGCTGGTAACAATGAAGTGAGCTGTGGACGTACATCTCCCATGTGCTGTGGTATCCCGTTGATGACTACCGACTGTGGATTGTTTATCCCTGTGACACGACCTTTCAAAAAATTTGACATGCAGCGTCTCTGCGGATTTTTTACTCAGACTGCGTCTCCTTCTTTATACAGAGTCGAAGTTGCCTGGTTAGGCAAGGGCACAACGTCAATTCCTTTTATTCGAATTTTGTACGAATGTAGCAGATTGGCGGGTGCAGAAGAGGCAGACATGTCATCCCTGGGTGTGATGTTATACCAATACACGGCCTCCATAATAGGTCAGCTCTTTCGTGCAGCAATCCGTTTGATTGTCCGATGACACCTCTCTACAATACCATTTCCAAATGGTTTGTACACGCAGCGTGGTCAGAATCGGAAGCCCCATTCTTCCATGAATTGTTTGAATTGCTGACTGCAGAATGCAGTGTCATTATCAGCCAGGATCTCCACTGGGGCACCACGTTCGAAAAACGCCGACTCCAATTGCTGGATTACGTGTGCAGCGTGTTGCCGAACTAGTGGCTGCCAGATCAAAAACTGTGTGGCCGCAATCGATCAGAATCAAAAAATGGCAACTGGTATAGTGCGTGATGTCCATGCCTAGACGACTCCAAGTTTCACGCATACTAACCTCGCCCTTCTGGCATCACACAGAAGCTGGATATATTGACTGACACTGTTCACAACTCTGAACGACCGATGTCACTGCTGTTTCGACACAGACAGGTTGATCCTACGTGGGAAATATAGTGTCTGTTTAACTCCAGGGTGCCTGCTGTGTCGATGAATCTCGGTTAACTGAGCAGGGCTTGGGTTTCCTATGGCAAAAGCACATACTGGTTGAACAGGTTCAAGTTCGTTTACATTGTTGAACCACCTCTGGGGAACTCTAGTCAGCAAGTCAGCTCAGTTCTGGTCAGATCTAGCTAGCATTATGTCAACCGAAAGGTTGTACTCTTTAGAAGTTAGCGTTTCAAGTCGTTGCCTTATGAGCATCTCGCTAGCGGCCTTGGTGTTCAGCCAAGACTTTCCCGTAAGGGCATTAGTCACCCAATGGTACATGCAGAGGGAGTCTGTGTTCACGTGTAATACGGTAGCCTGCCATTTTAGCACGAGGTTGATTCTCTTCAGCATGGCATCCAGTTCAGCCACATTGATATGCTGGGTGTTTTTTATCAGCCGTAGCCAGCCTGCATTCTCAATGATGGCTCCCTTAGTCTCGAGCGCCACTCCTACAGCCAGCGAACTCGCATCCACTCACCCACATGTGTAGCTCCTTTGTATTCATGCACGATTCTCCCTGTGCAGGATCCAGTTGCTGTGCCCGGGCGAGGGTGTCAGTTATCATACGTTCCAGGGGAACATCACAAATTTTGTCATCCCAGTTTTGTGTTACGGCAGTGGCTTGACGTTTGAAGCCTGTCGCCACTCACAGCCATCCACACACGGGGAAGTGTCCCACAAGCTGGCCACACATGGAGAAAATACCTCTCCGTGTCATAGTCATAGGACCATTTACCATTCTACTTCCTTGTCGCCATTGCAGTCGACCCTGTTCCTTCCATACTTCTAGCCCCAGCACTCTGGCTCCATCCTGTAACTTCTATGGATCGTTGCTCGTCAGTCTGTAGAGCTCGAGATGTTTCCTCACAGATTCTGTCGATGCCACATCCTCGTTGATATATATATTGTCAATATATGCCGATGTTGCTCTATTTATAGTTTCATTCTGTGCTAACACAGCCTTGAGCACAGCTCACATTATCAGGGGTGCCACATTCAGGTCGAACCCCAGCTTGCTCAAACAATATCGCTTCCCTTTAAATATAACTGTTTGGTATGGCCACAGGGATTTTTCAACATGGATCTGTAGGTATGCTTTCCTAAGGTCCAGAATGGACATGTTCGCACCCTGCTGTCTCCAGTCTCGCAGTTTTTCTGTGCAAACATCCGTGGCACCTGTGAATGTTTCAAAGTAGGTATTCAGTTCCTGATAGCCCATCACAGGATGCACCTTATACTTGTTTGTCAGCAGCACGGCCATCAGTGGTATCAGTCCCTTGGGCGGGCCAAACTCCTTGTCACTGTACTGCACCAACCAACCATTGTCTATCCATGTTTGCAATTCATGCTCGTACTCCTCTCTTATCTTGCTGGATATTGGATATTCAGAGATCTGAAGTTTCCCTGGTGCATGAGCTGCCGACCACTTCCAGGCTGCGACCCAAATTCCCTGCCGTTCATAGAATTTTGCAGTGAAATCGGTTTTGTTGGTACGAATTGCTGCACAAACGGATTGTGGTTTTTCAAACTCCATGCTTCCATGCTGCGTGATACGAACTCCACTGAGTGCTTTAATGGCGTCGATGCCAAGCAAGAGGTTGAAATCCAGGGGCTTCTCTCGCATAACCAGCACATCGATTGTAGCAGTATTACTGGTTGCTGTGTGAATTCTGACAGTGCCCCTTCCACAAGCCTGTGTAGCTCCGGTTAATGTAGATACCACCATACCCTGCTTTGACCAAGACCGACATAAACTCGCGCTCAAGATTGATCATGAGCACTCTGTCAACACACACAGAAATGATGGGAATAATTTTTGAATCAAACTAGGTGGAAATCGCTTGTCAGGTGTTCAGAAATTGATATCGCTTTCTTTCAGCAATACGTCTAGTTTCACCAAAGCCTAGAAGAGCAGTGGTCCCCCACATCCACTTGCCTGGTTTTTAACAGGTAGTGTTGTTCTCTTATGCAAATAAGCCTGCTGCATAAAAATAGCAGTAGGTGTATGCACGCGAGGCAGCGAATTTGTTTTTCTTCTGGTAAGTGACTGTCATGTCTATTACAGTTGAGTGTCCCCCGGACCTTGTACAGGATGAAATAGTTCAAACTTTATGAACTGGGATATCCGAAAATAACATCTACTGCCTCGTAATGACTGGGCATGGCTGGTTCACAGTTAAGCCAACTTCAAGTATAATATTTTGATACTCACAGTGTTGCAGTCATAGGCAATAAGATTTAAAGGAATTTGATAAGAGTCAAGACTGAAAGATAAGCTCATAGTATTTCCAAATTAACATGATTTGTCCGTTTCTCACATTTGGTTATTGTAAATATTACAACTGAATGTGCGCACATCTCGGTGACCAGCACTTTTGGTGACAGATCATCAATCAATTGTCAAAAAGATTGCTACATGGCCCTCTTGTAAAAATATTGCTTTAAGCAACTCTTTTGCTTTCTTGAGAATTAGGCTTTTTGGAAAAAAGAAATCTTCAATCTTTGTAATGGTCTGTTCACCGGTATATCCATTGTTCTATTCATTAACATTCTTTTCATTTATCAGCGCTAAATAGTGTCACAATATGGCTTTAGCCATTTTGGTCTTTGCGATCAGTGAACCGACCATTATTCCTCATTTGATTCTTTATCCTATAAGTATATGGAAAAGTAAATAAAGTGTTGATCAGTGAATCAGTTATATGGAAGGAGAAAGCATAAAATGGCCTAGCAGTCAGAAAGTGGGACTGGCCTGGTGGTTTGAAAATAGAATCAAGGCTACTTATTTCACTAAAAATTTGACGAGGGGAAACCATTCATTTGTGAATTTGGTGGCAATTGTGATTTCAATCCAGGGACTGGGCAGTGTGTATTTAAAGTCAGTGAAAATGGGGTAAGCAATAACAGCAAAATGTTAAATAAGAAGTAGACAAGTTCTCCCTACACATAGCAGAACAAGAAAAATCTATCCCTGTAGATTAAATAAAGGTTAAGCTGATAAAAACCAGAGGGTACAGCGGCTGAAATGTTGTGATAGCAACAATTAAGATGAGGATAATAATCTGCAAGTAAATAAACATTAATGTAATTTTCCTGATTTGTCGTCATCTTGTCACTGTCATGCCATAAAAGGCAGAGAAAAAGAGAGAATGTCGAA
>OZ010606.1:82954511-82964511 GCA_963932145.1 Acanthosepion lycidas
AGTGTTGCACTTAAATTCATGAAGTTGAGGAACCAAGAAAACTATTCAGTCAGGCTTTTTTCTTGCTTAAATGTTTTATGTTGCTTACCGTATTAATTTGATGAGCCTTTTTTTCAATTCTTTAAGGTCCTCACGTAAGACAGCAATCTCATCATCTCTTTGTTTGATTATTTCTTGGTTCTTAGTTAGCTCAACCTGGAAAGAAAATAAAAAAAATGAACATCATTAAATCCAATTGGCTGAAAAGACTTCAACATTGTTTGGATGCTTATATATCTTCTATCTATAGTTGCTTTCGTTATTATTTACACAATTTACATTGCACACTCCAGCCTTATTCAGGTGATTGGAATTTTGAACTGAACCCTTTATGTTGTCTACTGCGGTAGATTATTCTAGTTCCACATGCCATGCCTCTTATGGGTGTCTCAGTTATCTACCTTTAACTCAACTCTCCAAGTTTTTGTTCAACACTGCAATAGCCAAGTAGTGAACTCACAACTCTTTGGGTCAAGTCAGTGGATCCAACCAACACTTTTATCCTGGGCCATTTGTTCTTGAGGACATCAGTGTATGAATTTTTTGGGGACTTATAAACTTAATGTCTCAGTCATTTTTTACCATATTGCAATTTTTGTTGCTATTATTGCTTTTCTCTAGCACTGAATATTACTGGTTCCAATATTGTATTAATTTCTATGCTTGGCCAGCTTAGGAGAGTTTTGTGGCCTAGCATATGTACTGATTCCTTAAGTTTTTGTATTTTCCAGTGATGTTCTCTGTCTATTATTTCAACCTCATCCCACAGAGAGCGGTGATCTTCTTTTTCCCTCTATATGTGGTCAGCTACACCCGATTTTTCTTATTTCCCCTTGTTACAGCTTTACAATGTTCTTGTAGTCTTATCTTAAGGGGGTGGTTATATTTCTTACCACAGCTGCACGGGATGGTGTATACACAGTCCTTAGTCATGTTCTCCTCTATGAGAGTTCTTACTCAGAAGAGGTGTCTGCAAAAGCTGAGCCATGTTTAAAGGTTGTCCTGATGTTATATCTTTTGTATTTTTTCTGATAATCCCTTCACATAGAAAACAGCTTCAGTCTGCCTACCCTAAGTGTTGTTATCATCTTGTACCCTTCTATCTCAGCTTGTCAAAGCTGCTGCCATGTACCCAGAGTAGTTGTTACATTGTAGGGTACAACTTATACTGACCATTCCTTGTTCATATGTCTCGGGGTCACCACTTATAACTTTTGCTCAATGTTGTAAATAGTGGACGATCCCTTTCTTTATAGGTAGTGAGAGTTTAAATTGAGATATTGTCCAGTGAATTTTGGTTTGCAGTATATGGATGTCTTGAACCCATGATCAGTTTGAGATATTAATACATCCAGGAATACAAGTTTGTTGTCATTTTCTTTCTCCATTGGCTACTGCAGTGGTGAACAAAAACTTGGAGATAACTGAAACATAGGAAGCAGCAAGGCACGTGGAACTAGAACAATCAAACCTGGTGGATTAAATAAAGAGTTCAGATCAAAATTGCAATCACCTGAAGAAGGTTGGCGCATACAACAACCAAAACATTGTGAACATGGCAACAAAGATGAGAACAACAGTTCAAACAATGTAAATAGTATAAATGATTCCAATACATCCTCTCAGAAATATAGGTGGATATTGCTTTTAACATAACATTTCAGACAATGCAGTCTTCAGCTCTGAAAAGTGTAATCCATAACAAAAAAAAAAAAAAGATATCAACAACTATACAATGAGGAGATTTACTTATTTGAACATTATAAATATATATATTATTGAAAAAAATCAAAAGGAAAACTTATCTTAGCTAACACATTTCATCCTCTGTGGGACTTTATCAAAGCAAATGCAAGGATTTTATTTTGTAACAAGTATTTATATATAAGAACAAAAATGTTATTGGTGTTTCAAAATTTTTTTACATTCACTTTTACACCTTTGAGAAGGCTCTTTCTCCCCACCCCCCCACAAACACACACAAATAAGGATTAAATAGCAGAGCAGATTGAATTTTCTTGCCTTGTGCTTGTATCAGTGCTATAATTAACATTTCACTCAATCCATTTTTTAGCTGTTGATTATTTTGCCTACGTTAATAAAGAATTAATTTGTTAAAAGCAAAACATGCCCTACAATGCATATACAATCAACTAGTAAACCATTTAAAATTCCCTTCCTTGACAACCTTATTTACAGTGAAGTGAATGCACTTTTTAATGCAAAAATAATGAATGAAAATCAAAATGTTTAAAATCTTCAAGCTCATAATCACAAATGCGGTTAGAAGTAAAGCAATTTCAAAGCAGAGTGAGAAGAGACCATTTACCGGTATCCAGTGTTTTGCTTCAGAAATATGCAGTGCCACAAAATGGTTATTTAGATTTAGCCAAGTTTGTAAAAAGGTCATTAGGGTTGTGTAAATGCTACTTTAACATTCAGTTTCTCCCAAATTTCAAAATTACAAGTTAAAAGAGTAAAATATTAAAAAAAAAAAAAAGCAAAATGCAAAAATATAAAAAAATAGTGAATTTTATGTAGTGTTTTGTTTTTTGTTTTTTTTTGTAAGACTTAGTATGAACAAAACAAATTCACAGATTTGGACAAAAAACAAAAAATAACTGTCCCCAGAATGATGTCAAAATTCACAAAAATTTTTCCTTCCTTTCATAATCAGTTGTACATAGTTTAATTTGTAATGTATAGGGTCATAAACACTGCCCGAGGCTCCCATTCAGGCTGCCCTACTCATCATTCAGGAGTATTACATGCCAGCCCCCCAGGGAAGTGCCAAATAGGCTCAGTTTGTGACAATTTTAAAAATGGAATCAGAGAATGAAGTTAAATTTCTGATTGTAGTAACTAACATATCTAATACTGATGCCTTTGAGAAAATGATTAATTTACACTCTTGCATGGTTCTATTGCAAACTATTTCTGCATAGTCTTATTAATAAATGACAAAGAGAACAGCTTAAAAGCCACCCTATTAAACAGCATTTAATCTAGCTCCTGCAGAGGGCTCTTAATTGAGTCTTCATCACAACAGGTAAGGAGGAGTAGATGCAATAGGCAACAATAAACTACAGAACTCAAAATTGATTGCTGCATTTTAGTATTGCATTAATATTTAAGATTACATTTTAAAAGTTCAATGATAATTTTTCTGCTACCACTTAATTTAAAAACAATTTGATATATGTGGGTCCTTATTTTCTGTACAAACAATCATTTTTATTTCAAGGGTGACTATCACTGGATTTCGCAATTAATTTTGATTAATCCCAAATTTATTTCGAAGTTATAAAAATTATTATCATACAAAAAAATTTGTCACAAAATATCACATAAAAAAAAAATAAAAATAAATGAATAATTTTTTTTTTTTTAAATTGCTGAAAACAATCGTAGTAACAAAAACTTGGGAATCCAAAATTTCAGGATTGCGAGTCCAGATCTAACCCAGAATGTTTTTAATTTGCTCACAGAGTTGGCCTAATTTCAAAATGGTATATGTTGGGCTACGGTCACTAGGAATAAAGTTGAAAAAGTGTGACACAGTCACACACTGACATTCACATTTATTATATAGATTGTTTTAAAAGGTCCACTAATTGATTTGTTGAAAATGTAGTTTCAAGATGAATGGCAAAGCTGATGCTGATTATGTTAGTTAAGAAATCCAAAAGATGCGGTCAAGCATTAGTCAAAGAAGTTAGGAAGACTTTGGAGCACAAAATGCATTAGTTATGCAAAAGGCAGGAAAGAAAAAAAAATAACAATGAAAACCTATTACCCAACTTACCTTCAATTTTTCTTCATAAACTGAATTTACCTAAAAGGAATCAATACATGACAATGGTGCCAACAAAAAGCATTAATAAAAGTGAAGATAGTGGGATTTGACAAGAGATATATTATCTATAAGAATGAATAATATTAGGAAAAATATATATTATCTATAAGAATGAATAATATTAGGAAAATTAATGACAAAGTGGAAAAACATTTTTTTGTGCGATCATCTTGTCCTTTAGGACTTCACTGAACTGAAGTAATGTTCTTGTTGATGCAATTATATGTGTAGAAAGAGGAGGGGGAATATAAAAACACAAATATTGGTTGTAATAATACATATGTAAGAAATAAATTTTTAAATCTCATTTTTTTTATAAATGTGTCTATAAATTGTAAGAATATAGTTATAACCTTGGTCTGGGTATATAGTCTAGACAATTTCATTTAGTGTATTTATGCTTTTGTTTTCATTACTTTTATTATCAAGTCTCCCTGATATATAAAAAATTATATATATTCTTCTAAATATATATTTATTTAGTATGACATCTCAATCTAAACTGTTTGCTATTAATTTACTTGTTTAAGAAAATAAAAGACAGGAATAGCAACTGAAGTACTTGTACCCACTAAAAATGATGTTAATTGCAACAAGAAATATATATATATATATATATATATATATATATATATATATATATATATCGTTCTGGAAGGGGACGATCCCAGTGTGCAGCACCTTTGGGAAGTGCCTAAAAAACCATACCACAGGGTTACCCAAGCCTTGCAAGTGAAATTGGATAGACAAAACACTTGGAGAACCATCAATAGCTGTGCTAGCACAAAGTCACAAGTCATCATGACCAAGGTTTTGAATGTGCTGGCCTTGTTCAGTTTGCTGATCATGCTAGATAACACACTCTCTCCCAGAAACTTAAGCTCTGCTC
The DNA here is from genome assembly GCA_963932145.1 of Acanthosepion lycidas. Lineage (NCBI taxonomy): Eukaryota > Metazoa > Mollusca > Cephalopoda > Sepiida > Sepiidae > Acanthosepion > Acanthosepion lycidas. The sequence goes on from OZ010606.1 coordinate 82,959,296, forward strand.
AGCATAGTTTTAGTATAAACCACAGTTGGACTCTGTGGGTGTTGAACAAACACAAATGTGCCTGAGCAAGCATCTGAATTAGGGATCAGCTAGCCATCCTAGTAGACAGGTATCCTCAAAAACAAATGGCCAGCTGTTATTTATTTATATATATATATATATATATATATATATATATAATAGGCTAGTGAAAGAAATTTGAGAGATAAAAAACAAACATAATAATACTGATAAAATTAATAATATTTATTGTATATTAGTATGCCTTTTGACCAAATGGAAGCATGATGAGAAAGATTTTAAAAATCATAATTTTTGGAAAGGCCAGCATTCTTTCTCAACGAGATGAGAATTAAAAAAATGACGTGAGACTTTCTTTTCTGGGGATCCCCCCACCCACATGTGTTATATTACTGAAGAGATCTGACAGTTTTGGGCTCGTTGTTTACCATGATCTATTTAGTAATATAACTGTCAGTATATTTCTATATAATATGAACAAGACGAATCTTCTCTAAGGCATATTATAAAAAAATATACTACTCCAATTTATTTATCAATCAAATTTATTATCTATTATAGAAAAATTTAAGACAGCCAACCGTATCCTCAAAAATAACAACACACCAGCTAAGTCAAAATTACAAAGAATGAACATCATCTATGAGTTCAAATGCCCCTTAAGGAACTGTGTTCCTGATCAAACCAGACTCATAAATAATTACATTGGTTACACAACCACATGCTTATCCAGACATCTTACGTTACACCTATCTGATCACAGCTCCATTAGAACCCATTTAAACGCACACACACACAAATTTACCAGACTCCATTAGGAACATACTAGTAGAAAACACAAATATATCAACTGCATCCACCTGCAAAAAAAAAGACTAAAAATAATGGAAGCTTTAATAATAAAAAAGAAAAAGCCAACTCTTAACTACGAACAAAGCCACAATGTGCTAACTGTATTCGGAAATTAAAAACATCCCTACCACACACTAAGATATACACAGAATGCACACACTCAATTAAGCTGAAAAATCAAATCATCCTTGATAATGGTTAAAGGTATAGCCGAAAGCGCTCGGAAATATAAAACATTTGGACGGTTCTTACACACCCTTTGTCCAGAAAAGAAAGCTCTTGTTAGAACACAAGAAAAATTAAATAAAAAGCTTAACCATAGTACCTTGTCTGTCATTTTTAATGAAACATATATATATATATGTGTGTATTTATATCAGAAACAGCTAACAGTTTAGATAACATGCCTATATTATTGACTCTCAACTCATGCACAGATAACCACTGAGTCATTTCTTTTGTAATATTCTTATTAAAGTTTTATCTATTGTAAAGTAAGAAGAAAATTACTGTTTTTCTCAATCATTTTTTGTGGATATCAATATTATTTATCAACATGGTTCATATTTCTAAGCAATAGTTGATAATATGCTAATATATTATATAGTTGATATATAAAGCACTTATGGACAGGACTGGATGGATGAATGTGTTGGACTTGAATATCCATGGAATACTCATATCTACAAATAATATTCTTTTTAGTAGTTAGTATGTTCGCTTTTTGACCATAAGACCAGAGTTTGGATCTCACTATGGTTGATTTGTCAGGAAGGTAACTTCTTTATGTTATCAGCTTAAGGTGATCCCAGCATGTGGTACCTTCAGAAAGCACCTGAAAATCATAACATGGATTGACCCAAGCCTTGTGAGTGAAATTGAGTGGTAGACAGAACTATTTGTGAGCTGCTGATGGTTATACTGGCATAAAGTCACAAGTTATTGGTCTATTGATCATGCCAGATAAGGTGCTCTCTCCCAGAAACTGTAATTAATGTAAGCTTAACTTAGAGGCAGTATATGGGTTCTGTGAGTGTTGAACAAAAACAAATGTGCCTAAGCAGACGTCTGCAACAGGGATTGACTAACCGCTCTAGTAGATAGACATACTTGAATACAAGCAGTCAGTCATTATATACATGTTAGTAGTATACTTCTGATTTGAGATGATGGCTGGCAACAATAATTCTATAAAAATATTTTTAATGATAAATTATCATTTTAATACAATGTATGCTAATTTGATTTTGGTTTGGTTTTTGTTTTCTGGCATATCTGGGTCATTTAATGCCAACAACTTTTTTTTCCTGGTAATATTTTTGTTTTGTCAAAAATCTATTTCTGGTAATATTTTTTTCCTCAAAATTGTATAGATAGTATTAGTTTTTTTTTTTTTTTTAAATGTATTGCTGGTAATAGTTTTTTTTCTTCAAAAATTTATTTCTGTTAACAATTTTCCACAAAGTTTTTCTGGTATTAAAACCTATTTTTACACTTTCATAATGCTTTTTACCTCAGTTTCAGGGTTAACTATTTGCCCATAGCTGGGACCCTAACAGCCGCTACCACCCCAGGTCAGAGTGGACCTGGGAACATCAGCAATTAAGAGGTGTTTCCACGCTCATCAAAGCCTCCTGATCAGAGGCCTTGCTGTTGGACATAGTTTATCGTCTTACCCTGGAAGCGGATGTAGTTTATGAGTATGCTAATTTGATTGAAAATTTTAGATTTCAAAAGGCTGTAAACATGTATCAAAAGTATCTCTATTTTTTTATTTACAGACCATTTGCCTAAAACTCACACCTTCAGTATATTATTAATTTTACTATTATATCAATACTATTTAACAATATCATTTATCTATACATTTTGTCAATACTATTTAACTATACCCTTTATCAATACTATATAACAATATTTTTATTAATAAACTTGATAAAGTTAAGTAGTATCAACAAAATCTATAGTTAAAAACTATAGATTTTGTTGATACTACTTAACTTTATCAATACTTTTTAACCATAGATTTTGTTTCAGATATTATAAAGGTAGATACAAATATTATTTTGGGGCCTCATACATACTGAAGCTGTCTGCAGAATTTGGACAGGGGAAGAAAATAAAATATCTGACCCAACTGTCCAAAACTGGTTTACTTGTCTCTTGAATTAAAGGCCATCATTTTTTGATTATTATGCTTTCAAACACAAAACAGAGAACCCAACCATGAACACTTGAAAACATTAAAAACTACAACTATCAAAATATATAATATGAAGATCATTATATAGGTTTTAAAAATATTCAGCAGCTCTTGAAAAATAAAAATGCTTTTGATATACTTCACTATAAAAAATCTGAGTATCAAACTATGTCGAGAAAACACTTAACATTGTTAACTAATACTGATCAGTGATGAAGAAAGCTAACAACATAAAAGTCAGTGACAAAATATTAACAACTTTGACTCACCTCTTGGTATTTCTCTTGCAGCAAATTATACTGCTGCTCTGAGTTTCTTAATTGAGTCTGTGTTTTTTCTAACTGAAAATAAATAGCAAGGGAAAGATGGCATTTGTTGAAAGGCAAATATGAGGAGAGAATAAGGAAAAATGAGAATGGATAACCCAAATAATCTAACCACTGATATGAAATGAATCATTTGTTCATGTTTTGAGATGAATGAGAAATCTTTCTATTAATCACAATCATAAGGTGTCTAATGTTAAGAGAACAAAAATAAAATGAAATACAATAAAGCAAACAACTAAATATATATTGATCAAAATATGTTCAATTTAAATATAAGTTTTAAGTAGATGGATGGATTGATTGATTGATTTTTTGCAGGTTATTTAAAACCTTAAAATATTTTTAGATTGTAATATTTTATACAAATCCTACTAATTAACCCATAGCTGGGGGTAGAAGAGGTGGATTCATACCTTTCCCAAGGGTATTTGCATGTAAGTGAATATGACGAACACAACTGGAATTGGAACTCGGCTCTCCAATTTCCAATTCTGAGCTGTTATCCATTGCACTATCCACACATCTACACTTATAGCACCTAGTATTCCGAAGGAGTCACCCATCTAGGTACTGACCAGTTTCGACATTGGTGACTGGATAAGAACCAGTGTTCCAACGTGATATGGCCATAAGACTTCAGGTAGATGAAACTCATCAGCCTGAGACAGCTACCCATCTAACAGAAGGAAAACCAATCAGTTGTACTCATTCAGGAGAAAGGCTTCAGAAGTAAACCTTGATGATAAATCTGGAGCCAGATTCCCTAAAGCAGTTCAACATTACACCCAAACTTATTCTGGCAACTCTTATGATAACACCAGTAGCAAACAAAATCAGCCCCTGCTCTGGACAACATGCAGAGGGGAGACATACTGTATAGGCAACTACCAATTTCTCTTAAAACCCTGTACCCTAGAGAGAGTTGTTTTCAAGTGTAGTCACTGCAGCCAAGACCATCTCTTCCTTGCAGATCTGTACAACTACAATAGATGCAGTGCCATGTCACCAGGTGAACCAAAATTCCATGATCTCAAGACTGATGGATGTCACTTAATAATGATATCTTTGAAATAAAATATTGATGATACACCTAATATATACTGAGATAAAACAACAACCTTGAAAAGTAGCCTCAATTATTTCATTTTATAATGTAATATATTTTAGATAAACAAATTATAAATGTTTTTGTCCATGTAAAAATCTAAATTAGGGAAAATCAATTATGTTAGATATGGCTAACTATATTATGAAATAATATTTTTAAAATTAGATATAAAATTATATGAACCAATAACATTAGTTTATATAATTATATATCTAATATATAAATTATATAAACTTATGAGGAGAGTTTCAAAAGTTTTGGAGCCTAAATAGGATTTCTTTTACAGTGATTCCATATTTTTGTTTTTATTTGATTCTTCAATGTACCATGTCCCTTCAGGATGTTGGTGATCATGGCTCATCACAATTTTCCGTCCTTTGTAGCTCTTAATAAATTTTGTCTATTTATTTTTTCTAACCTGTGTTCTATCATCTATTTACTCAAGCTTGTTAGGTAGGTTATGTTTCGTTTTCCTCCGTTCCTCTTGTCTTCAATCTATCCTGTGAATACCAAATTCTCCAAGCCCTCTTTCCTCATTATATGTCCCTAGAAATTTCAACTGTCAAGTATAAATGTCCTTTTTGTTTCCATTTTCTCTAAAACTTTGTTGCTGCTCACATATTCAGTCTGTAATATTCTCAGCATCCTTCTGTAGAACCACATTTGTATTGCTTCTAGTCTCATCTTCATCTGTGAAGAGATC